>OZ024741.1:69109355-69111855 GCA_964016885.1 Eledone cirrhosa | reverse complement strand
AAGGAGTGATATGCTAGGGCTGTGAAATCTTGCATGCATTGATTTCAATTCTTCTTAATAATTTTGTTCTACTTTTTGGCACAAGACCAGCAAATACCGAGTGAATTACTGGTACTTTATTTTATCGACCCCGTAAGCATGAAAGGCAAAATTAACCTCGGCGGGATTTGAACTCAGAATGGCAAGGGCCGTAACTCACTGCGTCAAAGCATGGCGTCCGACCCTCTACCGATACTGCCAATCCACTGCCCTAAAATTCTTCTTAATAATAATAATAATTGCATTGTTTCTTTCCAGGGACTGTGTTGAAAAATAAACCTCATTTGGTCATTCCATGAGAGTATCTTGGTCAGGCTACGAACATTTCAGCCGAGCCTCGTATAGTAGAAGACATTAGTAAAATGCTGTGCAGCGTGACTGAACCCAGAGCCACGTGGTTGCAAAGCGAAACGAACTTCCTTAACCACACAGCCATGCCTGCATCCAATCAGAATGTTTTAAAAGTTTTATTTCTCATTTCTCGTTTATTTCTTTATTTCTTTTTTTTTTTTCCATAACAAAATTTTACGATATTTTAATTAATTAATCAACATTACAGCATTATCACAATTATATGTAATTTATGAATCCATTCCACAAACCCCGTGAAAGCGCTCCATCTATGACAATCCCTTTATTTATTTTTTTTTTTCAATATTAGGTTATATTAACTTTGCCATTCATCCTTACTGGGTCGATAAAATAAAGTACCAGTAATGCACTGGTGTAATTGCTGGCCTTGTGCCAAAAGTAGAAACAATTATTAAATATGTCCTTCCTTTTTTTTAAGGTAGCTGGGTGTCATTTGAGAATAATACAACTGGTATTTTAATCATGTGGGCGGGGGTCCATGTGTTTAAGAGTGTGGAAACTAAAGGTTTAACCGTGGAACGAGGTCCTAATACTAGTAATAATTGTTTCTACTTTAGGCACAAGGCCAGCAATTATCCAGTGCATTACTGGTACTTTATTTTATCGACCCCGTAAGGATGAAAGGCAAAGTGAAATACTATATAGACAGACAATCAAGATAGCTGAAAAGTGACACACGGACACACAATATATATATATATATATCATCATCATCATCATACGTCCGCTTTCCCCTGCTTGTATACACAGAGAGAGAGAGAGAGAGAGAGAGAGGTGTATAAATAGATATTATCAAGGAACGGTCAATTATAGACTTACATTGAGTGTAATAGTTAACAAAATTATAAATATATCTATCTATATACGCACAATACTCTCTCTCTATTATATATATATATATATATATATATATATATATATATATATATATATATCGATTTTTATGGAAACTCTATAAACTTTTTAAAATGCTGAATTTTGTTATTTTCAAATATAATTTTAAACTTTCTCATCCACCCAAAAATATTAAGTATAAAAATCGTGTCAATGAAGAAATCTATGTAGTAGCTTTACCTACTAGAAATAGCAGTTGAATCACCATTAAATTACATCGTACCTTCTTAAAAGCAGAGATAAACATAAAAGAATTTAGTCTCGAGAGCACGATATGTATAAATAAGTCAAAATGGTCACAACTAGAGCGACTCTGATTACAAGCCCCTGTTTGATAAGGGCTAATCGGGGAAGCAAGCTAAGCTGCAATAACGTAAACAACCTAGAATAGTGCTAGCCAGCGAGGGAACCCTACATCCTACGTCCTAGAAATAGTAGCCAAATCACCTTTCAATTGTACCTTACCATCTTAGAAAAAGACACATTCGATAATGTAGTCATGAGTGCATCAGGACTATGATGACAAAATTGGCAGGTCATAGCTGAAACACCTTTCAAAATAACTATCAAGGCTGAGGGTGGCTAGTAACAAACAACATAGAGTAAAAAGAAAATTGTAAATGTTTACAAACAGACACAAACATATATATATAAACACACAACAGATGTAAGTATACACACACACACACATATATATAATACACACACACACATAATACACACACACACAAAAACAATATAAAAAAGTTATAAAGATAGGTGGAGAAGTTAAACAGCTCAAAATGGAGTAATCTATTATAAAAGCAATACAATAGGTTATGTATCACCCCTTTCAAAGAAGTTTCCAAAAAGGCATGTATACAAAATCCTATCGTGCTAAAAATAATTATCATCATCATCATCAACGTTTAACGTCCGTGTTCCACGCTTGCATGGGTTTGGACGGGGGTTTTCCCACTTGAGGCAAGAGTGATTGTCTTGCTCGCATAGGACTGTCTGGCAGGTTTTCTACAGTTGGATGCCCTTCCTAACACCAACCACATTTACAGTGTGGGTCTGGGAGGTTTTTACCGTGTTGCCTACACGGCCACATTACAGCGTGGACTGTGTGTTTTTTTGTCGTGACACCTACACGATCTCATTTGTTTTGGCCTGGATGGTGTGACACCAACATAACTTTACATAGAAGGGGGCG
>OZ024741.1:69100020-69105020 GCA_964016885.1 Eledone cirrhosa | reverse complement strand
AGCAAAAACAAAAACCATAACCTACATAAAAATAACCACTACCACAGTCACCAACAGTCTTCTAAACAGGAAACTTCTTCCTCTTTTTTAGCCATAATGAATCTGGCAAAAGAACTGGAAAAAAACATTCGAGCTATCACCCAGCACCACCCTCCACTATCACCCCACTGCACAAACTCCCATTGCTGCCATTAACAAACAAACAAATTAACAACACACCAAAACAATTAAAACCATCCACTCTCGCCTCTACATTTTTGCTTAACGCCCAAGGCATCAGCCCTTCCACCAATACTCAAAAATGGAAGATCAAATTCCTGGAGGACTGGATTGATGTCCATCCAAACCACATCCCTTTCTTCGTCCTCACTGAAACCCATCTCAGTAACCTCCACTTGGAAGCCGAGGTGAAAGTGAAAAATTTCAAAGCCATCCGTGCTGATCGCGCTGGCAGAAGAAAGGGCGGAACTGCCATTTATGTCCATAATTCTTTCTCAACAGAGGCTATGAACATATTCACTAATGGATACTGTGAGGCAGTCACTGTATTCAGTCAAACCAACAACCTATTAGTAGTTGGGCTCTATAGGCCACCCCAAACGCCTGTACCATGCTTCAAGGAATGCCTCAACAGCATAAAGTGTTTCATCCAAGAGTGTCACCCTGACAACATCTTAATGATGGGGGACTTCAACCTCCCCGGAGTTGACTGGTCCACAAACACCCTGCCACCAGGTTCTTCTGCCTCAACCTCTGACAGGGAAGCTGTGGAATCGCTTCTTGACTTCATGGATGATTTCTTCCTATCCCAACTAGTGCTCGAACCAACGAGGTGCCACAAAAACGTCCTAGACTTAATTTTCAGCAATCACACTGACAATATCCACAATATTGCAGTGGAGAAAACTCTACTCTCTGATCATGACATGGTTCTCTGTGATCTGAGATTCCACCGTCCAATATACAAACACAATGTCATCTCTCCTGTCCATCCATTTGACGCTATGGATTTCCACAATGCAAACTGGGAAGCGATCAGTCATGATCTTGCACATGTCGACTGGTCCTTCACGCACACTCATACACCCACTAACATCAAAAAGTCCTGGCAGACATTTGTGGACACTGTTACAAACATATGTGCTAAACACACCCCATTAAGAACTATAAACAAATCTAAGAGCAGAATCCCTAGAAATAGAAAAACGCTCATCAGAAAAATTAAGAGAACGAACAAAAAAATCAACAAGCTGAAATACTGTCAGCAGCAACACATCAACTTGACTGCCATTTCATCACTAGAGATTAAAAAACATAACCTCCAAAACAACAATGTCCCTCATCAACAATCAGAGAAGAGCTGAAGAGGCCTGGGCCATTGAGAAGATCAAACTCAATCCCAAAGTGTTCTTTTCATTTGCAAAAAAACACAAAATCACTGGCTCTACTGTTGGCCCTCTAATTGATGAAAATGGCACTCTTCAAGACAATGCTAAAACCATGGGTGAGATACTGCAGAAACAATACTGCTCTGTTTTCAGCAATCCTGATATGGCCGATCTGGGCTGTATCGGCGATGTTACTCCCCATTACACCTTATCGGACATAACGTTTGGCGCCCCTGATGTCTTGGCGGCAATAAAGGAAATCAAGCATAATTCAGCAGTAGGTCCCGATAGGTTCCCTGCTTGTGTCTTGAAGGCGTGTCAACACCAACTTGCTTCTCCTCTTGCCAATCTGTGGCGGAACTCACTGGATGCTGGATATGTGCCAGAAAACCTATCCCAGTCTGTTGTCCCAGTTTTCAAAAAGGGAAACAAATCCCTTGCCGTGAATTACCGTCCAATCTCACTCACCTCTCATATCATTAAGGTATTTGAGCGAGTGGTGAGATCGCGAATGACCCACTTCCTTGAGAGTAACAATATGCTGAACTCCAACCAGCATGGATTCCGTAATGGAAGGGATTGCCTGACGCAACTACTGCATCACTTTGATGACATTTTGAGAGCCTTGGGAGAGGGTTCCAACACTGATGTTATCTACCTTGATTTCAGCAAGGCCTTTGACAGGGTTGATCATAACATTCTACTGAGAAAGCTGTCCAATATTGGTGTCACTGGAAAGCTGCTGCAGTGGATCAAGAGCTTCCTGTCAAACAGAACCCAACATGTTGTAGTTGAGGGAGTCAAATCAAGCCCAGCCAAAGTCAGTAGTGGAGTCCCACAAGGCACTGTGTTGGGCCCACTTCTCTTCATCATCTATATTAATGACATCACTGACATCATCAAACACAGCAACATTAAAATTTTCGCTGATGATTCCAAGCTCCAAAAGGTCATCAATGGCGTGGATGACCGGATAAGCCTTCAGTCAGACCTACTGGCTGTTACCCAATGGGCAGAAAAGAACAACATGTTACTGAACGAAGACAAATTCGAACTGATCCACTTTGGAAAAGAGGATGCTCTGAAACTCCCGTACTCCCTTCCCTCCGGGGAAACTCTCGTGGCATCTAACAACATCAGAGACTTGGGAGTAACCGTGGACAGCAACATAAGCTGGACCACGCATATAAGCAGCAAAGTTGACATGGCCCGCAGAATGTGTTCCTGGATCCTCAGAACCTTCCAGTCGAGAGATTCCCGCACCATTATCCTTCTCTTCTCTACTTTCGCCCGACCACACCTTGAATACTGTTGTCCACTGTGGTCTCCCCACACAAAACAAAGTATCATGAAACTTGAAGCTCCTCAAAGGGCAATCACGAAAAAGATAGATGGCATGTCAGACCTTGACTACTGGGGTCGATTGGAAAACCTGAAACTTTACTCACTCCAACGTCGCCGTGAGCGTTATATTATCTGCATGATGTGGAAAATGTTCCATCATCACTGCCCAAATGATGTTGGCATCGCCTTCAAGATACACCCAAGGCTTGGGCCCCGTGCTATCCGTCCCATTCAAAAATCTAAATCGCAACTCATAACAACAATACGGCACAATTATTTCACCTCAATCGGCCCTGCTCTCTTCAACATCACACCAGGACACGTCAAAACAGAAACTAACCACACAAAATTCAAGAAGTCTTTGGACAAATTCCTCCAAGTAATCCCGGACAAACCACCCACACCCGGATATGTCTCCGCAAACAGTAATTCTCTTCTCGAATGGGCCATGGTGCCCAAATCCTGAATTGAAAGACTTCGCCAGGTGGTGCTATTAAGTTAGACATGGCCTGGGCCAATACTGGCCAAAACATTTCAAAGTTATTCAAAGTTATACATATATATATATGTATATACACATATATGTATATACACATATGTATATACATAAATATATACATATATATACATATATATGTATACACGTATATATATGTACATACATATATATACATGTATATACATATATATATACATATATAAACATATAGATACATATATAAACATATAGATACATATATAAACATATATATATACATATATAAACATATATATATTCATATATAAACATATATATATACATATATAAACATATATATATACATATATAAACATATATATATACATATATAAACATATATATATACATATATAAACATATATATATACATATATAAACATATATATATACATATATAAACATATATATATACATATATAAACATATATATACATATATAAACATATATATATACATATATAAACATATATATACATATATAAACATATATATACATATATAAACATATATATACATATATAAACATATATATACATATATAAACATATATATACATATATAAACATATATATATACATATATAAACATATATACAAACATATATATATATATATATACAAACATATACATATATAAACATATATATATACATATATAAACATATATACAAACATATATATATATATATACAAACATATATATATATACAAACATATATATATACATATATAAACATATATATATACATATATATAAACATATATATATACATATATATAAACATATATATATACATATATATAAACATATATATATACATATATAAACATATATATATACATATATAAACATATATACATACATATATAAACATATATATATACATATATAAACATATATATATACATATATAAACATATATATATACATATATAAACATATATATATATATACATATATAAACATATATATATACATATATAAACATATATATATACATATATAAACATATATATATATACATATATAAACATATATATATATATACATATATAAACATATATATATATACATATATAAACATATATATATATACATATATAAACATATATATACATATATAAACATATATATACATATATAAACCTATATATACATATATAAACATATATATACATATATAAACATATATATATATATACATATATAAACATATATAAACATATAAACATGTATATATACATATATAAACATATATAAACATATATAAACATATATATATACATATATAAACATATATATATATATACATATATAAACATATATATATACATATATAAACATATATATATATACATATATAAACATATATATATATACATTTATAAACATATATATATATACATATATAAACATATATATATATACATATATAAACATATATATATATACATTTATAAACATATATATATATACATTTATATACATATATGTATATATATGTATATACATATGTAAACATATATATACATACATTTATATACATATATGTATATATATGTTTATACATATATATACATTTATAAACATATATATACATACATTTATATACATATATGTATATATATGTATATACATATATAAACATATATATACATATATAAACATATATATACATATATATACATATATATATACACATATATAAACATATATATATACATTTATATACATATATATATATATAT
>OZ024741.1:69070020-69090020 GCA_964016885.1 Eledone cirrhosa | reverse complement strand
AGGGATGGGCCCCACCAGATTTAGAATACTCAAGAGGTGCTGTATGTCAATACAGTGCCCTTATGACACTATCAGGAGTTATGGGATCGTACATACATATATTGAGCAGACCTTCAATCAAAGGTGTTCTGGTTATAATAGTCATCATATTTTTCTAAGAATAGTATATTTGGAGCTTCATTATTCAATATATGCTTCATTTTAAAGAAATAGGGTGGGATTTTAATGGAATTTGGTTGCTATTTCCAGCAAGTCAAGTGCTCACATAGAAGCTCTTTCCGATTGTAGTGGTGAAGTGGTGCAGTATGTACTGATGTGGTCTGCCGTATTGTGTTGTGAGAATGAAGTGAAGACATAGTGGGTCTATTAGAGGTGAAATGAGTGGTACAGTGTGTAATATCGGAGTTATTATTTAACACAAGGTAAACTCTAATTGAATATACCTGTGATCAAAGACATTCCAGGTGTGACCATCACATTTTTTTCTATCTCAGTGACTATTTGCTCTGAAACTGGATCATAAAGATAAAGCTAAAGATGATTGTAGTAGTGGAGGTTGTGGTGGTGATAATGTTAATGATGATGATGATGATTATAAAGAAGAGTACAATGGTGGTGGTGATGATGAGGAGGATCATATATAAGGAAGAAGTACATGCTCCTCACACAATCTATCTATCTACCTATCCACCTATCTATCAATCTATCTATCTACCTAACTACCTATCTATCCTATCTATCTATCTATCCAGCTACCTATCTCCAGGAAACGAAAAGGTAAGTGCACCTTTACGCCAACTCTTCTCCACCAACATGGTTGACTTACGAGTTGGAAGTGTGAATGTGCATGGCCTAGGGATGCCCTGGAAACAGGGCTAATTTTTAATAGACCTTAGGTCACATGTTATAGATGTAATAGCCATCACCGAGTCCAGGATCCACAATAGGCAGCAACTAACCCCCATCTTCAATGACTTTGAGATCTACACATCTCTCTGTCAGTTGGGAGGTGGAGGGGAGTGATTGTCATGTTTCGGAAAAACCTGGATCTCGAAGTACAGCAAGTACACTTGGACCCGGAGGGTAGACTGGTAGTCAGTATTGGAAGTGGAGCCTTCAGACTGGTGGCCGTTTATGCCCCGACCTAGCAATCACAATCGCGGCCAGACTTCTTTAAGCGTCTAGAGTCTTTTCTGGGAACATCTCGCTCCTTGCTTTTAGTGGGGGACTGGAATGGTATCCTAGATGCATGATGGGACTATGTGGGAGCATGTCCCAGTAGAGCGGGGTGCAACAGCCTCAAAAATCTAATCGGCCAATTCCAACTGGCCGATAGATATCGACTAGATTCCCGACTGCTCCACAGTGGACGTGGGCAAACTGCAGCGGGACATCTAGATCGTATCTAGATAGGTTTTTCATTAGAGAGAAGGACAAGAAGATGTTAAGCTGTCCACAAATGCACATGGTTGCCTATTCAGATCACACATAGTCAACCATGATAGAATACATAGACAAGGACCCGGATACTGGAAGCTGAATGTGTCGTTACCTGCAAAACTGAACCCGGACAAGTCTGTCGGTTTGCAACTCGGTACGTGGAGAGGCAAACCAATGCCGTCCGACAGCGTTGTCGGACGCTGGATGGAAGGACCAGTGAAATTGCTCGGGGTCTGGTTCTGTCCAGACCTCCAGGTGGAGAAAAACTGGAACGATGTCATCGCCAAGGTATTTGCGCTCACCCAGAAGTGGGCAGAGTGCAGATTGTCTTTGAAAGGTCGAGCGGAGGTGGCGAACACTTTCATAGCGTCCGTCATCTACTACCACTTGACTGTCGTGCCTTGTCCCTGTGAATACCTCACGAAGATGGAACACATGCTCTTCCAGTTCCTGTGGAAGAAGCAGGCTCCACTGGTGAGGAGATCCATCTGCTGTCAACACCCTTCCAACGGAGGGCTGGGCATGCCGTGGCTAATGATGCACAAACATGCGGTGAGGCTACGGCATCGCCAGATATTCCTCACCGACCAACCGGTGTGGGCACCGTTTGTGAGACAGGCCTTCCCACAACTTGTCTTGCTGACAGAGCTGCAGTCCTGGGTTAAGCAAAGACCAAAGAAGATGGGCGCCTGGCACATTGAATGCGCCCAGGCGCTCACAGTCCTCTGTCAAGTGGGCACAGCAATCAGTGGAGACTCCACTTCAACATTCTATAGAGGGTTAGTAATTTACAAGTGTGACGAGGTGCTCAGGGAGACTCTAGGCGTCGAAGATGACAAGCTCACCAGTCTGTTCGGTAGGACTTTCTGCCCGGGACCTATGGACAACTTCCAGAGGTCCCTGGCCTGGCAGTGCTACCGAGGAGCTCTACCCGTTCGAGACAAGATCTACAGGAATGGATGCCCCGGCAGGGATCCTTCCAAGAGGACATGTCCAAGATGCGAGCAGGACATTGAAACCGTCTTGTACGCAATTGTACACTGCCCGGGCGTAAGCGACCTGTGGAACTATGCAGAACAATTGCTGTCGCGTATGGAACAGATCCAGTTGACTGCCGAGTCCATAGTAAGGATCAAACCGCCAGCCTCTTTCAGAAACGAAACAGAGTCAGTTTTCCTCTGTACAGTGGCTATGGTGAAAGAGGTTATATGGTTTGAGAGGACTGAGGACAGATGCCTTTTTCTCCGGACAACAATTGATTCCCTTCTTTAAGTATCACTTTAGAAGAAGAATCAGAGTGGAGAGAGAGGCACTGCACCCCAGTAAATTTACTGTAAGGTGGGGGAATGAAGTGAAAATGGCCCGAGTGATTGGGCCTTCTCTGTTTATAAGCCTGTAGGTTAAAGAAGGGAGCAAAAGGAAGAAAGGAGCAACACGCTCCTGAAGTTGAGGGTTGTTCTATCGACGGGGTATTAAACAACCCATTTGTGGCGCCTCTCCCCTATTGGGGATTTCGATTGTTATAATTGTTTGTTTCAATATTTTTACACGACTGTATGTAAAATGCCTGGCATGTGTCTTTGTATTATCCCCTTTTCTTGTGCGCCCTTGTGGCAAATAAAGAAATATATCTATCTATCAATCTATCTATCTATCCATCTACCTAACTACATATCTATCTATCTATCTATCAATCTATCGATTTATCTATCTATCTACACACACACACACACACACATGACAGAAAAGAGAAAAAAAATGAAAGAAAGAAAAAGTAAGAACTAAAATAAAAAAGCATGTATCATGACATTACTTTTGCAATAGATAGAAAAGAATGAGATTGAAAAAAAAGGAAGGATAAAAACAGGAGTAAATGACAACAACAATAACAACAGCAACAATAACAACAATGAAGACAATAGCAAAATTAACCATTAGAAAATGTAATTCAAGAATAAGATAAATTCTTTATTAAACAAAAGAGAATTATAGGTAATTGCACAGAGGATGAGAAGAAGAAAAAACCCAGTAAGATGAGGACAATTTGACAATTCAATTGTAGGAGCTTAATGCAGTTCATCATCATCATCATCATCATTATCATCACCATCACCATCATCACCATCACCATCATCACCATCAACATCAACATCATCATTTGATATCCATTTACTCTGCTATCAAGGATATATATATACTTACACACACATACATATATATGTATATATATATATGTGTGTGTATATATATATATATGTGTATATTCTAAATATATATATATATTTTAAACCCATGCTAGCGTGGAAGATAGACGTTAAACGATGATGATGATATATATATATATACATATATATATATGTGTGTGTGAGTGTGTATATACATATATATATATATGTGCGTGTGTGTGTGTGTATCTATGTGTGTGTGTGTGAGAGAGAAAGAGAGATGTGTCTAAGAGGACTCTCCAGTTGGAATGATCATGCAATAACTTCTCTGATGTTGGTTCAATGACAACATGTACCCAGTACACCCTGTAAAGTGGTTGGTGTTAGAAAGGACATCCAGTCATAGAAATCATGCCAAATATGGGACATATGAGCATGACATTGTCACATGGCCAATCTAGCTACAGAATCTGACAACCCATCCAAACCAAGCAAGCATGAAGAATAGACAATATGCATACATTCATACATACATACATATATAACATCATCATCATCATCATCATCATCGTTTAACGTCTATATTCCACGCTAGCATGGGTTTAGACGGGAATTGTCCCACTTGAGGCAAGATTGGTTGTCTATGTTGTATATGACTGTCTGGCAGCTTTTTTACCACTGGATGCCCTTCCTAACACCAACCACGTTTACAGTGTGGACTGGGAGGTTTTTACCATGTTACCTAGACGGCCACATTACAGCGTGGACTGTATATATATATATATATATATATATATATACATATATATATATATATATATATATATATATATATATACAACGCGAGGACCAAAAACGTGAGGTGTTCAGGATTGCTAGGCAATGTGTCAAGGAAAACCATGATATTGTCGGGGAGAAGTGTGTCCTTAATGATGATGGTCCTTAATGATGATGTCCTTAATGATGATGCCATCACTGACTCTGATAAGAAGGTAGCTTGGAAGTGTCACTACGAAAGGCTACTAAATGAGGAGAATAAATGGGAGAAAGACAGTCTCCCCCACATCGATCCAATAGAGGGACCAGCAGTGCTAGTTGAAGGTAGTATAATAAGTAAGGCAATCAAAGATATGAAGACGGGTAAGGCGGCTGGGCCTTCAGAAATAGTTGCTGAAATGCTGAAAGCATCTGGAATGGTGGGATACACTATGGTCACCCGGATAATAAACCAAGTCATACAGAATGGGGCCATTCCGAAGGACTGGCGTAGCATCATCATCATTAACTGCTACAAGGGTAAAGGAGATGCCCTAGATAGGGGTAACTATAGAGGCATTAAATTAATCGACTAGGTCATGAAGGTCACAGAAAAAGTAATAGCGCAAGTAATCAGAGAAGGAATTGATCTAGATGAAATGCAATTTTGAAAATAACCAATAAATTAGAGGGATATAGTATTATAACTAACTTACTGATTATTAAGCTGGTGTTTGGATTGTAACTTAACAAAGTTTCTTACATAAAATTATGATGGAAGGCTTTTAGATATATACACTTTAAAATAAACAGCTTTGTATCATAGTACCAAGGGCAGTTTCAGTTGATTTGCTATCAAAAGGTTAAAGATTATCCTTCCTCTTCAGGGATGTTCATGGTCTTGCCATTGTACTTCAAAATAGTACAGTCTATCTCACTATAAACACCATGAATAGGTACAGCTAACTCATCACAGCATTCTTCCTCTATATTTCTTTCTCACTTCTAATCTGACCTCTGACATGCTCGCAATTGACCTTTTTTCTGAAAATGGATTGGGGTGGGGGCTCGGATTTGTTAGCCATGCTCTATTCCAGGCCAGCCCTATAACAATATCATTCTCTCCACCCCTATATTCATACCATTCCACACACCCCTATACTCATGCCAAGCTACATTCCATCCAGCCCTATATCAATATCATTCTCTCCACCCCTACATCCATACCATTCCACACTCCCCAATATCCATACCATGCCATATTCCAGATCAGCTCTAGATCCATATAATTCCACCTACTCCTATATCTGTGTCTTTCCTCATGCCAGACTTCCTCTATACACACCCCTTTTTCCTTTTCCATGCCATTGAGCAACACTGCTACATTCATAGCATTCCACAGCATTCCAAGATCCATACCATTTCACAGTACCCCTTATATTCACACCATCCCAAAAAACCCTTATAGCCACACCATTTCACACCCCTAAAATATCCTCACCATCTTGCATCACTCCTTGGTTTTAAATGCATAGCTTGGATGCCTTCTTAAAATATATTTTTAATCCAGAGAGATGGGGGTACATTCCTCCCATCCACCATAGGAACAACCTTCAATTTCCATTATAGATAATATTATTGTTTCACAATATCAAACCAGATATCTGAGTACTTACTTTCTCTTTTAAGCATAATTCCATTTTTCTCTAATGGATAATGGTTTAATCTTTTGTTTTCTTCTGTCTAGGCTATTTTTTAATGTCCCATTACAGTTGTTATGAAATTCCATTCCAACCCCTATTCAAACACATTAAATGTATTCTACCATGACCACAATTCCGTAGCGTCTAATGGAGATATACATTCTTTATTTAGCTATATAAATATTTATTTATGAATATTTTTATTTTTTGTCCATTACACAAAACACACACACACACTCATCATCATCATCATCATCATCATCATTTTACGTCCGCTTTTCCCTGACTGCCAGGGTGGGACGGGAACTGATTCTGGCTTGATTTCTACAGCTAGATGCATATTCCTAACACCAACCTCATTTACAGTGAGAGGTGGGTGCTTTTTTTTCCGTGGCGCCTACACGACCACTTTACAGTGTGGGCTGGGTGTTTCTTTGCTGTGACACCCCCACGACCACTTTGCAGTGGAATGATAGGGACCCCAGTCCCTAACATCTCATTTCTACAGCTGAGTAAACTGGAGCAATGTGAAATATAGTGTCTTTCTCAAGGAAACAACACATCACTCGGTCTGAGAATTGAACTCACAACCTTTCGAAAGTAAGGCCAATGCTCTAACCACTATATATATATATATTGAGTCACTAAAACATCTGACAAAATACTTTGTGGTATTCACTTTAGCTCTCTGCATTCTGGGTTTAAATCCTGTTGAGATCAATTTTGCCTTTTATTCTTTGAAGATCGATAAAATGTACCAGTCAAATACTGGGGTTGATTCTTCCTTTATATCTATTCCTCACTTCCTCTCTCTCACTCACCCTCTCTCCTTCTCTGGAAGAAATTGGCTGTGTTCAAACCTGAAGAGATGATGGGCTCCTCCATGTTTAAAATGTCAAAGAGATGTTGAATGTCACTATGGTGGCCCTATGACTCCATCTTGAATTAGATGTCCATACATGCAATGAAAGGGTGAAGATACAATTTAGCTATGTGGGATTGCCAGGGAAGACAACAGAGATATTGAAGCCTGGCATTTATAGATATTTTGAAGTTTTAACTGGGCTGAGCTAGATGACTGTTTCCATGTCATCAATTTGGATATTTTACTATTGTAAAATAAATGGTAAAATAAAACTAGATGAAAACTAAAATAGACATCAATAATGCAATAAGGAAAAGGGAATTATGTTTAATCTATTTAATAGAGGGGACAAAGAAATGGAGTATATTCCAAGGAGACATTTTTATGAAGTACATAAGTAAAGAAAGAAAGAAACATTTTCCCATTAAGCAACATGGAATTATGGGTAAATAAGTGGAAAATTAAGGATGGGGAAGCAAAAGGGAAACAAATATATAGTCTAAGAAGGGTAATGGGACAGCTGTAGTAAAAACAATTCATGCACATGTACACATGTACATGTATACATGCATACAAATACACATACAAAATATAGAAACACATACATATAGAAACATATGTGCATGCACATAGCCTAAAACAAATGCACACATATATCCACATCCATTCACACACACATACACACACATGCGCACACTTACACACATACTCACACACATACACATATATATCCACATTCATACACACATACACACACATGCACACACACTGACACACACACTGACGCACACACACATATACATGTACACACATACATACACACTCATGTACACACATACATACACACATACACACACACACACACACACACACACACATATATGCATGTATAATCTAACAAATATTTCATATGCACATATATGAATCTATGCCAGCTAAAAGATACAATTATGTAACTAAAATGTGCTGGCCTTGCAGAAATGCACATAACACAATAGACGCATTTGAGTAATTACACAAACCTATCTTAACATTTAATTGTGTATGTATGTGTGTATATATATATATATATATATATATATATATATATATATATATATATATATATATATATATATATATATATATATACATATACATATATTAAGAATGTAGGATTCACATGCAGCAGCTGTGCTGAAACAGCAAGCAAACAGCCACAGGAAACAAGTACCACCAATCTCTGGGAGGGCCCTGTAGAAACAGTAGACAGCTTCTGCTACCTAGGTGACCGAATTAGCAACGGAGGTGGGTGCTCAGAAAGTACAATAACTAGGGTAAGAACGGGATGGAAGAAGTTTAGGGAACTACTACCACTGCTAGCTGCAAAAGGCTTCTCCCTCAGAATGAAAGGCAGACTGTATGATGCGTGTATCCGAACAGCGATGTTGCATGGTAGTGAGACCTGGGCGCTGAAGGTGGAAGACTTACGTAGATTAGAGAGAAACGAAGCCTGCATGCTCCGATGGATGTGTAACAGTAATATACGTGAACGACAAAGCATAAAGGAATTGAGAGAGAGACTGAGCATAAGAGGAATCAAATGCTGCGTGCAGGAGAGGCGGTTACGCTGGTATGGACATGTGATGCGTATGAAGGATGACAGCTGCATAAAAAGGTGCAGAGCACTAGAAGTTGATGGAAACCGCGGAGTGGGGAGACCCAAGATGACTTGGGATGAGGTGATAAAAGCCGACCTTACCCAACTACACCTCTCAAAGTCAATGACACACGACCGTGACTTCTGGCGTCACGCAGTAATACAGGGTACCCGACCTCCCATGGGTACATGCTGAAGCATATAAACAATATGCCCCCCCCCCCCACCGCAAGGTGGTCGTGGAGGTGCCACGGCAAAAAAGCACCCAGCCCACACTGTAAAGTGGACGTGTAGGCGCCACGAAAAAGCACCCAGCACTCACTGTAAATGAGGTTGGTGTTAGGAAGGGCATCCAGCTGTAGAAATCAAGCCAGATCAGTTCCTGTATGAGCAAGGCATGGTCAGCCGACCAGACACTGCCCACAACAGGACAACCCGTCTAACCCATGCTAGCGTGGAAGAACGGACGTAAAACGGTGATGATGATGATGATGATGATATATATATATGTTTAGAACTATATATATATATATATATATATATATGTTTAGAACTACAAGTGAAGTCATTCTTTTTCCTTTTTTAAATATATATATATATATGCCCTCACTGATAATGATAAGAAGATAGCCTGGAAGTGTCACTACGAGAGACTATTAAATGAGGAGAATAAATGGGAAAAAGATAGTCTGCCCCAAATCGATCCAATAGAAGGACCATCGGGGCAAGTTAAAGGTAGTATAATAAGTAAGGCAATCAAAGATATGAAGACAGGCAAGGCAGCTGGGCCTTCGGAGATAGTTGCTGAGATGTTGAAGCATCTGGAATGGTGGGACATACTATGGTCACACGTATAGTTAACCAAGTAATACAGAATGGGGTCATACCAAAAGACTGGCGTAGCAGCATCATCATTAACTACTACAAGGGTAAAGGGGATGCTCTAGATAGGGGAAACTATAGAAGCATTAAGTTAGTTAACCAGGTCATGAAGGTCACAGAAAGAGTTATAGCGCAACTAATCAGAGAGCGAATTAATCTAGATGAAATGCAGTTTGGGTTTGTGTCAGGTAAAAATACCACAGACGCTCTTTTTCTTGTACGACAACTACAGAAGTACCTAGCTAAAAGTAAACCCCTCTACTTAGCTTTTGTAGACCTGGAGAAAGCCTTTGACAGAGTCCCCTGCTCCATTATCTGGTGGACTCTTAGAAAACTAGGTGTAGATGAATGGCTTGTGAGAGCTATACAAGCTATGCATAAAGAAACAGTCAGTAAGGTTAGAATTAACAATGAATATTGTGAAGAATTTAGTGTAAAAGTTGGTGTTCATCAAGGCTCTGTCTTTAGCCCCCTCCTATTTATTATTGCCCTTCAGGCTATAACAGAGGAGTTCAAGACCGGCTGCCCATGGGAACTTCTATACGCAGATGATCTAACTCTCATAGCTGAATCTATGGCTGAACTAGAGAAGAAATTCCAAACATGGAAGCATGGCTTAGAATTAAAAGGCCTTAAAGTTAACTTGTCTAAGACTAAATTTCTAGTTTGTAGAAAGGAAAATAGGGTACAAGTACCCTCAGGGAAATGGCCATGCTCAGTGTGTAGGAAAGGAGTAGGCAGAAATTCCATTTTATGTCCCAAATGCAAATTATGGGTACATAAAAGATGTAGTGGGATCACAGGTAAACTATCTAAGAACATAGACTTTATATGTGGCCGATGCTCAGGTGCAATAAGTAGCAAGTGTCCAAAGGATACTAGCTCCTTCTATTGCCCAGATGGTTCTATAGAAATAGTGGACACTTTCCATTACCTGGGTGATGAAATCAGCAGTGGTGGAGGGTGCTCTGAAAGTACAGTAGCCAGAGTCAGAACAGGATGGAAAAAGTTCAGAGAGCTTATACCACTGTTGGCCACAAAAGGTTTCTCTCTAAAAATGAAAGGCAGGCTGTATGATGCCTGTATACGAACAGCAATGCTACATGGCAGTGAGACATGGGCATTGTGTGCAGAGGACCTGCGCAGACTGGAAAGGATTGAAGCATGCATGCTCCGTTGGATGTGTAATAGTAATATACATGAACAGCAAAGCATAAATGAACTAAGTGAGAAATTAGGAATAAGAGGGATCAGATTCTGTTTACTTGAGAGAAGACTACGTTGGTATGGCCACGTGATGCGCATGAAAGATGACAGCTGTATAAAAAAGTGCAGGGCGATCAAAATTGATGGTAGTTACGGAATAGGTAGACCCAGAAAAACCTGGGACGATCTGATAAATTCTGACCTTACACATTTGCACCTCTCTAAGACAATGTCACTGGACCGAGATCTTTGGCGCTACACAGTATTACAGAAGACCCGCCTTGCCTATGTACAAAGCGAAACCTACAGTCAGTCTTAACCAAATATACACCCCAATCCACTACCTCTACCCTATCCTCCCACTCCCACCAACACCACCCTCTTTCTGTAAAGTTGGTACGACAACATCCAGTCCAAATAAATGAGATAATTGTTTCTACTTTAGGCACAAGGCCAGCAATTACCCAGTGCATTACTGGTACTTTATTTTATCGACCCCGTAAGGATGAAAGGCAAAGTTAACCTCGGCGGGATTTGAACTCAGATCGTAAAGGGACGTAACTATGCTGGAAAGCATGGCGTCTGACCCTCTACCGATACTGCTAATCCACCAAATGAGATAATGAGATCGAGATCATGTAGGTGACACGCAAAAAAACACACAGTCCATGCTGTAATGTGGCCGTGTAGCTAACACGGTAAAAAGTTCCCAGTTCCACACTATAAATGTGGTTGGTGTTAGGAAGGGCATCCAGCCGTAGAAAACCTGCCAGATAGTCCTATATGAGTAAGACACAGTCACCCGACCAACCTTGCCTCAAGTGGGACAACTCCCGTCTAACCCATGCTAGCGTGGAAGATGGACGTTAAACGAAGAAGATGATGATGATGATATATATATTTAAAAAAGAAAAAAAGAATGACTTCATTTGTAGTTTTAAACAATTTGATTTAATTTTATAATATTATGATTTTACAATTTGGTTTTGTAGATCTAGGATATATATATATATATATATATATATATATATATATATATATATATATATATATATATATATATATATTATATATATATATATATATATATATATATATATATATATATATATATATATATATATATATATATATATATATATACTAGCATTAAAGCCCGGCGTTGCTCGGGGTCAGTAAGTTACCAAAGTTAGGTTGCACCACCCATTTTATGGCAGCACTTTTTTTGTCTGCCAGGCACTGGGTGAATGAATTGCAGACCTGGACTGCCGAAGCAGGAGCTGCGCCAGCAGTGACAATTGTAGTTTCGCCTATGGATATTATCTCTGTGCAAAGAAGTGTTGGAATTTATTGTTTCACAGTACTTGCGCAACACGCGCGTAGACGATGCCAGCCGAACAACAGAGCTGCGATGGAGTTGTTCTGCATGGTTGTCTAATGTGTGTTTTCTAAAATTAAGACAGTAGGGAGTGGTGTGATATGGGGGACAGTTAGCTGCTGTTTCTAGCAGGTTTAGTGACCTCATAGAGGATATTATTGTGTATAGTAAATTAACTGATACTTCTTTCTTCCACGTTCGTTGATAGATGTTTTAAAAAAGATTTATCGCAATTTTTTTTGTTGTTGAATAAATTTATCTGTTGCCATTGAATAATTGTTGTTTCGTATGAAATGTAATAAGTTCTCTTTGTCATTGAAGTAAATAAATGTTTGACCGTTCCACACTCAAAAACAAACGTTCTCTCTCCTATCACTCTCTCTCTCTCTCTCTCTCTCTCTCTCTCTCTCTCTCTCTCTCTCTCTCTCAAAGTTTAAGGGGAGTAGAGAGAGGAATTCTGATTTTACTAGAGGCGTAATTATTTCCGTAATTGTGGGTGAGTATGAATGAAATAAATAGTCGTTGGCCTAAGTTAGACCATTTACAACATTCTTACAGACGTTGAGTCAAATCGGTTTGAAATTGTGCAAATGTATAAACATGGAACATGCACATACACACACACAACAACAAAAATCTGCCTTTTATAGATAATAGCCTGGCAGCTTCGGAGGAACAATCAAGCGTTCTCCCTTGATTGGCAAATTATTGCAGCTGCGCCTGCATATCAGCAAAATCATCGATTCTGCAAGTTATGCAATTTAGAGATATACTGCATTTTAACGTCGGTAAACAAACTTTTGAACAGCAAAATTGAACGTTCTCTATACTGTAACCATCGTTTGAAAACGACTTTTTCTTTTTTTAAATGCATATAATGTTACCTTTTTACACCAACGTTTGCAAATTTCTGTCTTATATGTTTATACACTAGATATGGCTTTCTATAATAATAGTACTAAACACTGTTTTTCTGGACCCCTTTAGAAATAACCTGCTACTATAATAGCCCTAATAACTTGTCTGTGACATTGTACCCCTTTGACCCCTCTAACTAAATTTTGTCCGAACAACACCACTAGAAGTATCTACTTCCCAGCCAACCTTAGCACGCCTCATTAAGCTAACTGCTGCCAAAACATTCTCTCTTCACAATCTCTACTAGTCTGACAGTCTTAAACCCTAAGACTCCCTCCACCTTACTCACTTCCCTCTTCCCCTTCTTTTCCTACCTCCTTCTTTATCTTTTATCTAGTGTATAAAATATTTTCATATCATTCTAATACAAAGGTCTGATGACATGGTGTGTTGGCTTATAGTGTACTTTCGGTTTTTGATAATATTTGTGTATTATTCAAAAAGCGAGGTATAGGTAACTCATACACTATAGAAACAATTGTTACCTAATAAATTCTATATACCCGCATTTCCATTTCGTAAATTTTTTCTCCATATTTTCTCCGGATTTTAAAACACACTTTATTATACGTTGAGCAATCTCTGACGTCAGTTGACTCCATCCAATGCAACTACTTAGTAACATTGGAATACAAATTATCTCTCTCTCTCTCTCTCTCTCTCTCTCTCTCTATATATATATATATATATATATATATATATATATATCAACTAAAAATTGATTGACATATATATATATATCTAAAATAAACATGAAACAATCATAGGGAATAATTTGTAAAAGTGTGTAAGCACACATAGCTAGGTAGGTAACTAATTAAAGTTTAACTAGAACTTTAAAAATAGATACCTTATAAATTTATTAATCTTCCTTGTATATATTTCATTAAAGAAATATATTTCACCATCAATCGATCAGTAAACCACAGTAGCCAAAGTCTCTCTGACATGACACCCTTAATTTAATTTTGAATATATACACGGCTCCTTAATTGTAGAGCTAACTCAGTTGAAAGGACTCGGCTGCTATTTCTAGTTGTCGATAACCCTATTCAGGCCACTAGGATGAAGCTGGTACGATGTGTGTATTTTTAAAAAATGCAACACGTGCTGCTAGTCATTCGCAGATTTGAATTTGCTGTGTAAACACAGATAGTTAAATCTTCTCCCTTGTTGAAAATCCGAGATTTGGCTACTGTGGTTTACCGATCGATTGATGGTGAAATATATTTCTTTAATAAAATATATACAAGGAAGATTAATCAATTTATAAGGTATCTATTTTTAAAGTTCTAGTTAAACTTTAATTAGTTACCTACATAGCTATGTGTGCTTACACACTTTTACAAATTATTCCCTGTGATTGTTTCATATGTTTATTTTAGATATATATATATATGTCAATCAATTTCTAGTTGATATAAAATGCTTGGATCTCTTCATTGGAATCTTGGAGCATATTCTACAGTGGATATGGCGTATGTCTCTCTGACATGACACCCTTAATTTAATTTAATATATATATATATATACACACACAAGGGTCGGCTGAAATGTTCATAGGTTAACTAAGATGCCTTCAAGGAATGATCAACTGAGGTTTATTTTTCAACATAGTTCCCGGAAAGAAACAAAGCAGTTATTGATAAGAGTTGAAATTAATGCATGCAAGATTTCACAGCTCTAGCATCACTCCTTCAAAGACAGCCTATGAACTTTTCAGCCGACTCTCATGTTTTAACGTTTATTTGTACATTATATATATCATCATCATCATCATCATCGTTTAACGTCCACTTTCTATGCTAGCATAGGTTAAACAGGTTGTCCCATTTGAGGTAAGTTGGGTCAGATGACCATATCCTACTCATATAGAACTGTTCTGGCTTGATTTCTACAGCTGGATGCCCTTCCTAATGCCAACCACATTTACAATGAGTACTGGGTGCTTTTTGTCGTGACACCTACAGGACCACTTTACAGTGTGTGCTGGGTGCTTTTTGTCTTGACTCCTACAGGACCACCTTACAGTGTGTGCTGGGTGCTTTTTGTCTTGACTCCTACAGGACCACCTTACAGTGTGTGCTGGGTGCTTTTTGTCATGACAATATATATGTATATATATATATACAGCATATATATATATATATAATGTAAAAATAAATGTTAAAATAGGTTTCTTATCTGTCCACTGTCGAAAAGGAAAGAGCTCAACTGTCGGGCACAAACTCATTATAATACCTACATTTTTCTCTAAGTATTGAGTTGAACAACAGTAACCCCCATCTCTCCCCCCTCTCTCTCTCTCCCTTTCTCTGTCTTTACACACACACAAACACATACACATATATACATACATGCATAAATACATAATAGATAGGTGTACATACACTCATACAAACATGCACTTGCAAGCATATACACACACATGCACACACACATACACACATACATATACACACACAAATCCATACACATATGTGCATAGTTAAATGTGGCATACACATGTGCAATTCATTGATCAAAGAGAACAATTAAAATGGTGGTGGTGTTGGTGGTGTTGGTGGTGATAATGATGGTGGTGGTGGTGTTGATTGTGGTGGTGTTGGTGATGATGGTGGTGATAGTGATGGTGGTGATGATGATGGTGGTGGTGATTGTAATGGTGTTGGTGAGGATGGTGGTGATTGTGATGGTGGTGGTAGTGATGATGGCATTAGTGGTGATGGTTTTGGTGATTGTGGTGGTGGTGGTGATAGTGGTGGTGGTGATGACAGTAGATATGTTGGTGATGATGGTGGTGGTTCACCATTCAGGTGATGGTGGTTGTGATGATCAAGGGGGCATTGGTGTAGGTGGTAATGATGGTGGAGACAGTGATGAAAGTAGAGATGGTGGTGGTAGTAGAGACAGTGGTGGTAGTAGTGATACTAGTGGTAGTAGTGACAGTGGTGTAGGTGGTGATAGTTTTAGTGGTTGAGAAGATGGTGATAGTGGTGGTAATTGTTATGGTGGTGATGATAATGATGGCAGTGGTGGTGGTGCTAGTTTTGGTGGTCTAGAAGATGGTGGTGGTGATAAAGATGATTGGATGTAGGTTATTGCTACAATGTTATTGCGACCATAGGAAAGTTGAATGTGAAGCAGTGTGGGAGATCTATTTGTAATGTTTGTACAGGGAGTGGGGTGAGGGACGAAAGTTTATTTGATTATCTTGTCTGCTTTTAGTTTCATTGAACTGAATATTTTCTCTGGAGATTTGAGCACTTTGGAATTAAAGTTGTTTTGAGGAAAATTCTAATTTAAAGGAGGTACAAAGCAGCCAATCTACACACACATACATGCCGAACCCATGCCAGCATGGAAAATTGACGTTAAAGGGTGATGATGGTGATATACACACACACATACACAAATGCACAGACACACACATACACGCACAAACACACGCACAAACGCGCGCGCACACACACACACACACACACACACACACACACACACACACACACACACACACACACACACACACACACACATACTTACACAAACGCAAACACACACATACCCACACATACACAAACACACACACACAAACACACACACATATACAAGCATAAACACGCACACATACACAAACGCACACACACACATATACACAAACTCACACACAGACACACACACTCACATACACTCACACACACACACATACACACACACACATATGTATATATATCTAAACCGAATAAGTTAACAACTTCTAAAACCCTCACCAGTAATGAGGTTCTGTGCAACTGTCCAAACAAGGATACTTGCCAACTGGAAAACATTTGATGCACAACATGTACAAATGCGATGTCGTATCAGGTAACAAAAACAACAAAATAAAAACATGCATCGGTATGACTTCTAATAGTTTTAAGACACGGTGGTACATCCATATCCACTCCTTCAGAAGAACGGACAAAACCGCCTATATGTATATATATATATATATATATATATATATATATATATATATATATATATATATATATATACAAGCTGCCCTCCCCACCCCTAAAAATGTATACACACTTCAACAGCATTCTAATAAATGTTACCTGTACAGGTAATCAAAGTGTGTATACATTTTTCTTTTGGGGGGACACTATATATATATATATATATATATATATATATATATATATATATGTGTGTGTGTGTGTGTGTGTGTGTGTGTGTGTGCATGTGTGTGTGTATGTGTGTGTATAATAATATCATGAAGTACAAGTGAACGGGTTATAATTCACTTCATTTATTCATAATCGCAGTTAGATATATTTCGGTGATAACCGTTATGCAACAGTTATGACTTCATCAGACAGCTAGAAGCTGAACAGAAAAGACATCAAGAAAAAATAAAAATGACACTCTGTTTCTTAAGAGTACTGACTACGGTAAAATACCAAACGTAGACTACAACATGGGCAGCTGGACTCATAATAGCATTGAGTGCTCAAACTGGTGAACCAATAGAAATTAAATGTTACATACCAGTACACTATGTGTGCGTGTGTGTGTGTGTATATATGATGCCTTTCCTAACACCAACCACACTTACAGGGTGTTCTGGGTGTTTTTGTTGTGTAGGTGTCACTATAAAAAGCACCCAGTACTCACTGTAAATGTGGTTGGTGTTAGGAAAGGCGTCCAGCCGTAGAAACGAAGCCACAACCATTTCTGTATGAGCAAGACACGGTCATCGGACCTGGCTTGTCCCACAACGGGGCAACTCGTCTAACCCATGCTAGCGTGGAAAAATGGACGTTAAACGGTGATGATGATGGTGGTGGTGATGATGAGGATGATGATATATATCGAGATAATTGTAATCCACACCTACGAAAATAGCGAAAATACATTTTTACAAAATATGCATTATAAAAAATTGTTTCTACTTTTGGCACAAAGCCAGCAATTACTCCAGTGCATTATCGACCCCGTAAGGATGAAAAGCAGATTTGAACCCAGATCATAAAGAGCCGTAACTCTACGCTGCAAAACATGGCAACCAACCCTCTACCGATACTGCCAATCAAATAATATGAAGAAACAAAGTCGGATGAGAACAGTAAACCTTAGTTATGCTATCTATTTACATTTAACAAACACAAAATACTGCAAGCTATAGCTATAATTATTTCGTGTGAAGGAGACTTATAAAAAAAGACACAAGATTTTTAATGCATTTCTCTACTAAAAGTCATTTGAAAGGCTTTCTTATAATAGAAACGATAATGCATTTACATAGAGTGGGTTCTGAACTAGTGTATTTAAAATGATAAATGCATACATTTTTGTAAGCAATAAACACTTCATTAAAAAATATACTCCAACCATCTTGGTTATATAAGAGATTCCTCTAATATGTTGTGTAATTATTTTCGTCACTCTAAATCGACGAGTGTTTGTTTATTTTTATGGAAATACATGACAGTCAAAGCAGCCGTTCTTGAGTCAATAGCCATCTTAAGAATGATTGAATTCTGTTCAAGATTGAGAAGCAACTTTTGTTTGCAGCTGAAGTTACAGGGGCGATCAAGCAAAGATGAATTAGTTTAACGGTTTCATGCATAACATAAAAGAAATTCAATATATGAAGTCGGTCTTTTGAATGAGGCCGAAGTTACACCCGAGACATCCACCATACAATGAACAAAAAACGATACGTTAGTTTGGTAAAAAGCAAATTTAAGCAGAAGTATTACTCGCATATAAGTCTTTTTTTGTATACACACACACACACACACACACACACACACACACACACACATATATATATATATATATATATATATATATATATATATATATATATATATATATATGTATAACAAAGAAGGTGTAAGGAACCAGGTGGACCATAACGCACCAGAGTACTCGATACTTAGGGTAGTATAGTGGGTAATCGACAGCTAGATTCGAACAGTTCGGATCTAGCTGTCGAAACGGCTGGAGCTCACCCGTCGGGGTCCTAACTCTTTCCCCCATATATATATATATATATATATATATATATATATATATATATATATATATATATATATATATATATATATATATATATATATATATATGAATGGACATATATTGCTATACTCTGGGAGGGTCATGCTGCCAATTAAACACACGCACCAGCTCGGTTTTACTTCACTTTTTATTTTATTATTAATCAGGCAATTAATTCATCCATCAGTTGGTTAATCAATCAATCAACTAATTACTAATTGTTAAATACCTTTCACGACACTTCGTTTACTTCACGTAGATCTTCGGATACAACTAACGGGATATGATCAGGGAGTTCGGGAAAAGTTTCAAACTGTCATAGACAAGAATGCGAACGACATAGACCCATGTACTGGAGCAAGTCCTAGAATAGAATAGAAAAGATAAGGAAGAAAATAGACTAAGCCAACTCATAGCTTGATTGCAAAAAATACCAGAGTGTGATGTTCCTGGATGCTACCCTTAGAGGCGAACAAGTTTATAGATTTAAAAGAGCCATAGATAAACCGAAACTTAGAATTAAAGCAGTAGAAAAACTATATCTCTATTAAATCCCTAATTAGTTGGACATATCCATTTAAGAAAACTCCCTTGGGCTCATAGAAATGATATAACCTTCAAGGTAAGCCAACATGCAAATTGTAAAACTAGAAATGTTGTACATAGTATACAATGCACAAAGGGACAGTGGAGGAACCCCCCCCCCCCCCAAACGTATATAGGATAAAAAAGCACTGGTGAGAGTTCAAAGACAAATGCTCTACTAACGTGCGAAACTAGAGCATGACGGCTCACAAGAAAACATCTAGGTGACGCAATGTTAAGACAGATCAAAGAAGCTACCCATATAGCAGAAATAAAAACCACCCTTAATAGAAAGCATAAATGGAATAACAACTGTGATTGATGACAAAATAACTTCGATACATATGAATATGTGTATGAGTGCATGGATTTACATAAGCGTGAGAGAAAGATATGCCACGTTGATACACACAGG
>OZ024741.1:69062520-69065020 GCA_964016885.1 Eledone cirrhosa | reverse complement strand
TTGAGAGGAAGAGCAAAACCTGGGCGGCGTGCCACAGCTTGAGATCGGTCTGGAAGTCGGACCTTCGTAAAGACCTGAAAATCCGCCTCTTCATTGCTGTAGTGGAGTCTGTGCTGCTGTACGGGTCTGAGACTTGGACATTGACCAAGAAACTCGCTCAGATGGTGGATGGGTGTTACACGAGAATGCTGAGGATGGTTCTGAACATTAATCAGTATACACTGAGGATGAAAAACTCAGAGCTGTATGGGAGCCTCCAAAAGTCAGCTCAAAAGTGACACAGAGAAGACTGAGGTTAGCTGGACATGCTCACCGACATCCAGAGTTGACATTGCACTCAGTGCTCCTGTGGGATCCCCTACATGGACACACTGGAAGCGGAAGACCAAGGTTAACGTATGTTGATGCCCTAAGGACAGACACCGGTCTGTTGGAGACGCAGGACATGGCAGCGATAATGAGGGACAGAGACCGCTGGAGAGAACTCGTTCATGGATCTCGGGAATTTTACCCGCCCTAGAATATATATATATATACATATATTTGTGTGTGTGTGTGTGTGTGTGTATCCCGGGTTCAATCGGGGGTAACCACAAGTAAGATACTCAATACATAGTAGATTATAAATGGCTTCTACAGGACTAGAACTGTTTCATTCGAAGGAAATGATCAGGAAAGCTGATGATTTCTTTCGGATGAAACAGTTCTAGTCCTGTAGAATCCACCCCCTCTCTCTCTATATATATATAAATGTATATATATATATATATATATATATATATATATATATATATATATATATATATATATATGAACTCAACTCCCCTCCTCAATTTCGTTAATACCCCGTCCATTATCACACGCGCTTGTACATTCACCCCTAGATTTCTATGGCTCTCCTATGGTCAGAAACATATACTCTTACAGCTAATATTTTTATCTAAAGACATTTTTCTTTTTTAGACACTGCCCGTCCCTTCAATCTATCTAATTTATCATTCTTTCTGCTGATGAAGGACTAGTGCCCGAAACGTTAATGTTCTCTTCCTGCTATTTCAAGCGTTGATCTAATATATTCCTTCCATATTCTGTACACACACACACACACACACACACACACACACACACACACACACACACACACACACACACACACACACACACACACATATATATATATAAACAATTAAGTTAAAAATGTACATCCACATATGTATACTGAAATACTAGTATGCATATGAATACACACACGTATACATATGTAGATGTACCGAGTTTTTCACTGGTCACTTTACTGTGAGTGTCCAGCTATTCTGTATGTAAACACACAGACAAACCGGTTTTTAGAGTCATACTGGTTTTTGAGGAAACACCTTTCCTCTATTCTCCAGAAAGCCAGACAAGGAATATTGAACTAGTTTCGTTATTGTTACAACTCATCAGCAATATTTACCTATCTTCCGGCCTTTCTAGAGAATCGTAAAAGCACATATCGTTATATGCTTTTTCTATGAAAATTAGTAGTGGGCAGACTAATTTGCATAGAGCGTGAGTACGTACCGGTTCAACGGAGACGATAAAAACAAATAACGAAACGAAATTAAATTTCGTTTTGTTTGTAACTCACTTTTGTATGACTGACGCTTAAACAATTAAGTTAAAAATGTACATCCACATATGTATACTGAAATACTAGTATGCATATGAATACACACACGTATACATATGTAAAGCGTCAGTCATACAAAAGTGAGTTACAAACGAAACGAAATTTAATTTCGTTTCGTTATTTGTTTTTATATATATATATATATATATATATATATATATATCTATATATATGGAAAAAATGAAATTTTATTTCTCACTCTTAGTACGGCTGATACTTAAATATAAGTATGTATACGTACATACATATATGTATACAGACGTACAGTAGTATGTATATACATATATACATGCACACATATATATGTACGTTTGGGTTTACCGAACATTTATTATAATGTTCGGTTTGTTTGTAAACAAATAGCCCGAATTAAGCCGTACAGTGTTCGGCAACCACCGTTGCCCTTTTGTTCAACACTGACAAAGGAACGATGAACTAGTTTCTAGCTTATTAGCTGTCATCAGCACCGTATACCTTCCTGTCAATCGATTGAACGTTTGAAAGTATATACTTTCCTTATGCATATTAACGGCTGAGCAGCCTAATTTGCATATCGAGTGAGTTAGTCGGCCGGGAGTACCGAAAACGAATAATGGAAAAAATGAAATTTCATTTCTCACTCTTAGTACGGCTGATACTTAAATATAAGTATGTATACGAACATACATATATGTATACAGACGTACAGTAGTATGTATATACATACATATACGTATGTACGTATACATACTTATATATATATATATATATATATATATATATATATATATATATATATATATATATATATATGGGTGTATGTATGTATGTGTCGGTATACACACACACACA
>OZ024741.1:69005020-69055020 GCA_964016885.1 Eledone cirrhosa | reverse complement strand
CTCGGGTCGAGATGCCATATGCAGCGACACATTCTCCAGCAGATTGGTGGAGACTGAGACTAACCTAGGCTGCGCTGCTCTTCGGGCCGAGGAGAGTAAACTCTCCAAATATCGGTCGCTCTCCGACAAGTTTGCGTTCGAGCCCGTGACAATGGAGACTTCTGGTGTTGTTGGCCCCAGAGCCAAATCCCTACTCACCACCAGAGTTGGCTACTCGTAGGTGTGAGCCTCGTGATCTGAAGTAGCTCTCGCATACCTAGTCAGTGAAACTGGGTTGACGGAAACTGTTTGGAACTATTGCATGGACTGTACCTGTAATTCAAAGGGCCAGTCGTGTCACACAATATGTCATGCTGAATCTCCCTGAAAATTATGTTAAGAGTACACGTGTCTGTGGAATGTTCTACCACTTACACGTTAATTTCATGATTAGGCTCTTCCGTTGATCGAAGAACTGGGACACTCATCGTCGAAACCGATGGAGGTTCAATCTATTTTTCCTACATCCATTGCAAGCCAGGTGATTATATTGTAGCTCCTGTTAAAACTCAGAAACATACCATATCTATTGAAAGTACTGTACACTGCCATCATAATACATCCAATGACTCCCTAAATTCTTCATAATTGTGACCCTTATTTTTATCTGTCTACTCCATATCTACTTCCCTTGATACATACATCTCAACAACCAGGTGTGACGAAGTCAGACCACACCATAAGGTCAGGTGATTTCTAGTCTATTGTAACACAGCTTCGGATTCAAATACTTACTTTAAATCCTCTTGTGCCCCACCTGTCATTAGCCAGACAGAGGAAGGCTACACGCCCTTTCGTGCTATAGAAAGGCAGTGGGTAGCCCCCACCTGTCATTAGCCAGACAGAGGAAGGCTACGCCCTTTCGTGCTATAGAAAGGCAGTGGGTAGCCCCCACCTGTCATTAGCCAGACAGAGGAAGGCTACACGCCCTTTCGTGCTATAGAATGGCAGTGGGTAAATGTTCACCATAAACTGGAATGATAGTCGGATCCATCCCTCTGTTTGACAAAGCCATAGAAATCAGCAATAGCCCATAGCGCCGGAGGGCTTGAGGCTAAGTTGATTGTGCAGCTCTGGAATTTGAGGTATATTCAGTTAACTATGAAGATCACGTCAACACAATATGGCCGAATAGTTAAAAAGTTCGTTTCGCAATTATTTGATCCCGGGTTCGATCCCATTGCGTGACATCTTGGGCAATTTCATTTAACACAGTATCGGGTCGACACATGGTTTGTGAGTTAAATTGGGTAGACGGAAACTGGAATCCCGTCGAATGAACTGAACCTGTCACACACACTGTGCCATGCTGAATCTTCCAGAAAAATACGTAAAGTAGTTGTGTCTGTAGAATGCTCAGTCACTTACACGTTAATTGTAGGCTGTTCTGTTTATTGAACAACTGGAACACGTATCGAATCTGACGGAGGACCATTCCACGAAAATCATGCATACCTCTAGATTTACGCCTTTCAGAAACATGGCTGCTACACCACTCGTAATAACTATGTACAGAAAACGATTAACTGCTATCATTTATATTTCAGTTTTATTTCTTGAGAAATATTTCCTTCATTTCAATAAATCCTTTAAAAAATTCATATTTTAGAGCAAATACAATAATTTTCATATAATTTTAAAAAATACCTGAAAGTAGAAGTAAGAATTATCTCCCTTAGACCCCAGCTACGGTGTCAAGATTTATCTGGGATTTAGGTACAAGGCCAACAATTTTAGGGAGAGCAAATTCGATTAAATCGACCCCAGTGCGTTACTGGTACGTTATTTTATCGACCCCCTAAGGATGAAAGGCAAAGCTAACCTTGGCGGGATTTGAACTTATCTGGCCATAATAATGGGAAGGGGATAAGGCACAGCTTGCTCAGTAAAATATTCACATATATAAAGAAACATGCACGCACTCACGCACGCGCATGCACATGCGCATCTTGTCATACCTCACATTAAAAAGTTTTATATATTGTTAATCGATGTGTAAGTAAAAAAAAAAATCAATAAAAACTAATAGTTTTATATAAGCAAAACAAATAAACAAAAACCTTTTACATTTGGCATGATCAGCTACCGCTACTAGGTCACACATATGTATGTATGTATGTATGTATGTATGTATGTATGTATGTATGTATGTATGTATGTATGTATGTATGTTCTTCTGGGTTTATAATTTCACAAAGTTTTACCTATAGAGAGAAAGTCGGTTTCTAACATAGACACAAGACTCTCTCATTGGAATTTACACATCAACTATGTAGATATGTATGTATTCATGCATCATGTGTAGATATGGATGTTATTGTATGTGTGGATGTGTATGTTTTGAGTTGTATGTGTGCATGTGTATATGCTTTGTATCTGTACATGTGTATATGCAGTTATTAGATGCAACATTTTTGGAATGTTTTACATATTTTTACTGTTCCATTAATGGATTGTGTATGTATGTATGTATGTATCTATGTATGTATGTATGTATGTATGTATGTATTTATTTATGTATGTATGTATGTATGTATGTATGTATGTATGTATGTATCCGGGAGAGATGACTCCTTAGCCTTTGTCAAGGCAGAATTCTAGGAGAAGGAAAACTCTGATATAACACCTGCAACCCTGATGGTATCCAATGATGTTGACTTGTTCTTCTTTTTGGTAAATATCATCTTGGTTAAGAGAGTGGGACTGGCTTTGTGCAGTGCCTTTGCTCACTATAAAAGCTTCACGGCACAGGCATTGCTTTATAACTGGAGATCTCTCTGCCCTTGTCATCACATGGTACCATGGGCCCAGCACTATGTGTCAATAATTGTCACAAGTGTAGTGTTTGTACCAGAGTTTTCAAGTCGCTGGCTGGGCTAAAAAGTGACACTCGTTCAGCGCATCGGTAGGGGTTCTCCTACATGGATATAAAGTAGTGGCCGTACTCGAAAACGAGTTGGCAGCCACCATGTATGTATGTATGTATGTACGTATGTATGTATGTGTCTATGTATCTCTGTATGTATCTATGTATGTATGTATTTATGTATGTATGTATGCACAACCCGTTCATGGTCGGGTCGTCGGCGACTAAACCGGCTACCCCACCAAAGGTGATTTGGGACACCCAGCAAGATGAAAAACAAAACCCGTCAAAAGGCGGAGGATCTCAGGAGAGTCAACGACCATCCAATAAAGTTTTTTTGTGTGGAGCGAGAGACTCTTAGTCATCATTAACACATCTCTCTAGGAGAAGATCACTCTGATATAAAACTTGTTACTTTGTTTACATCTAATGACGTAGACCAGTTCTACTTTTCGGTTAAATGTATTCGATGTTCAGAGAGTGGGATTGGCCCCATGCAAAGCTTTTCTTCACTTTAAAAAGCTTCAAGCACAGGCATCGCTTGATATGTGACATTTTTGCGATGCATGGTATTGCTGACCATAGGCAAGTCCCTAGCAGGACTAAAAAGCCACGTCCATGATGATCATGCTTAAGTATCAAGCAATGGCATTACTCGAAATCGAGTTGCAGCCATCATGTATGTATGTATGTATGTATGTATGTATGTATGTATGTATGTATGTATGTATGTATGTATGTATGTATGTATGTATGTATGTATATATAGTAAATTTCTTTAAGTCGTTTGGAAGCCTCGACAATGCAGATGGGTAAATCTCCGGGTAACAAGATCCGGTGGTGGAGAGAGAGATGTAAGTGGGTGTACGTTGAGATGCGTGGCGTATATAAGACTGTAACGTGTAGAGGAATGAAGGAAAGAGCGTAAAGGATAAAAATAAAAATAACAACACGAGAAAGAGTTACCTTGGGAGAGATTTAATTGTCTCTATATATTTCGGATTCACATCCATCAACTGGGTTTTTTCCGGGGGGGGGGGGGGGGGGGGGGAGGTTGTCTGTCGGAAAGGTGCGAAACGTGTCCTCCGCTGTTCGTTGTTTTGAAAAAAAAACCCAATTGATGGATGTGAATCCGAAATATATAGGGACAATTAAATCTCTCCCAAGGTAACTCTTTCTCGTGTTGTTATTTATATTTTTATCCTTTACGCTCTTTCCTTAATTCCTCTACACGTTACAGTCTTATACACGCCACGCATCTCAACGTACACCCACTTACATCTCTCTCTCCACCACCGGATCTTGTTACCCGGAGATTTACCCATCTGCATTGTCGAGGCTTCCAAACGACTTAAAGAAATTTACCTTATTATTCCACAATGCTTCAAGCAAACTTCAATACTCTCTTATATATATATATATATATATATATATATATATACATACACTACATTTTTGTATTTGTTTTGCAAGATTCTTGATGTGAAATCGTTTGTTCTTTCGGAGGGTCATGATTGGTTAGGTTAGTAATCGGATGGTTATTTAATAGTCAAGGGTCTTTCGGCGCACATTCTGTGACATAGCTAATGAACATTCTCGCTTGTCTGTGTACCCCACTCGCATAGATTCCATTTTATTGGCGAGGTAACAGAATGTGTGAATGAAGAGCGTTATAAATTAACCCGAGGTTATTAAACTAACTTAAACATGGATTAGTCACCTGACAAAGACTAGAACCGAAGATTAAATAGAAACATGATTAATAGACACAATACCATAAAGACAGATGAGACAAACCAACGGACACACAGACACAGGGAAGGAACAATGAACAGTAACGAGAATAATTGCAATTGTAGAGACCATAACAGGTGTCCTATGCAAAATAATTGTTTAGATAGAAATATTGTTTATGCATGTAGAGTAGCAACGAGTAATGGGGCCTATAGATATATTAGTATAACTTCTACAAGATTAAGGAAAGATGGTACAACCAACGCCACTCCTTTAAAAGAGTTGATAAAAGGTCTAACACAGCCCTGTCGGAACTGATTTGGACGCTAAAAAATAACGAAGCACAATACTCCCTTTCTTGGTCTAAACTTTCATATGCTTTTCCTTAAATAAATATATATAATAAATATAATCTTTTCCTTAAATAAATGCTTACATAACATATATAAGATATTCCGCAGAGTATATAGTAAAACTTCCGTAAGTAATATAAAATAGACCATCAGCTAATTAATAAATCATTCATAAATATATAGGTACATTGTAACCTCACCTTCAAAGTATCAATATCTAAAATTGAAATCTAAGTAAGTAAAATCTAGTCCGGAAATATAAAAAAAAAAAATTAACAGTTCTTCCAGGCCATCATAAGAATCAAACGACAACTCTGGTAACCTGATACCCCAGCCAGCTTACAATCACCAATACCAGCAACAATACTATCTCCCACCCATAATAGAACTGCTACAAGAGAAATCTAGCCACATTAGTACTGGCCGGCGAGGTTAATAACACATCATACAGGTAGCATATCAATGGAAAATTACATCTCGTTTGTCTGAAGAGAACGTGTAAGGTGGTTATTATATGGCTACCTTACATGAACGAATAAAACCGTCTCTCTCATTACACACACACACACACATATATATATATATATATATATATTTGGGGAGGGTCATATTGTTATAATATTACCAGAAATAATATTAAAACACTCTAACTGTTTGGTTTGGATTGGTTTTCGCTTCTTTATCTTTTATATCTCCATAACTAATTTATCTGGCGAAAACCAAACAGTGAGTGTGTTTTATTATTATTTCTGGCAATATTATAACAATATATATATATATATATATATATATATATATGTGTGTGTGTGTGTGTGTGTGTGTGTGTGTGTGTGTGTGTGTGTGTGTGTGTACATATATATATGTCACGACAGTAATGTCATGACTACATTCTACTTTTGGATGGTAGAGATTTGGTTGTTTTTTCAAGCAGTTTGAACAACAACGAAGAGGCTCCTACGTTGCTTAGTAAAAGTAAATGTAGTCGAGTTGAAGTCTCCACAATAACACTTCGTTCCTAATATTTATTTTGCACCCGACAACCGACTATCGGACTACTGCCTATTAATTTTAGCAACTACCAATAACACTGATATAGCTTACATTCAAGTGTTCATTCAAAGTTATCTCCCCTGCATTTCCCTCTCTCCAAACAGTTTGCATCAACCGTAACAATACGTACGTTATGTTGTGTTTGTATATTTATATATAAGACAGAATCGTTAGAACGTCGGATAGAATTTTTGCGGTATTCGCTTCGGATCTCTGCTCTGTGAGTTCAAAACCCACCGAAGTCAACTTTGCCTTTCATCCATTCGAGGTCGATACAAAAAAGTACCAATCTAGTAGTACTGGGGTTGATTCTTCCTCTATATCTCTTTCTCACTTCCATTTTTTCACTGTCTCTATCCTTCTCTGAAAGAAATCTACTGTATTCAGACCTGGAGAGGTGATGGGCTCCGCTAGATTTAAAACAAAAATGCCCTAGAAACGTGAAATAAAGTGTCTTGCTCAAGGGCACAATGCATCACCCAGTCTGAGAATCGAACTCATGATTGCAAGCCCAACGCTCTAACCACAAACCCAATCGCCTTCGCCCGCACGCACACACACACACACACACATCAACACAGATATAGGAAACGATTTGGGAGCTCCTGTGTAAGGGAAATAACTCTGTTTGCTTTGTGATGTAATTTATTTATATATATATATATATATATATATATATATATATATATATATATATATATATATATATAAATGAAAGTAGAGAAATTAATTGTTTCTACTTTAGGCACAAGGCCACCAATTACTCAGTGCATTACTGGTACTTTATTTTATCGACCCCGTAAGGATGAAAGGCAAAGTCAACCTCGGCGGGATTTGAACTCAGAATGTGAGCAAGAAGCCAACAGTAATTCATACATATAAGTGACCGGCAAAGGTGGAAGATGTTGGATGGCGGTCGTCCTCCGGTCTTCGATTTTCAGCCCCATGGATTTTATCTATTACATTCACTTATTATATTTCGAATACCTGATGATATCACCGGATTCATACGGAACCCGGTCATTGAAATGATCATAGTATAATAAACCTTTCAAGGATTTACACAAGTCCAGGCTCCTGTCATTTCATTATATATATATATATAGTGACGAAACATAAGTCAACTGCATGAACTCATAATCCTTTATTTACTGCTATATATATTTCGATGATAGCCATTGAATGGCTATGACCTCATCAGGCAGTTAGTCAGTTCTTAGATATGCCAACTCTGTGTGTATAGTGTTGATGGTATCAGAGCCTTGGGACATATGAGCTTGTTAGGAATATTTTGATGCTGTCAGCAGGAATATATATATATATATATATATATATATATATATATATATATAAACGGAAAAAATGAAACGAAATTTCATTTCCCACTCTTAGTACGGCTGTTACTTAAATATAAGTATGTATACGTACATGGTGGCTGCCAACTCGTTTTCGAGTACGGCCACTACTTTATATCATGTAGGAGAACCCCTACCGATGCGCTGAACGAGTGTGACTTTTCAGTCCGGCCAGCGACTTGAAAACTTTGGTACAAACACTACACTTGTGACAATTATTGACACATAGTGCTGGGCCCATGGTACCATGTGACGACAAGTGCAGAGAGATCTCCAGATATAAAGCAATGCCTGTGCCGTGAAGCTTTTATAGTGAGCAAAGGCACTGCACAAAGCCATTCCCACTCTCTTAACCAAGATGATATTTACCAAAAAGAAGAACAAGTCAACATCATTGGATATCATCAGGGTTGCAGGTGTTATATCAGAGTTTTCCTTCTCCTAGAATTCTGCCTTGACAAAGGCTAAGGGGTCATCTCTCCCGGTGATTTTGGATGGCCATTGACTCTTAAGAGTTCTTTTGACAGGTTTTGTTTTTAGTCCTGCAGGATGTCCAAAGTCACCCTCCTCACCAAGAAACCTTGCTGGGGTTGCCAGTTTAGTCGCCAACGACCCGACCATGGGACAGGTTGTACTGGGATACATGTTACCAGTAGCACCAACTGGTGACCTGACATATGTATACAGACGTACAGTACTATGTATATATATATATATATATACATACATGCACACATATATATATGTACGTATATATATATATATATATATTTATATAGGACAAGAAGTAATTACAGTATAAGGTTCTATAGATTAATACACACACACACACATATATATATACGTATGTAGTTGACGGCCGAGAGTAAGAGTACTCAATACCGAAGTAGAGTTTAAATATTCATTTTATTAAGGCTAAATAGTGAGTCTTGTTACTTTATTCTGGAGTTATATATATATATTTATTACTCCAGTACATTACTGGTACTTTATTTTATCAATCCCGTGAGGATGAAAGGCAAAGTTTGAACTCGGCTGGATTTGAAATTTATACACAAGGCCAGCAATTTTGGGGGAGGGGAAAGTCGATTAAGTGGATCTTAGTGTGTTACTGGTATTTTATTTTATCGACCCCGAAAGGATGAAAAGCAAAGCTAACTTCGATGGGATTTCATCTCAGTTTATAAAGGGACGTAACTCTATGCTGCAAAGTATGATGTCTGGCGCTCTTACCGATACTGCCAAGCTGGAGATTGTTTACAATAGAATCGATTTCTGGTTTAGGGTGATTAGGCAAATTATGCACATGGCATAGAAGTTCTCCTGGTTTGTGGTAAAGGCGATATAAACCTGTGTCTATTTCTAAAGAAACATCTAGAAAATTATAGTTTACGTTCAACAGTGATGCCAAGTCTTTTATATGTTCAAGTATACGCTGGTTAAAATCTATGATAATGAAAAGAGCAAATGAGGTTTATTTTCCAACATAATCTCTGGAAAAAACAATGTTGTTTTTAATAAGAAGAGTTGAAATTAATGCATGCAAGATTTCACAGCTCTAGCATTAAGCCTTTATAGGCTGACCAAGATACTTTCATGGAATGACCAAATAAGGTTTATTTTTCAACATAGTCCCTGAAAAGAAACAATGTAGTTATCAATATATTAATAAGAAGAGTTGAAATTAATGCATACAAGATTTCACAGCTCTAGCATCACTCCTTTATAGTCAGCCTATGAACCTTTCAGCCAACTCTCGTGTATCATCATGTCTTTGTACGCACGCAAATGTGGTGTTTATGTGTGAGTGTGTGTGTATCTGTGTGTGTGAGTGAGAGAGTGTGTATGCGGTGTGAGTGTATGTGAGTGAGCGTGTTTGTGTGTGTGCGCGTGTGAGTGTGTATATATGACTGTGTGTGAGTGAATGGGTGCGTGTTATGTGTGTTAGTGAAAGAGAGAGTGAATATGTGTGTGTGTGTGTGTGTGAGTGAACGTGTTTGTGAGTGTGAGTGTGTGAGTGAGTGAGTGTATGTGTGTGTGAGTGTGTGCATGTGAGTGTGTGTGTAAATGAGCGTGTTTGTGTATGTGTATATGTGAGTGAATGTATGTGTGAGTGAATGTATGTGTGAATGTGTGTTTGTGTGTGTGAGTGTGAGAGTGAATGTGTGTGAGTGAGTGTGTGTATGTGTGAAGGTCTGTGAGTGAGTGTGTGTGTGTGTGTGGTGAATGTGTGTGTGTGAGTGTCTGTGTATGTGTGTGAGTGAGCGTGTTTGTGTGTGTGTGTGAGTGTGAGTGTTTGTGAATATAGGAGTAGAGTGTGTGTGTGTGAATATGTGTGTATGTGTGTGAATGAGCGTGCTTGTGTATGTGTGTGTGTGAGTGTGAGTGTGTGTATGTGTATGTGTGAGAGAGAGAGAGAGTATGTGTGAGAGAGAGTGTGTGTGTGGGTGTGTGTATGTGTGTGTGTGTGAGTGAGAGAGAGAGAGTGTGTGTGTGTGTGAGTGAGAGAGAGAGAGTGAGAGAGAGAGTGTGTGTGAGAGAGAGAGTGTGTGGGTGTGTGTGAGAGAGAGTGAGAGACAGAGTGTGTGTGAGAGAAAGAGTGTGCGTGAGAGAGAGTGTGGGTGTGTGTGTGTGAGAGAGAGAGAGAGAGAAAGAGTGTGTGTGTGAGTGTGTGTATGTGTGTGTGAGTGAGAGAGAGTGAGAGTGTGTGTGAGTGTGTGGTATGTATCGCTATCCTAAGTGTGTCTACTCGCCACAGTCACGGGACCCCGCCACAGTTGTTACACTCTCACAGACAGACAAACGAAGAAGAGAGAAATGAAATAAAAACGAAAGTATATAAAGGAACAACAAAACAACAATTGTTTAACGTTAGATTTTGTGAACTACTGACGTCACCGCGGCCACCACCAACACCAACACCACCACCACTACTACCACCACCACTACCTGCATCATCACCACCACCACCACAACCACCACCACCACAACCACCACTACCACCACCTGCATCATCACCACCACCACCACCAACACCAACACCACCACCACTACTACCACCACCACTACCTGCATCATCACCACCACCACCACAACCACCATCACAACCACCACTACCACCACCTGCATCATCACCACCACCACTACCACCACCACCACCACCACCACCACTACCACCACCACCACCTGCATCATCATCACCACCACCACAACCATCATCACCACCATCACCACCAACACCACCACCACCGTTACCATCACCACCACCACATGTATCATCACCAACACCACTACCACCACCACCACCACCACTACCTGCATCATCACCACCACCACCATCACCACCATCACCACCACCAGCACCACCACCACCACCAGCACCACCAGCACCACTACCACCACCACTACCACCAACAGCACTAACATTATCAGCACCACCACCACTATCACCAACACCACCACCAGCACCACCAGCACCACCAGCACCACCACTAGCACCAGCACCACCACCACCACCGCTGCTTGTGATTTTGAGGGAAATTTGGTTTCCTGTGAAAAAATGTTTGGGGTTCCATAATTTGTTTACTGGTACCTAGAGTTTCGCTGTCAGTCCCTATTTTTCATTTTTAGAAACTATATTTCAATCTAAGACCCTATTTTTCATACTCAATGGTTTCATTTTCATGCAAATACTTTCCATCTTAGGTCCTATTGTTTCATTCTCAGCCCCTATAGTTTCATTCTAAAGCTCTATGTATTCAGTAAGCTCTTATAGTTAGTTTGTATGTCCCTATAGTTTAATCCCCAGCCATTACAATTTGTCTAAGGCCATTATAATTTCATTCTCATCCCTATTGTTTCATTCTGTGTCCCTATAGATGCTGTATAAACCCCAATAGTTTCAGTCCAAGCCTTAATTCTTTCAGTCTAAGCCCCTATAGTTTTATTCCCAGTCCCTATAGTTTCCAACCAAGCCCCTATAATTTCATTCTTAACTCATATGCTTTCATTTGTAGTCCCTATAATTTCATTCACAGCCTCTATACTTCCACTCAACCGCCTTCCCCACCGCCAACAACAATACCATCACCAGACCTCCACTCAACCACCGACAACAACAACAAATGCTACCATCTGATACCCACACTACCACCACCGACAACAACAACAATAAATGCTACCACCTGACACCCACACTACCACCACCGACAACAACAACAACAACAACGACAGTAAAACGGATAAGGATCCCTGAACATCTGTGGTTCCCAGCCACCCCTCTCTTATTTTACTCGAACCACTACCATTTAGTGTGTTAGAGAAAGGGAGGAAGAGGCGGAGTGGAGATAGAGTGAGGGGAAGTAGAGCAAGGAGAAGGGAGAAGAGAGTAGTAGTAGTAGTAGTAGTAGTAGTAGTAGTAGAAGAAGAAGAAAAAAGGTGGTGGAGGAGGAGAAGAAGAAAAAGAAAAGAAGATTCTTATAAGGTGTAGAAGACGAAACAGAAAATAAGGAAATAAGAAAAAGAGGGTATAAAACGGAAAAGAAGGAGAGGAGAAACTGAGGAAGAGAGAAGAAGAAGAAGAAGAAGAAGAAGAAGAAGAAGAAGAAGAAGAAGAAGAAGAAGAACAACAACAACAACAACAACAACAACGGCAATACTTGGGTATATTTATAACGTGTAAAAAGAAAATAACAACAACAAGAGGTAACAAAAACTACCAATGGAGAACACCCTCTAATGGTGGAGACAGCTACCTAGAGACAAGCGCACCTGGTATATATATATAAAGGATTTTTATAACATGTACAAAACATTGATGTTGGGGAAGCTTGCTTTCTCCGTTTTGGATCTTCCAAACATTTCTTGTGAGGTTAAAATGGTCATTTACACATCAATCCGCATTTAGAGCAGATGACAGGATTTTGAGTAGAGCAGGATGGAATGTTTGATGGAAACATGGTGCTAGGTTTTAGATCAGGCATGGCAACTTTTTCGAGAAACGGGTCGCATGAGATTTGGCTCATCATCAGGCGGGCCGCAAGAGCTAATTTACATTCGTGCCCACATTAAAAAAAAGGGCGGTAACTCAGGTTGTTGTGATTTGTTTCTTCAGAATTCGTATACGTTGTTTTCCTCGATCGTAAAAATGATAGAAAGATAAATAGCGACTGAAAAGTTGGGGCAAAAAGATCAGAAAGTTTTCATTTAGGTGACTTAGGCGAGCTATTCAGAAAGCTTCGCGGGCCGCAGGTTGCCCATGACTCTTTTGGATCATGATGGGAGATTTCAATGCTAGAATTAGGATTGATCATTAGTCATGGCATGACGTTCTTGAGTTTTATGGAGTTGGAGCTATGAACTCAAATGGGCTTAGACTGCTTTCACTTTGCAAGGAATTTGATCCTAACACCACTAATAGCTTTTTTCAACAACCTGCAAACCATAAAAGAACATGGATGCATCTAGATCCAAGGATCGGTACATGATTGAGTACGTTATCACACACAGGAATGACATAAAATATTTCAAAATCACGCGTTCTTTTTACTCTTTTTGTTATCTCTCGTATCATGCACTGCTGCGCAGTAAGATTTCAAATGCCACCTGGTTGATGTGGGTACTTTGAGATCCACTGATAGGAGGCTGGAACTTTCTGCAAAACTTGACATCCCCCCAATCTGTCCAGATTTCTGATGACATTAGGCTTTCTGGAAAGCGCTCAAAGATGCCACCTATGCATCCTTCGTAGAAGACTTAGAATTTCATATATATATATATATATATATATATATATCCAGGGAGTGTATATATATATATATATATATATATATATATATATATATATACACTCCCTGGATATATATATATATATATATATATATATATATATATATATATATATATATATATATACACTCCCTGGATATATATATATATATATATATATATATATATATATATATATATATATATATATATACACTCCCTGGATATATATATATATATATATATATATATATATATATATATATATATATATATATATCCAGGGAGTGTAACGCGAAGTTACTGTAGGTCCACCCAGGTGAGCACTTGACGTTTAGGTTCACGTCAAGGGCGAGGTGTAGAGCTAGACAGAGTGTAATATAATAATATAAGGACGATTTGTTATGCCTTCATTGCGTTTATTGATTGGTGACGAGATTTTGATTCCAGAGTCGAGCCAGATCGATACAGATTGAACCTTGAGCTGATCAATAGCGAAACGCGCGTCACCAATCAATAAACGTAACGAAGGCTTACAAATCGTCCTTGTTCTATTATCACCTTGACCGCCAGTCTGTCGGGCGCCATTCGGCGCCGCTGGTCACAGCACATGCTGTTTTAGCCATACGATGACGCCATCCCACTCGCTGGGTGGGCAGGCCGTAAGTCTAAAGTCTGTCTTAAGCCAGAAGGATCATTTGGCCGTGAAGCGACTGAGAGTACAAGACTACCCTCTGGACAGGACGCCAGTCCATCGCAGGGTTAAACCTCCAGCTATTGCTGGTACTCATTTTAAGCTGAGTAAACTGGAGCAACGTGAAATAAAGTGTCTTGCTTAAGGAAACAACACATCACTCGGTCCGAGAATTCAACTCACAACCTTTCGATATATATATATATATATATATATATATATATATATATATATATATATGTGTGATGGCTGCAAACTCTGCTAAGAATACTGCCATTGCTTCCAAGATTATAGAGTTTGGTGCACGTTAAGGCTACGGCCATCCACACGAACCTGTAACATATCCTGAAGAAGCAATGCCTGTGCCTATATATATATATATATATATATATATATATATATATATATATATATATATATATATATATATATATTTGCTCTACGGTTCTTATATATTTGATATATATTTATCCTTATCGAGCCCTCTTTGGATTTTAGTCTTCAAATTTATTATTATTACTATATATATAGTACATACACACGTATGTACATTTGTGAGTGAATATACACACATTTATACACATACCCTAACTATATTTCCTTATTTTATTTTTATATATCTCTTGCATTACTTTTATTTATATATTTTTTTGCCCGTTAAACTTTTGCCTTTCTTGAGGAGATTTTTCAAATATTTCACTGTTTTAAATTGCATTGTCCGACGAACGAATGAGGACGTTTCTTGTAATCGTCTTATTCGGGAAACCTCTGGTAATGAGGTAATTATATTGTATTGTTTATTATACATTATATATATATATATATATAAATTCGTCTAAGTGCACCAAGAGTATTCATAAAAAAACCTTGAACTACATGTATACGGCATTCTTAGATGAATGCTGAAGAAGCTGTGATATGATCAGTTTAAAATATTCCTAACGTGACTGTGTATATGTGTGTGCTTATTATAAATAAACATACTATATATGGGCTCATATATGCATTTATTCTGGACCACGCTGTGTTAGTGACATCGCTAATTAAAACTAGTCCGTTAAGCACGTAATATATGTAAATAAGCTACCATCTTATAATTCTTGGTGTGTTCCGTTCATTCGTTCATACGTTACGCTGTTGTTACATACACACACATCTACACATAAATACAAGAACAGATACACAGACAACAGAAGTGCAAACACACACACACACACGCACACACACACACACACACACACACACACACACACACACACACACACACACACACACACACACACACACACACACACACACACACACACACACACACACACACACACACACACACACACACACACACACACACACACACACACACATCTACTCATACATATTCATTAATAGACATTATACAAAATAATTATTACATACACACACACACATCTATGTAATTATTGAGGAAGGAAGGAGCTGGTGAAACACTATAGCGACGAGCGTTCCGAGATTAGCGACACTTGTGTGAATGTGTCTGTGTTTCCACGTTTATATTTATATACTCATACATATAAATGTATACATATGCTCATATGCACACACACACACACACACACAACTGTAATGATTTGTGTATGTGTACAGAGACGTGAGGAAATGAATGAAGACCAGAGACATATCGTTTTAAAGGTAGACTAAGACAACAGGAGAGAAGAGGTAATACACAGCTAGACGATTGTCTCTTAAATAGCTCCTCTTAATTATTTCGTCCGTGGAATTTCCACGAGTCTCGCTAGTCAAAAATAATTTAGTTACAAAACCTTAAACCTATAGAAATTGTTAATGTTTGTACCTCAGTACGCATGTATGTATGTATGTATGTATGTATGTATGTATGTATGTATGTATGTATGTATGTATGTATGTATGTATGTATGTATGTATGGTCAGGTCACCAGTTGGTGCTACTGGTAACATGTATCCCAGTACAACCTGTCTCATGGTCGGGTCGTTGGCGACTAAACTGGCAACCCCACCAAGGTTTCTTGGTGAGGAGGGTGACTTTGGACATCATGCAGGACTAAAAACAAAACCTGTCAAAGGGCAAAGGAGCTCTTAAGAGTCAATGGCCATCCAAAATCACCGGGAGAGATGACCCCTAAGCCTTTGTCAAGGCAGAATTCTAGGAGAAGGAAAACTCTGATATAACACCTGCAACCCTGATGGTATCCAATGATGTTGACTTGTTCTTCTTTTTGGTAAATATCATCTTGGTTAAGAGAGTGGGCTGGCTTTATGCAGTGCCTTTGCTCACTATAAAAGCTTCACGGCACAGGCATTGCTTTATATCTGGAGATCTCTCTGCACTTGTCGTCACATGGTACCATGGGCCCAGCACTATGTGTCAATAATTGTCACAAGTGTAATGTTTGTACCAGAGTTTTCAAGTCGCTGGCTGGACTAAAAAGTCACACTCGTTCAGCGCATCGGTAGGGGTTCTCCTGCATGGATATAAAGTAGTGGCCGTACTCGAAAACGAGTTGGCAGCCACCATGTATGTATGTATGTATGTATGTATGTAAGTATGTATGTATGTATGTATGTATGAGCGCGTGTGTGTGTGTGTGTGTGTGTGTGTGTGTGTGTGTGTGTGTGTGTGTGTGTGTGTACGAGGGTAATCCAAAAAGTAAGGTCTCCAAAGAGATGGAGACGCAGAGAAACTGTTCGTACGGCTGTAGGCAACACTGTTGTGATTTGTGCTTCCTTCACTCCCAAACAAGCATGCGCGCTCTTCGCTGGGATGCTCAATCTTGGCTTGGCAGCCCTTGAGAATGGAGCTCCCGTTGAATACTACCGCCAAGTGCGAATTTCGTGCAGTTATTATTTCGAGCGCAATCCAAAAAGTAAGGTCTCCTTCCGAGGAAAACATGCGTAAAGTTCGGCGGATCACTCGGGATGCTCTCTGCATTTTGGTTGCTGATGTTTCCCGAAGCACCATCCACAGGATTTCAACGGAAAAGTTGCAATATCGGAAGTTGCAATATCGGAAGGAGACCTTACTTTTGGGATTGCCCTCGTATGTATGTATGTAGGGAGCTTATAGATAGGACAACACGCGCTGTCTTTTCGTGGGGTAAGTTTTTAATTAATTTTTGTATTCTGAAACATCAAAATACAACAAATGTTTGCTCACTGGACTCGAGAATATCATGACAGAAGTTTGTGGGAGTTACACAAATATTTTCGTATATTTTGCCAGAGCAATCCTTATTTATATTTTACATTTTACATTTACTTACATCTCAATATAACATGGCTAAAATTCAAATTTTGCAAAAGAGAAGAAAACGGACAAATGAATTAGATACATCTCACTGCCCCCCCCCCCCCCCCCACCACCACAATAACGCCTACACTCTCTCCCTACCACCATATTTACATTTACACATGTCATTACTCTTGTAGACTAAAGTCACTCTACTCTGTGTTGAATGTGTGTGTGTATATATCACTCAGTCAAACGACCAGATTTCAACCCCAACATCTACAACAACAACACCGGCACTAATGTTTACAGCAACAACAGCTTCAGAATGAAATGAAATGAACATTTACAACAACAACAACAGCGGCATCAAACGATAAAAAAAACACAAAAAAGAAAAAAGAAAACACACACACACACACACACACACACACACACACACACACAACCCAACAATAACATCAACTTCTCAGATGAAGGATCAGTGGTAGAGTGAGAAAGCTGATGAGATACAAACTGTGTCAGATTCCAATAACACAAAGCTGTTGTACAGTCTCTTGCGTGAAGTTTATGGACCGTCTTCTTCTCTGGTGACACCGTTTCGCAGTAAGGATGGCAAACAACTTCTTCGTGTCTCACAATGAATTCTATGACGACTTCCTCAATCTCATTCCAGAAAATCCTGTGAAAGTAGCTCTCGCAGAACCTCCGACGCTTGTGGAGGTTGCAGTGGCTATCTCGAAGCTGAACAGTGGAAGGTCTCCAGGTATGGATGGCATACATGCTGAGCTCCTACAATATGGTGGTGAGACACTTCTGCAACATCTTCACTCTTTGTTTGGTAGGATATGGGCTAATGAATCCGTACCTGAGGACTGAAGAGATGCAGTAATGGTGGTCTTGTACAAGGGAAAGGGTAACAGGAATGATTGTGGGAACTACAGAGGTATATCATTGCTTTCTGTCGTAGGGAAAGTTTTATGTAGGGTGCTTCTAGACCGTCTGCTGACACACATTGCAGATTGTGTTCTTCCTGAAAGTCAATCTGGTTTTCGTGCTGGACGCGGCACTACTGATATGATCTTCTCAGCTAGACAGCTCCAGGAGAAGTGCATGGAACAAGATTTGGATCTGTATCAGGTTTTTGTCGATCTGACAAAAGCTTTCGATACTGTTAACAGAAATGCATTATGGAAGGTTCTCCAGAAACTTGGTTGCCCTGATAAGTTCCTTGCTTTAGTTAGATCTTTCCATGACGACATGAAGGCTTGGGTTAATGTCGGAGCCTATCTCAGTAAAAAGTGGAGTGAAACAGGAGGATATTCCAGCACCGACCCTGTTTGCCATATACTTTGCAATGGTTTTCTATATTGTATTCAGGAATTGCGAGCATGGTGTTTACATCTGATATCGAACCTCAGGCAGCATATTTAACATCAGGCGCTTTGCTGCAAAAGCAAAAGTATTTACATCAATCATAAGAGACCTCTTGTATGCAGATGATTGCGATCTTATAACGCACACAGAGAGTGATATGCAGCACATTTTGAATGTATTTTCTGATGCTTGCACTGCCCTAGGATTGACTGTCAGTCTCAAGAAAACCGTCGTCATGTACCAACCTGCCCCTGGTAAGCAGTACAGTGAACCAAATATCTATGTGTATGGTAAACGACTTGGAGTGGTTGATCAGTTTGTCTACCTGGGAAGCACTGTCAATCGATACAGCAACATTGATAATGAAATCCCACTCAGGATTAGGAAAGCAAGTGATGCTTTCGGAAAGCTAGAAAGGCGATTCTGGGGTCGGCGAGACATATGCAAGAAGACAAAGGTAAAGGTGTACAAGGCATGTGTGCTCTCTTCTCTTCTTTATGCTTGCGAAACCTGGGTCACATATCGACACCACCTTAAGCAATTGGAGCGTTTCTATCAGATGTGTCTCAGACGGATCCATGGCGTTCACTGGAGGGACCACATCAGTGATGTCAATATTTTGGAAAGCTCTCTGTGTGACAGTATAGAAGTTCTTGTGCTTAAGCAACGACTCCGTTGGAGTGGTCACCTTGCCAGGATGAAGGATTCTAGAATACCAAAACAACTCTTTTATGGAGAGTTAGTTAAAGGAAAACGACCGCCACATAAACCAAAAAAGAGGTATAAGGATTCCTTGAAAGCCTCTTTGAAAGACGCTAACATCTCCTCTGATACATGGGAAAATGTTGCTGCTGATCGTAATAAATGGAGAAAGACTGTATATGAGGGGAAAGTTGCCTCTGAGGCATCTCAAATCGCATACGAGAAAGTAAAGCGGGATGTGAGGAAAAGCATTGCTGTTGCATTTCCAGACGGCGAAGGTCCTCCTATGGTGCTGACATGCAGCGTCTGTGCGAGACTCTGCCTAAGCAAAGCTGGACTCGAAAGTCATCTTCGCAGTCATAAAGTAAGACCAGTGGTTTACTACCAAGCTGCTGTTGGAGATGCTACTCATCATGCTTGCCAAGCATGTGGTAGAGAATGTAAATCAGCAGGAGGGCTCAAACGACATGGAAAAGTACATGAACTCCAACCACAGCCGGCATTCCCAGTGAATGTTTTGGTTGCCAACTCTGTGCAAGACATTTTAGATCATTGGCTGGGCTAAAAAGCCACATTCGATCGCAGCGCTGTTAATTGCTATCGTGTGTGTGTGTGTGTGTGTAGATATGTTTATGTGTGTGTGTATATATATATATATATATATATATATATATATATATATATATATTATTATTGTTGTTGTTGTTTTCGTTATTATTATTTTCCTTTTAATGGGCTTTCTCCACAAATGTCCTTCCGAAGTCTCCCCTCTATTGGGGAATTTTTCATTGTTATTTTTTTTTGTTACATCCTCTGTTTTTGTTTTTACACGCAGAAATGCCAATTTGTACCGTCCTGTATTGTCTGTCCTGTACTGTCCTTAATGTCTACTTTATGTAAACCCTTGTGGTTAATAAAGAAAGTATTATTATTTTTATTATTATTATTATTATTGTTATTATTATGGGTTTTTTTTTCTCATGCAATGGCCATACTCGATAACGAGGTGGCAGCCATCATGTATGTATGTATGCATGCATAGGCGGAAGAACTATAAGAGTCAACGGCCACCAAAAATGTGTAAATATGTATATACGTATATACATACACACACACACACACACACATATATATATATATATATATATATATATATATATATATATATATATATATATGTGTGTGTGTGTGTGTGTGTGTGTGTGTGTGTGTGTGTGTGTGTGTGTATACTTGCATGCAAACGTATATATTTGCGCAGGGACATAGAAATAATCGGTCTGGATACCCAATTGCGCAGTTAAACCACTGGGAGTGAAGGACGCCTAACCTTTGTCAGGGCATTCGTCTAGGAAAAGGCAACTCAGGAAACTGGGATAGTTCCGACATAAAACCTGCGGCTCAGTGGTTCCCGATGATGTTGATCTTTTCTTCTTTTCGGGTTATAACTACTGTCGCTCAGAGAGTGGGATTGGCTCAGTGCACAGTCTTTCCTCACTTAAAAAATATCTTCACGCACAGACATTGCACGATAGCATTAATTAATAATTATTAATAATGTTATATCGTGCAATGGCCATACTCGATAACGAGGGGGCAGCCATAATGTATGTATGTATGTATGTATGTGATTTTGGGCACCACGAGGAATGAAAAACAAAAGCCGTCAAATGGCGGAGAAACTCAGGAGAGTCAACGGCCATCCAATAATTTTTAATTTTTTTAAGGTGGGGGGGGGGGGAGCAATAGAGTGAGAGACACTTAGTCTTCATTAAGACATCTCTCTAGGAGAAGGCCTCTCTGATGTAAGACCTGCGACTTTGTTTGTTGCATCCAATGATGTAAATCAATTCTAATTTTTGGGTAAATGCAATTTTTTTTGTCCGCTCCCTTCCACCCATTGCCTCGGACACGTTATCTTTTACTTAGTTTTGCTGTCTGAAAAAATCACGATATCTATCGTCATGGAAATATGTATAACGGCTCAATTAATAAAAGACTTTTTAACACATACAACTTCGCATTTTCCTCATTCTAAATATACTCCGTCATCCTTGTTTTGAAGAAGTAATATGACGTCGAGTGCTTGAGTGAATTGCATCCTTATATACCGAGTATATACTGAATATATATATATATATTATATATATATATATATATATATATATATATATATATATATATATATATATATGTGTGTGTGTGTGTGTGTGTGTGTGTGTGTGTGTGTGTGTGTGTGTGTGTGTGTGTGTGTGTGTGTGTTTAATATAGAAATGGATTCTACAGGACTAGAACAGTTTCATTCGAAGGAAATCATCAGGAAAGCCCTGTATATATATATATATATATATATATATATATATATGTTTGTGTGTTCTTCTGGTTTTATAATTTCACAAATGTTGCCAATAGAGAGAGAGTCGGTTTCTAACATAGACACAAGACTCTCTCATTGGAATTTACACAACATCAACTAGGTAGATATGTGTGCATGTCTGCATGCATGTGTAGATATGGATGTTATTGTATGTGTGGATGTGGATGTTTTGAGTTGTATGTGTGCATGTGTATATGCTTAGTATCTGTTCATGTGTATATGCAGTTATTAGATGCAAAACTTTTGGAATGTTTTACATATTTTTACTGTTCCATTAATGGATTGTACTTGTAATTTCCTAACTAGTTGTGTTCTTTCTGTTCCTGTGAAGCCCAGCTTCTCAAGATTTGTATTGAGGCAGTTACTAATATATCCCAGTGCCCCAATAATCACAGGCATAAATCTGAAGGTATAATCAGGGTGGAGTATCTGCAGATTTCTCATCAGTTCTGCATAAATATTCCCCTTTTCGCTAATCTTTGATATTATATTGGCATCTGCTGGGCAGCTAACTTCCACTATTGTGCATGCCTTCTTTTCTCTGTCCCATATCATAATATCTGGTCTGTTATGCCTGCATTTTGTTGTGGTGTTTACTGGAACATTCCACCAGTACTCTTTCATATTATGTATATGTATGTCTTCCACATTGCTGTAGCTTTTAATGTATTTATTATCGAGGCTATCTTTTCTACGGATTGCATTGTTCAGTGTTTTGGCCACTACATCATGCCTCATAGGTAGATAGTACCGCGATAACAACTTTGGACAGCTGCTTATGACATGGGTGACATCTTCGATGTTAATTCTGCAGAGTCTGCACTTGTTATCACATCTAGGTGTTTTGCCTGCATCCCTATCTCTTTTGTGAATCAGGTATTTCGTGTTGATTTCCTGTTCTTGGATTGCAAAAGCATATCCTTCAAAGTGGGAGCCAATATAGCGGTTGTTGGTCCAAGATAGACTACTTTCCTTATCTATATTACTCTCACTCTGGAGCTTCCTGGCAACATATCCATGCATGATTTTTTGCTGATAAGCATGCAGTTTTTCATTCATGAATTCACTGCGATACTGTTGAGCGACTTCCCTGGGTGTGAGTGTTGATTATCACACAGGGAATATCTCTCGAGGAGTTCCTTCCCAACTCTCATGATCTTATCTGTTTCATGCAGATAGACTTACTCGAGAAACGGGCTCATACGCTTCGAGGTTCGTAGATGTTGTCGGAGGGATATGATGCGACATTCAAATGCTGTCTGGACCGATGTTAGGCCTCTGTCTCCCTGCTTACGTTTCAAGTAAAGGTGGTCTATGTCACTGTTGATGTGGAAGTTTCCGGTGCTGTTTAGTATTTTTCGAGTTCTAATATCAATTGCTCGGATTTCGTCTATCGTCCAATTGAGTATTCCAAACGTTGGTGTTATGACAGGTACAGAAAACACATTGTGAGCCACTGTTTTGTTTTGCGCAGAGAGTTCCGATGACCATATCTTTCTTAATCGGTTGTAGTATTCCCTGGTTACGCACTCCTTATTACAGATACCATTATATGATATGTTCTTATCTATCCCCAGGTATCTGTAGCAGTCCTCATCAGATATCGGTGAAACAGTTAGGCCATTGATAACAATGTTGCTAGATTGGGTTGTTGTTTTTCCCCGCTTTACAGTCATATATGAACATTTATCTTGGCCAAACTCCATTCCTATATCCTTTGAGAATGTTGTAACCAGGTCAAGGTTTTTCTTCATCCCATCCATGTTCTTGGCATAGAGTTTCAGATCATCCACAAAGAAATTAAGGGTTAGGTTCGTATTTCTGTCCTCCTGTGAGCCAATGATGTATCCCTCACATTTCTTGAGCAGAAAGGACAAGGGGTTTGTGTTTGTTTGCATGTAAGGAGCATTGTCACATATCCTATGGTTTTTCGTAGGTCAGCAATCTTTTTTTCTATTTTAGTTATATATGATGGTATTTTTGGTGGTGTTCTGTTCTTGTTAATATCTCTGCTATCACCAAGATAATGCTTCACTGTCGTTGCTAAGGCATATAAACAGGCGTTGATTTGCCAAAATGTTGGGGTTTTTATCCGTCGTAAATATTCATCCCCTATTTCGTCAATAACATGTAATATTTCATTTGGTTTTTTTTATTAAATATTGTTGTTTTAATACGTTCAGCAAGAGAAACGTTTATACATGAATTCATTTCTCTCTGGAAGATTTCGTTGAGGGAAATTTTCAATGATTATTATCATTATCGATAGTATTTTTCACAATAGTCGAGGTAGACTCGGATGGTACACGTGGTGTCAAATTTCTTCGATTATTATTATTATCGATAGTGTTTTTCCCATCATTCGAGGTAGACTTAGATGGTACACGTGGTGTCACATTTCCTACAGGCATAGTTGTTTCAAAGCACAGTTCGACCTGGCTGCTAGGAAGTCTAGTAGCATGGCGACCTGTAGCACGTGTTGTTGATTCCATGTTTGTTGTGGGGGACTTACAATTAATAATATTTATTCTATTTTTACGTTCAACAAACGTCGCTTGTTGGCGTAATTGTTTCGCTGTGAAGTGATTTAGCTCTGGATGTATTTCGTCCCAGTGTAGCTTCATTCTGTTCATATAGCCAATGGAGGGATTGTTTTTTGCCATTTTATAACAATTAAATAAATCATTATTAAGTTCGCAACTCTAAGAGAAATGCGATTTACAATTTCGGTTTCTTCTGTAGCTACAACTGAATACATTTTTTTTACCTTTCTCGTTTTTCGTCGGTATTCCACTGATGTTATGTTCAGCCATGCTGTTTGTAGCAATTCTTTGTAAAATGAATTATGTATTTAGTCGGATATCTCTACGAATTCGAATAAAAGGTGTCTTCAGTGGATATAGTTAGAAGAATAACCAGTTATTCAACATGACTGGTAGTTGTGGCATTACTGTCGGAGATAGTATTCATCTTAAATTTAATGAATAGTCTCCCACACCAAAATATGCGACTAATCGCGTTGACTGACTAACTGTATGTATGTATGTTTTTCTGGTTTTATAATTTCCCAATTTCCCAATAGAGAGAGAGTCGGTTTTTACACAACAATGTATGTATGTATGTATGTATGTATGTATGTATGTATGTATGTATGTATGTATGTATGTATGTATGTATGTATGTATGTATGTATATCTCTTTCTCTTAATTTCGAGTATATTTTTTGACCGGCCACCTTCCTGGTGGCAAGGTTGTAAAAGAAAAGAAATTGTCATCCCTTGAATCGCAAGAATGTTTTGCAAATTTTGAAGGTGCCAGCTATCGCAGCCATTTGTAGACTATGAATTAGGGAGCTGCGCTTTTTGTCCGCAAATCCAAGTTCAGTCATACTTTGGTCTAAGCGGGTTGGTATATAACCCGTAGCTCCAATAATGATGGGTATGAAGCTAAAGGTGCATCTTGAATACTGGATTTGTAAACTCCTCATCAATGGTCCGTAGATGTCCTCCTTCTCCTGTATTTTTCTCTCAACGTTTAAATCAAGTGGGCAGCTGATCTCCACAACAGAACACGTTTTCAATGTGTGGTCCCAAACAACAATATCAGGCCGGTTGTGCTTTAATTTGATGGCAGTTTTTATTTTCAGGTTCCACCAGTATTCCTTAGTGCCATCTGTTTCAATATATTCTTCCTCGTTTGTTGTTAATTTTGTTTTCCGAAGTGCGTTCCAGATGGTTCTAGCTATCCCATCGTGTCTCATGGGGAGGTAGTAGCGAGATGACATTCTTTCGCAGCTGGCAACAATGTGGCTTACATCCTCGATCTTTGTTTTACATAGCCTACATTTATTGTCAGCTGCTGGCCCTCCTCTTTTGTGCAGCAGATATTTGGTAGGGAGTTCTTGTTCCTGTATTGCATAGAGATATCCCTCAAGGTGTGATGTCATAAACTTGTCGGAACTCCATGCCAGGCTTTTTGAGTGGTTTATCCCCTCTATGGTCTGTGTTTTACGCCTCAAGTATTCATGCACAACTTTTTCTGTAAATTGGTCAATTTTTTAATCTTGTTTGAACATTGAATAGGATCTTCCGATTTCTCTGGGCGAGAGATTTATATCAGGCTTTATTCCATATCTCTCCTCCAGATCAATCGCTAGTCTAATGATATTTTTTTATGTATATATGTATGTATGTATGTATGTATGTATGTATGTATGTATGTATGTATGTATGTATGTATGTATGTATTTGTGTATGTGTGTTATGTCAGGTCACCAGTTGGTGCTACTGGTAACATGTATCCCAGTAGAACCTGTCTCATTGTCGGGTCGTTGGCGACTAAACTGGCAACCCCACCAAGTTTTCTTGGTTAGGAGGGTGACTTTGGACATCCTGCAGGACAAAAAATAAAACCTGTCAAAGGGCAAAGGAGCTCTTAAGAGTCAATGGCCATCCAAAATCACCGGGAGAGATGACCCCTTAGCCTTTGTCAAGGCAGAATTCTAGGAGAAGGAAAACTCTGATATAACACCTGCAACTCTGATGGTATCCAATCATGTTGAATTGTTCTTCTTTTTGGTAAATATCATCTTGGTTAAGAGAGTGGGACTGGCTTTGTGCAATGCCTTTGCTCACTATAAAAGCTTCACGGCACAGGCATTGCTTTATATCTAGAGATCTCTCTGCACTTGTCGTCACATGGTACCATGGGCCCAGCACTATGTGTCAATAATTGTCACAAGTGTAGTGTTTGTACCAGAGATTTCAAGTCGCTGGCTGGACTAAAAAGTCACACTCGTTCAGCGCATCGGTAGGGGTTCTCCTACATGGATATAAAGTAGTGGCCATACTCGAAAACGAGTTGGCAGCCACCATGTGTGTGTGCATGTGTATATATATATATATATATATATATATATATATGTGTGTGTGTGTGTGTGTGTGTGTGTGAAAATGCATGCATGCATATTTGTATATATGCAAAGATCTGTTGAGAAATAATTTAATACATGTATTAAATAATCTATGTATCTTCACGGTTAGATTTTCAGACCGTTTTTGTCGTCTTCCTTTTTATCTATCATGTAAAAGAAACCAGCATATATCTATTCATCTATCTATATATCTATCTATGTATCTATCTGCCTGTCTATGTATGTATGTATCTACCTCCTCCCCATTCTCTCTCTCTCTCTCTCTCTCTCACTCTCTCTCTCTCTCTCTCTCTCTCTCTCTCTCTCTATATATATATATATATATATATTATATATATATATATATATATATATATATATATATATATATATGTCCCAAGGCTCCGATACCATCAACACTATAAGCACAGAGCTGGCATATCTAAGAACTGACTAACTGCCTGATGAGATCATAGCCATTCAAAGGCTATCATCGAAATATATATAGCAGTAAATAAAGGATTATGAGTTCATGCAATTGACTTATGTTTCGTCACTATATATATATATATATATATATAACGAAGGAAATGTGGTAAGGAACCAGGTGGACCATAACGCACCAAAGTACTCAATACTTGAGGTAGTAGAGTGGGTAATAGGAACCAGTAAGACCCCGACAGCTGAGCTCAAGCCGTTTCGACGGCTAATTCTGGACGGCTAATTCAGTCCAGAATTAGCCGTCGAAACGGCTTGAGCTCAGCTGTCGGGGTCTTACTGGTTCCTATATATATATATATATATATATATATATATATATATATATATATATCGAATAAGTAAAAGTGAAGTAGTTTTAGATGTTCAAGTCCTTTAATAATATTATTAATTATTATTAAAGGACTTGAACATCTGAAACTACTTCGCTTTTACTTATTCGATATTTACTCCGTCACTCCTATGTGGAAAAAGTACGTTGAGTGCTTGAATTGAATTGCATCAATATTTACCCTAAGTATATATATATATATATATATATATATATATATATATATATATATACTTATCTATATAATGATAATAATAATAATAATAATAATAATAATAATAATAATAATATTAATAATGATTTCTTTATTGGCCACAAGGGCTGACATCAAGAAAAACATTGCAGACGGCACAGGACGGTACAGGACGGTACGATGTGGGTTTTGTGCGTGTAAATATTTTTATTATTTATATAAGAAAAGAAAAAAAAGGAGATAGAAACATATATATATATAAACAATAAAAATGAAAATTGAAACAATGAAAAATTCCCCAATAGGGGGGAAACCTCCGAGGGTTACTCGTGGCGAAAACTACACAAAAGACCACGGCCACTCTGACCACCAGGGCAAGCGCCTTCTCTCAATTTTTCCATCTCTCAAACTACAGACGTATATTCAGAGTGGTCTCGTTCACTCGGACCATTCTCGCTACATTCACCCACCTTTCAACAAACTTGCTAGAAGGCAGCACGTCTATTGTGGCGTACTTTCTGCCTCGGGTGATGTGGGTTTTGCGTGCCCAGACGCACCCCAAGGCCTTTTGGATTTGAGCCTCCGTGGCTCTCTCCACCCGATGTGAGATTTTGCTTACGGTGCGGTAAGTCACCGTCCGTAGCTGCTGGTCCTTGAAAAAATCGGGTGGAGGTTTCAGGGAGACTCTATTTGCGCTTCTTGTCACCATGGCCCTTGCGACTGCCATCTCCTCCTCTGTGACTAACACTGTCTCGATATTTCGGGCGACACCTGCAAAAGAAGTGGTCCCTTTTTCAGCAGCACCACTATTGCTGCCGCTACTGGTCTTACTGGTGGTGCTGAGATCGCTATTACAGGTATCGGTGTCATTGTTGTTGTTTTCGTTGGTACAGTTGTTGGTGTTGTTGTTGTTGTTTTCGTTGATACTGTTGCTGTTGTTACTGTCATTGTGGCTGTTGTTATTATTGTTGTTTTGTTGATACTGTTCCTACTATTATTGTTGTTGTGGTTGTTGTTATTGTCATTATCATTGTCGTTCTCGACCTTACCGCTGTTATTTTTGTTATTGTCGTTCTCGACTTTACCGCTGTTATTTTTGTTGTTGCTGTTGTTATTGATGGTGTTGTTGTTGGTGTTGTTGTTGGTGTTATTGTTGGTGTTATTGTTGGTGTTGTTTGTGTCAGAAATATTTGTTAATTTTAAATCTGTAACAATCTTCTTTTCCTTTGTAATATTTTCGTTTATATTTACCTCCGCTGGAACGCTGTCTTGTTGACATGCTGACAAAGTCTCCCTCTCTCTGTGTTGTCTGACAGCTGAGTGTGGATTGAAACAGTACAAAAGGAGATACTTTTGAGTATCACAGTTGAAACTCTTAAGGGGTAAGCCAAAAAACTAACCAACTGGAAATCACCAGGCCCAGATGGTGTGCAGGGGTATTGGATTAAAATATAACATCCCTCCACCCGAAACTGACAACCATGTTCAATAACTGCTTGATGTCAGGTGAGGTACCAGAGTGGTTGACAAAAGGTACCACAGTTCTGGCAATGAAAGACCGAATCAAGGGTAATGATGTTACCAACTATAGACCTATCACAAGTCTGTCCGTAATGTGGAAACTGTTGACAAGCATTGTGTCTCAGGAAATCTACCATCACCTCCACATAAACAACTTGGTACCGGACGAACAGAAAGAATGCCGAAAGAAGTCCCGTGGTACAAAGGACCAGTTACTTATTGATAAGATGGTAATGAGGAATTGCAAGAGGAGACACACTGGTCTTGCCATGGGATGGATAGACTACAAAAAGGCATTTGACATGGTGCTTCATTCTTGGATCACCAAAAGCCTAGAGATCTTCAAGGTGGCAGATAACATCAGACAGTTGCTGAGCAAAAGTATGAAGTCCGGGAAAACAGAGTTAACAGCGGCTGGAGAATCCCTGGGAGGCGTGAAGATCAAGAGAGGTATCTTCCAGAGAGATAGTCTGTCCCCTCTGTTGTTTGTGCTTGCCCTGATGCCCCTGACTATTATACTGCGAAAAGTGAGAGCAGGATACAAGTTGGGAAAGGGAGAGCTTACCATCAATCACCTCCTCTTCATGGACGATCTTAAGCTCTTCGGGAAGAGTGAGAAGGAGTTGGATGTGCTTGTTGACACTGTCCGTATTTTCAGTAATGATATATGTATGCAATTTGGTATTAATAAGTGTGGAGTCCTTGTGATGAAGAGGAGTAAATTGAGCTGAAGCAACGGAATCCAGGTACCAACATGTGAGATGATAAAGGAAATTGATACTGAAGAAGGATACAAATATTTAGGTGCTCTGGAGGCTGATGACACCAAGAACAAAAAAATGAAGGAATTGATAAGATCTGAATACATTCGGAGAGTAAGGAGCGCATTAAAATCACATCTGAACAGTAGGAATGCCATAAGTGCAGTAAATTCCCGAGCTGTGTCTATTATTACGTACAGTGCGGGAATTCTGAGATGGAATGTTGCTGAACAAAAAGAAATGGATAGGAAGACTAGGAAGCTATTGACTATCTACAACATGTTCCACAAGAGGAGTGATGTCGATAGACTCTACTTAAGGAGATCTGAAGGTGGAAGAGGTCTTATCAGCATAGAGGACTGTGTTCAGATGGAGAAAAACAACCTACACAAATACGTGACTGATAGTAGGGAGCCAATGCTCAGAATTGTACTGAAGGAGAGGAAAATAGACCAGGGGATATCCAAGGAGGAAATAACAACAAGGAGAAAGAGCAACCTTCATGAAAAATCCCTTCATAGTAACTTCTTTGAGAAAACTGAATTCAGAGATCCACAGACATGGAACTGGTTGAAAAGAGGAGACCTTAAAAAGGCTACAGTAGGAATGCTAATGGCTACGCAAGAGCAGGCCCTCAAAACGAAGTGGCTGAAACACCATATTTACAAGGAGGAGGCTAGCCCACTGTGTAGGATCTGTGGAGAGAGAGAGAGGAGACTGTGGCTCACATTGTATCCGAGTGTAAACACCTAGCCCAGACTCACTATAAAGGCTGGAGACATGATGTGATGGGCAGGGTGATCCACTGGCACCTATGCAAAGTAAACAATTTACCACATTCTGAGAAGTGGTATGAGCATAAGCCAGAGTCGGTGATATAAAACGATCAGGTGAAGGTGCTAACGGACAAGAAACTGGAACACAATAGACCTAACCTGATGGTTTTGGACAAGGAAAAAAGATCGTGCCTGATTGTGGATGTGGCCTGCCCATTCGACACGAGAGTGCAAGAGAAGGAGAGCGAGAAAATTAACCGATACCAGGACTTAAAGTGGGAGGTAAAAAGGATTTGGAACTGCCATGAAGTCAAAGTGGTCCCGATTGTCATAGGCGCACTAGGTACTATCTCAAAGAGTTTCCAAGGATGGTTAAAGAAAATTGGTCCCGCCCCGCATTTTGGAACACTTCAAAAGGCATGCTTGCTGGAAACAGCAAGAACCCTCCGATACGTCCTGAATATCTGAGGCTGCAGGTAGTGGCTTGATATTCATTTCAACAAACTTTCCAGTTAACTAACATCAATGACTGAGACTCAAAGAACAATAATAATAATAATTGTTTGGCACAAGGCCATCAATTACCCAGTGTATTACTGGTACTTTATTTTATCGACCCCATAAGGATGAAAGGCAAAGTTAACCTCGGCGGGATTTGAACTCAGAATGGCAAGGGCCGTAACTCTATGCGCCAAAGCATGGCGTCCGACCCTCTACCGATACTGCCAATCCACCGCCCTTAATAATAATAATAATAATAATAATAATAATAATAATAATAATAATAATAATGATTTCTTTATTAACCACAAGGGTTTACATAAAGTAGACATTAAGGACAGTGCAGGACAATGCAGGACGGTACAAATGGGCATTTCTGCGTGTAAAAAAACAAAAACAGAGGATGTAACAAAAATAACAATGAAAATAACAATGAAAAATTCCCCAATAGGGGGGAGACTTCGGAGGGACATTTGTGGAGAAAGCCCAGTAAAAAGCCACAATGACCCTGACCACCAAGGCAAGTGCCCTCTCCCAGTTTTCCACCTTTAGTTTACAGATATATACTCAGAGTCGGCCCATTCACTCGGGCCATTCTTGCTTCTCTCACCCATCTTTCAACAAAATGCTGGGAAGAGAGCACTTCCCTCTCTACTCTGATTTTCCTTTTCAAATGAAATTTGAAAAAGTCAATCAGAGCATCACCGAAGAGGTAAGTGCTCGTCTTCAGCCCTTTCAAACGTGTCCACCATACTATCTCTTTCGCCATGGCCACCAGACAGATAAAAACTGCCTGCCCTTCCCGGCTAAAGGAGGAGGGCGGGGCAATCCTCACGATGGACTCAGATGATAGCTGGATCCGTCCTAAACGCGACAGCAGGTGTTCGACATAAACCCACAAGTCAGCAATTTTCGGACACTGGACGAGTGCGTGCAGGACGGTTTCGTCGCCCTGCGCGCATCTCGGACATGCCCGGCTGACGGCACCTCCATGCCTGTAGAGTTTATCCCGAACTGGCAAGGCTCCTCGGTAGCACTGCCAGGCCAGAGATTTCTGGAAGTTGTCCATAGGCCCTGGCCCGAAAGTTCTTCCGAAGAGATTGGCTAGTTGATTTTCGTCGACGCCTAGAGTTTCCCCAAGTACGTCGTCGCTCTTCCCCTCCACTAATCCTCTATAGAACGCCGAGGTGGAGTTTCCACCGATCACATTGCCCGATTGGTCGAGGGCTGTGAGCGCCTGAAGACATTCCAGTCTCCAGGCGCTCCCTCTCGGTCTTCGCTTGACCCAGGACTGCAGCTCCGTCAAGGAAACGAGCTGGGGAAAAACGCGTCTAGCAAACGGCGACCACACCTGATCACCGTCGAGGAAGAGGTGGAGATGTCGTAGCCTGAGCGCGTGCCTGCGCATCATCAGCCACGGCATGCCCAGCCCTCCACGTAGCGGGTGTTGACAACAGATGGACCGCCTGACCATCGGAGCACGTCCCTTCCACAAAAAGCGAAAGAGCAAACGCTCCAGCGCAGTCAGGCGAGGCTTAGGACAAGGTACGACGGTTAGGCGGTAGCAGATGACAGACGCGATCTACGCGTTAGCCACCTCCGCTCGACCTTTCAGGGATAGCTTCCTCTCCGCCCATTTCTGGGTGAGAGAAGCCACCCTGCTCGTCACCTCGTCCCAGTTTTTGTCCGTCTGGAGGTCCGGACCGAACCAGACCCCTAGCAATTTAACCGGTCCGTCCGTCCAGCGCCCGACGACGCTGTTGGACGGCATGGACCTGCCTCTCCAGGTGCCGAGCTGCAGGCCCACTGACTTTTCCTGGTTGATCATTGCTCCTGTCACCGCTTCGTATTCTCTTAGTGTAGTGCCGATCGCCTCGATGTGTTTGGCGTTCGACACCACTACGGTGACATCGTCCGCATATGCTGACACGGATCTTCCGCATCCTAGTTCGCGCGGGACTCCCCTCAACGTCTCCAGTTTGTGCAGTAATGGCTCAAGAGTCAATACGTACAAGAGGGACGAGAGGGGACATCCTTGGCGGACCGAGCGCATGATGTTGAACGGTTCCGACAGGTGACCGTTCACTCTCACCACAGAGCAGATGTCGCTGTGCATGGCAGCGATCCAGCCTCTGAAGACGGGCCCAAAGCCAGCCGCCCTCAGGACTGCCGCTAGGTAACGATGGTCGACCCTATCGAAAGCTTTCGACTGATCTAAATTGATCAAGGACCCACCCGTGCCAGGTTCCCTAGCTACCCTCTCTACGATGTATCGCATGAGGTGGAGGTTGTCGTGGATGGATCTGTTGGGAATGGCGCATGTCTGCGCCTCTCCCACCAGACCACCAACGACAAGCGCCAACCTCTTTGCTAGCACCTTGGCCAAAATCTTAAACTCTGTGTTTAGCAGAGTTATGGGCCGGAAATTTTCTATGTTATCCCCCTTGTTCGGATCCTTTCTCAGCAGTGCCACCGCTCCTCGGCTCACAGAACTGGGAATTCTCCCGTTCTGTTGCCAGTTGCAGTAGACGTCCGCCAAGAGGCCTCCGAACAAGTCTGGCATCTGTACGTAAAGTTCATAGGGCAGACCATCCAAACCAGGCGATTTACCCCTTGTGCAGCCAGTCATTGCCTCCCTTACTTCAGCGGCTGTTATCGGCTTTTCGCAACACTTCGCCTCAGTGGCCGAGAGCCGCGGCAGTCCGTCGAGGTAGACACTAAAGTCCATCCCTCTACGCGGCCCCCCGCTGCCCCCGAACAGCTGAGCGAAGTGTCGCTGAAAAGCTTCACACATTTGCCCGGGATCGAGTAGCATGCGCCCGTCGTGGTCCACCAAAGACCGGATCGTGGCTTTGTTGCCACGACGCGCCTCCGCCACTCGGGCCCATTGAACGGCTTTCGTCCCCTCGTGTCTGAGAGCACGCACCCTAGCTCTGACAACGCAGCCTTCGTGCTTTGCATTGAAGAATTGGTCAAGGGCCAATTTCGCCGCAAGCACGTCGGTCGCAATGCCTTTGCTAAGCGCCTCGTCTAATTTTCTAACTAGTTCTCCCTCTGCTCTATTTTTCTCTATTGCTAAAGCCTTACTAAACCTAATCGATTCTATTCTAATCGCTCTTTTCAGAGCAAACCACCACTTGTTGTTGACGATGGCCCCCGTCAACGCCCGCTTAACTAGTTCGCTAATCCGGTCTCTGTAGGCCTTGCGCGCTGGTAAGGACGCGTTTAGCTTCCAGTAGCCGGGTCCTCGTCTATGAAGCCTATCTAAGTCAAGCACACAGGTCACGAATTTGTGGTCCGTGTAGCTGACTATCTTGAATTGTGGACAGCCTATGCTAGACCTATCTATTTCCCTACAAAATACTCTATCTAGATATGATCTGGATGACCCTATGCGGTTTGTCCAAGTCCACATTGGCACATTCGGGAAATCCAATCGGTACCTGTCAGACAGTTCAAAACGCCTGAGCAGGTTGGTGAGGCTCTTGCACCCTCCACCCCTATCCGCTAATCCCACACAGTCCCAGCGTGCATCTAAGATCCCGTTCCAGTCGCCCACTAACACTAAAGAGCGGGACGTTCCAAGAAAGGTCTCCAGACGCCGGAAGAAATCAGGCCGCCCTGCTCCTGTCGGGGCATAGACGGCCACTAGCCTGAAAGCTTGCCCGTCTCCGCTGGTCACGTCCAGCACCACCAGCTTACCCTCTGGGTCCAGGAAGATGGCCCGTATGGCGAGATCCAAACCTCTCCGAAAAAGCACAGCAACTCCTCCACCCGATCCAGGACGGCTGGGAGATGCGTACACATCGTAGCCGCCGAAGATCGGTGCGAAGGCCCGTGCTTCGGAGATTCTGGTCTCGCTGATGGCCACTACATCTATGTTTAGTGACCTGAGGTCGTTGAGCAGGTGACCCTGCTTCCATGACGACCCCAAGCCACGCGCATTTATGCTGCCTATTCTGAGTGAGGTCATGTTTAAAATAGAGTGGAAAAGATGGGAAAGACCACTTACCGTACTTTTGGTAGAGGAGGGATGGTTTTTACATCCCTTTTCACTTGATCGTCTGGTGAAGGGACCGTTGAATCGTCCCTTCGGCTGGTCGTCGGCTCTTCTAAGAGAATGTCTGAATATACTCTTCGATTGATGGTTCCTCCTAGGTCCCTGAAATCACCAACTGCGTTGGGGAATTTCGTTTTAATGTTTGTGTATTGTTTCTGTGCTATTTTTAGCAGTCTTATGTTAGTTGGCGTTTTGATTGGTGCTGGTATTATGTAGTCCTGTTGTGAAATGTCTGTGTGTTCAATTATGTAAGTCATTAGTTTCTTGTTGTGTGTGTTTATTGCCGTGCATTTGTTTTTCAGGGGGTGGGGTGTGGTTCTGCTATTTTCTTGTCGTTGTTGCTGGGTGTGTGTGTTTTGTTGTTGTTTTTGCGATGTTGGTGCTTGTGGTGGTGGTGTTGAAGGTGTTGTTGGCGGTGGGGTTGTCGCCGGTGGTAATGGTGGTGCTGGTGTGGGTGGTGATGGTGTTGGTGGTGTTGCTGCTGTGGGTCTCTTTGCAGTAGACTTTACTCTTTTCTCATTTCTTTCCTCCCTTTTCAAAGGCGACGATGCGCTGCTTCTGCGTTTGTGCCTTCTTGCGACCTTTTGCCATCCCTCTCCCACCTCACACTCCATGTCTGATTCTGTAAGGTCGGGGAGGGGTACCAGCTCCACTCTTTCACTTGTTGTTGTTGGTGATGTTTGCACTGGAGTCTCTGTTGCAGCTGCATTTGGTATTGCTGTTGTTGTTGTTAATATTTCCACTGCTGCTGCTGTCTTTGATTTCCGTGGAGTGGGTATGGGTGCCACGGACCTATCGTTCCTGGTTGCCGCTTGTCCTGTTGCTGGTAGCCGTGGAGCCGGATTCGGAAGGAGGGGGGTTTTCTCCTTTCTCAGGGTCTTCTCGTTGCAGAAGGCCCTGAGGTGAGTCTTCGATCCACAGCGAAAGCATTTCGGGCGTTTGCCCTCAACACTTATGGGCAGTTGAGTGCCGTTATCGAAGTCTATCACATCCGGGATAGCTTCGATGCACTCCTGGTTGGTTTGGATTAGCATCTCAATGGAGGAGCCGACCCAATCTTCTCTTACTTTTTTCTGTACTTGCAGTACAGTTGTTTTGTCCTCGATTCCGACGAGGACAGACGCGGCCAGCCAAGAAGGGGTCATTCCGGGGGGGACGTGGGTCAGTTTGACCCTCACAATTTTTTGCCCGCAGTAGGAGAGCACCAACACCATTTCCTCGCTCCTTAGGGTCACTACTGATTGGGCCTTTGCCTCCTGGGGTGTGGCAAAAAGTACGTCTACGGTGGCGTATTTTTTTTGCCTCGGGTGATGTGCGTTTTCCGCTGCCACACAGACCCCAAGGCTTTTTGTATTTGGGCCTCTGTGGATCTTTCCACCCTACGGGATTTTGTACTTACTGTACGGTACGTGACCGTACAGTGCTCTTGGGTTTCGAAAAAATTTTTCGCTGCCTTGCAGATTGCTCGGTGTCCGTTCTTTGTCACCATCTTCTTCGCTTCCTCTAATTCCTCATTTGTTATGAGGATTGTTTCCAAGTTTTTCGCAATACCTGCAAATGAGATTGGTTTTTCTCTGCTGTTGTTGTTGTCGTCAGAGCTGCTGGTACTTTTGTTGTTGCTGCAGGTACTACGACTACTGCCTCCGCCGCTGTTGCTGTGGTTGTTGTTGGTGTTGCTGCTGCTAATGCTGTTGTTGTTTATGCTGCTGGTGATGCTGTTGCGGCTGCTACTGTTGTTTTCATTGTCACTGTTGCTGTTGTTATTACGGCTGCTACTGCTATTATTCCTGACGTCAGACGAATGAACTGGGTTTTCGTATTTCCCGCACACCTGTTTCGTCGCTGTCGTCGTCGTCGTGGAGAAACCTTGCACGCTTTGCACGAGACTTTTCTTTTCTTTCGTCACTTGCGAAAGAGAAGGAAGGGAGAGAGACACATTTAAAGAAGGGAGGGAGAGAGACAATCTTCTCTCTGCTGTAGTGATGATTGAGGAAGAAGAAGACGGAATGAGTGGGAGTGACGTATGAAATTTCTTTTTCGTAGCCATGTTGTTTTTTTGTTTAAAATGAAATTTTGGGTACAAAACCCCAATAACTGGTTATTTAACCCGAAGGGCCAAATAACGGACAGAAAGACCCCTTTCACGAGGAGGAGGGTGTCTTTATCAACAATTTGGTTCAAGTTTTAAACAATTTACAATTGTTTTAACGGTTAAAAATTACTATACCTTACAGAGCCGAGCCTCCGTCAACCATGGCATTCAATAATAATAATAATAATAATAATGATTTCATTTATTGGCCACAAGGGCCGACATATAGGGGACAACACAATAGACAGGGACAGTGGGGGTTTACATAGAGATCGAGTAAGTATAAATAACAAAAAAAACAAAATAACAATAAAAATACAACAATGAAAGTTCCCCAATAAGAGGGATCACCACCCAGGGTTGACTCAAGCACCCCACCAGTCCTGAGCCACCCGACGCTCCTAGGGCACCCGGGAAGGGCACCCCTCTCCTTCTCGAATTCACCAGCCTACAGGCGCATGATCAGAGTAGGCCCACTCACGCGGGCCATTCTCGCCACATTCACCCACCTTTCAGTAAATGTACTGGGGGGCAGCACTTCTCTCTCCACCCTCACCTTCCTTTCCAAGTGAAACTTGAAGAAGTTGATGAGGGATTGGCCGAAGAGAAAAGTGTCTGTCTTCAGTCCTTTCAACCTGGTCCACCATGCAACCTCTTTCGCTACTGCCACCAGGCAGAGGAAAATTGCCTGCCCTTCCTGACCAAAAGAAGGCGGCGGGTCAATCTTCACTATGGACTCGGACGATAGCCGGATCCGTTCTACACGCGACAATAGCTGTTCGACATAACCCCACAAGTCAGCAATGCACGGACACTGGACGAGTGCGTGCAGAACGGTTTCGTCGCTCTGCGCGCATCTCGGGCAGGTTCGTCTGACAGCACTTCCGTGCCTGTAGAGTTTATCCCGAACCGGCAGCGCCCCCCGGTAGCACTGCCAAGCGAGGGATTTCTGGAAGTTATCCATCGTCCCCGGCTCGAAAGTCCTCCGGAACATACTGGTCAGTTCTACTTCGTTGACGCCCAGAGCCTCTCCTAGTACGTCATCGCACTTGCCCTCCACTAATCCTCTATAGAAATCTTGAGTGGAAGTTCCACTGACCGCATTGCCCACCTTGCAGAGTGCAGTGAGCGCCTGGCAACATTCCAGATGCCAGTCGCCCAGTCTCGGTCTCTTCTTGACCCAGGACTGCAGCTCAGTCAAAGAGATGAGCTGCGGAAAGGCCCGTCTAACAAACGGCGACCACACCTGTTCACCGTTTAGGCAAAATATCTGGAGATGTCGCAGCCTCAGCGCATGTCTGCGCATCATTAGCCACGGCATGCCCAGCCCTCCACGAAGAGGGTGCTGGCAGCAGATGGACCGCCTCACCAACGGGACCCGTCCCCTCCACAAAAATTTGAAAAGGAGCCGTTCCAAATTGGCGAGGCGTGGACGGGGGCAAGGCACGACGGTCAGGCGGTAGTAGATGACGGACGCGATGTACGCGTTCGCCACCTCCGCCCGCCCTTTCAGTGATAGCTTTCTCTCAGCCCATTTCTGGGTGAGGTTGGCTATCCTGCTCGTCACCTCGTCCCAATTCTTATCCACCTGGAGGTCTGGTCCGAACCAAACCCCGAGCAACTTTACCGGTCCGTCTGTCCAGCGCCCAACGACGCTGTTGGACGGCATGGACTTGCCTCTCCAGGTGCCGAGCTGCAAGCCCACCGACTTTTCCGGGTTAAGTTTTGCTCCCGTCAACCTTTCATATTCCTCCAAATGGGTGCGGATCACCTCGATTTCCGAGGTGTCCGACACCATCACGGTGATGTCGTCCGCATAAGCGGACGCAGCCTTTCTACGTCCCGGTTCGAGCGGGATGCCCTGCAACAACTCCAGCTTCCGCAGTAGAGGCTCAAGAGTCAATACGTACAGAAGTGAGGAGAGAGGGCACCCTTGACGGACCGATCGAGAGATCTGAAACGGTTCCGAGAGGTGGCCATTAACTTTGACCACCGAGCGGATGCCGCTGTACATTGCAGCGATCCAGCTTCTGAAGACGGGGCCGAAGCCAGCCGCCTCGAGGACAGCCTCCAAGTACCGATGGTCGACCCTATCGAATGCTTTCGATTGATCTAAATTGATCAGAGCCCCACCGAAGCCAGGTTTGCACCCAACCCTCTCTATGATGTATCGCATGAGGTGGAGGTTGTCGTGTATGGACCTGGTCGGGATTGCGCAAGTTTGCGCCTCCCCAACCAAATCTTTGACGACAAGCGCCAACCTTTTCGCTAACACCTTGGCCAAAATCTTAAACTCTGTGTTGAGCAGGGTTATGGGCCTGAAATTATCTAGTGTGTCCCTCTTGTTCTCGTCTTTCCTTATCAGCGTCACTACGCCACGGCTCACAGAACTGGGAATGCTCCCGTTCTGCTGCCAGTTGCAGTAGAGCGCTTCGAGGAGATCGGAGAACAAGTCTGGCATATTTACGTAAAGCTCGTAGGGCAGACCATCCAAACCGGGTGACTTGCGACTCGAGCAGCCGACAAGAGCGTCCTGAATTTCGGCTGATGTTATCGGCTCTTCGCAGCGCTCAGCGTCGGCCGTCGAGAGGCGTGGCAAGCCGTCGAGGTAGGGACTGAAGTCCGCCGCCGTCTCCGACTCACCCATCCTCCCGAACAATCGAGCAAAGTGCTGGCGAAAGGCCTCACACATCTGCTTGGAATCGCTCAGTTCGTGTCCATCTCGATCCGTCAAAGACCGAATTGTGGTTTTATTTCCACGCTGCGTCTCTGCAAAGCGAGCCCATCGGGCAGCTTTGGTTCCCTCGTTCCTCAGAGCACGCGCCTTAGCTCTGACAATGCAACCTTCGTGTTTCGCATTGAAGAAATGGTCTAGTGCCATTCTCGCCGCTAGCACGTCTAACTTAGCTATCAGCCCCTCCTCCTTTCTATTTTTCTCTATTGCTACTTCTTTGCTAAATCCTATCGAGGTTGCTCTAATCTCTCTTTTGAGTGCCCCCCACCACCTGTTGTTGACAACCCCCCCTGTCAACTTTTGCTTAACTAAGTTGTTGACCCGGTCCCTGTAAGCTTTACGTGCCGGAAACGACATGTTTAGCTTCCAGTAGCTAGGTCCTAACCTACGTGTCTTATCTAGGTCGACCATACAGATCACAAGCTTGTGATCTGAATAGGCAACCGTTTTAAAATGTGGACATCCTACACTATTTCTATCTCTTTTCCTAATGAAAATCCTATCTATGTACGATCTAGATGACCCTATGCGATTGGTCCAGGTCCATACTGGCGCATTAGGGAAATCTAGTCGGTACCTGTCAGACAGTTGAAACTGGCTGATCAGGTACTTGAGGCTTTTGCACCCCCCGCTCCTATCAGATACTCCCACACAATCCCAGCGTGCTTCTAAGATGCCATTCCAATCCCCTATTAACAGTAAAGGGCGAGACGTAAGCAGAAAGTTTTCCAGGCGCCTAAAGAAGTCCGGCCGACCGGCCCCAGTAGGGGCGTAGACGGCCACCAGTCTAAAGGCACCACCTTCGCTATTGCTCACGTCCAGGACCACCAACTTTCCGTCAGGATCCCGGAAGATTGACCTTACCTCGAGATCCAGACATTTCCTAAACAGCACAGCCACTCCACCTCCCATTCCCGGCCGACTAACAGATGCAAAGATCTGATAATCGTCGAAAATCGGCGCCAGTGCGCGTGTGTCGGAAATTCTGGTCTCGCTGATGGCAATTACATCCATTCCTAGTGACCTGAGGTCGTTGAGCAAGTGACCTTGCTTCCAGGGCGACCCCAGGCCACGAACATTTAAACTTCCTACTCTTATGGCCATGCTGGCAGGATGAATGGGAGAGGAAAGGTTTACTTACCTTCCGGGGTCTTGTGAAGGTCGGGTGGTTCGACCTCCATGGTTTGTGGGGTTTCTTTTGGGAACCCCTTTAATAGTCTTGACGTGGGTTTTACGTTCGGGGTTCCCACATCCCGAGGAAAGCTCTTTCGAATTTCTTTGTATGAAGCGAGCGACATTCGCATCAGAAGCAAATTATCTGGTACGCGAAATGTGCTCGCTTCAAATGTTTCCCCGTCTTTTTCGATGTTTGTGCTTCGTGCTACATGGGCCATCAATTCCTTGTTGGCCCTTCTGGCAAGCACGAAGTTTTTAATGTTTTGTTGCTCGGGTTTTATTTGTTCGTGTGATTGTGGTGGTGATAGCTTTGTTAGTGTTGTTTCTATTGTGTCTGCGTTTGTTGTGGGTGGGGTGTCTGTAGTTTCTGATGTTTGTGTGTCTATTTGTTCTTGTGTCTGTTTAGCTTGTTTGCGTTTGGGGGATTTTGGTGGTTGTGTTGGTGATGCTGTGGGGAAAATGTTTGTGTGGGTGGTGTGTGTATTTTTTTTTGTGGGGGTGTTTGTGCTTTGTGGATTTCGTTTTTTTTTGTGTTTTGTTTTTTGTATTTTGGGGGACTTTGGTTTTCCCTCATCTTCACTGCTGGAGGATGAGGGGTCTGTGGCTGTGAGCGTGTTTGTGTCTGAGTGAGTGTTTATGTTCTTGTTCGTGTGTGTATTTTGGGGGGGAGGGGGAATGGGAGAGCTTTCCTCGTTTCCCCCCTGGGTGTGCAATTTTGGTGGTTCCATTGTTGACGGTGTTGCTGGTGGTCCTTGTCCCGGCGTCGCCAGCAGTGGAATCTTTCGACCCCTTGCGCTTTTCGGCAGTTGAGGGCAGAAGACTCGCAAGTGTGTCGTTTCCCCACAAAGGAAACAATGCGGCCTTTTGCCCTCAGTCATTATATGCAACACCCTCCCGTTTTGGAGGCGGATGTGGTCCGGGATTGCTTTTACGTTTTCGGGTCTGATTTGGAGCAGTATCTCCAGATCAACCCCGGACCAGTCGTCCCTGGCAGTTCTCGTTGCCTCTACCGGGACTGTATCCGTTCCTTCCACGATTACGCAACCCAGGAGCCACCACATATCAAGTCCTGGTGGAATCCTGGGAATGCGCACACGTGCTATTCGTTTTCCCATGTGGGAGGGGTACATTATGACCTTGCTGGTTTTGCAAGGGGTCATTGAATGCTTCACAGCGAGGGCTTCAGACTTGAACAGCACCGAAACGGTGCCGTATTGCCTGCCCCTCTCTATGAAGTCTGTGTCCTCTCTGATGTATTTCAGTGCGGCTTCTATGTCAGCTTGGGCGATTATCGCTGCCCTCTTTGTCTCTACTGAGATGCATCTGAAATGCACCGTTCTTTTTTCCACTGCCTCAATGGCTTCTGCCGGGACAGTTAAGTTTGCCCAGGTCTGCTCTTGATTTATGATTTTCCAGGCCTGGGCCAACTTTTCCTCTCTGTTGGTTAAGTCGATGCTGTAGCATGGTCTCCTTTTAGCCGCTGCCACAGCAGCGAAGGTGTTCTTGTTGGTGTTGTCACTGTTGTTGTTCTTGTTGGTGTTGCTGCTGCTATTGCTGTTGTTGTTCTCCCCTGTGTCGTGGTTACCCTCTGTGCTGTTGGCCTTGTTGGTGCTGTTGCTGTCGCTACTATTACTCTCTGTGCTGTTCGTTTTGTTGGTGCTCTCGCTATTACCACCTTCTGCGCTGTTCGGCTTGTTGGTGTTGGTGTTGTCGCTGTTACCACCTTCCACGCCGCTCGGCCCGTTGGTGCTGGCACTGTCGCTGCTCACATTCGTGCTGGTGGCGCTCCTCGCCTCACCTCTCCTCTCAACGCTCAAGTCGCCGTTGCACGACAGCAGACCCGCCTCTAGGGGGCGTGGCTCCGCCATGTTTTTTTGAGAAAAAAAATTATTATTTTTTTTTCAAAATAAAGTTCAAATATTTGGGCCAAAAGGCCCAAATATTATGAGTTATTCCTTCACGGGATACAAATTAATGTCTTATAATGCTTCAGCGGTACAAAAAATAAACAATTCTCTACAATTAATCCTCAAAAGATTGCTTACTCACGGAGCTTCAAAAAACGTACATCCACTTTCGTCAATAATAATAATAATAATAATAATAATAATAATGTTTTCTTTATTAACCACAAGGGTTCACATAAAGTAGACATTAAGGACAGTACAGGACAATACAGGACGGTACAAATGGGCATTTCTGCGTGTAAAAAAACAGAGGTTGAAATGAAATAATAATAATGATTTCATTTATTAGCCACAAGGGACGACATGGGGGGGACAATACAAAGACAGGGACTGTGGGGGTTTACGATAAGGTCGAGTAAAAGTGCACAATGGCAAGACTAATTTAACAATGAAGCTATAAAAAATATAAAATAAACTATGCATAAATATAACAAAATAAATTCCCCGATAGGGGGTGGACGACCCTGGGGTGACTCGGGTACCCCACCAATCCTGAACCACCATGCGCGTCTAGGGCACCCAGGGAGAGCACCCCTCTCCTCAAGTTAGCTAGCCTATAGGCGCATGGTCAGAGTAGGCCCATTCACACGGGCCATTCTCGCCACATTCATCCACCTTTTAGCAAATGTACTGGGGGGGGGGGGACTTCTCTCTCCACCCTCACCTTCCTTTCCAGGTGAAACAGTGCTCAGGTGCACTACAACTCACCAAAGGTACATGTATAGTACATAGAATAATGTACAAATGTCAGGAAAGTGAACAGTGTATTAGTCATGATATACATGCGTTCGTGTGTATGGAGGGGGAATATCAGGTGTAGTGTTGGCGAATTTCAGGAAGCATGGAGGTTTTGAAGGATGCAATGTCCCGACAGCTAACAACTGATGCAGGTAGTTTGTTCCATGCTTCAGCAACTCTGAGCGTGAAAAATGTTTCCGAAAGTCATGAGAGCTGTGCTGTTTTCTGACTTTGAAGGCATGCTCACGGGTGTTAGACGTATGTAATTCAAACAAGGTGCTCAGAGTTGTTGTTGGCAAGATGGTTAACAATCTTGTGGGTGTTTACGAAGTCAGTTACCAGATGTCGGAGCTTCAATGTATCCATGTCCAGGAAAGCAAGGCTTTCAGAATATGATAGATGCCTGATGGAGTGTATTCGCTTGGTTGCAGGTCTCTGAACAGTTTCCAGGAGGTCAATGTTCTGAGCAAGATAGGCGTTCCAGACTGGTGATGCAAATTCTAAGTGTGGCCACACCATAGCTATATACAGCTTTAAATAGATAGCTGGAGAGCGGCTGACAAAGGTCTTGCTGAGTGATGCCAAGACACCCTCGGCCTTCTTAACAATTTTAGAGATGTGCTTTGTCCAACACAAATCGCTGCTGACAGTAATGCCCAGGTCACATTCACAAGGAGACTTCTTGATATTAGTGTTGTGGAGGGAGTATATGGACGCTGGGTTTTTCCTCCCAAAATGCATGGTGGTACACTTGTCCACAGCCAACCTGAGTTGCCAGTCCGTGATCCATTGCTGCATTGTGTTCAGGTATAATTGCAGGAAAGATCTATAGAATTCAGGATCTGTCCTTTTTATCTCAAGGTACAGCTTGATGTCATCTGCATATTTCAGCACTGTGGAATTCTTTAAGTTGGCATCTATGTCATTAATATATGCAACAAACAAAAGGGGACCAAGGACAGATCCCTGTGGTACACCAGATGACATCTCATACAGTGAAGAATGCTGTCCTAGAACCGTAACTACCGCTTTTCGACTGAGAATGAAGGACTTCAACCAGTTAAACAGATTATCTTTCACACCCATTGCAGAGAGTTTTGCCTCTTTTTCTTTTGTGTGACACAGAATTAAAAGCTTTAGCAAAGACAAGGCAAACAACATCCACCCATGAGCCGCCATCAGTGATCCGGGTAATGTCTTCAAGAAACTCGATAAGTTGATCACAGCAGCTGGAGTTAGGGATAAATCCAAACTGCGAGGGCCGGATAAGGCTGTGAGAATTCCAGAAGTTCCAGAGTGTTTCTCTGACACAGAATTCCATCAGTTCAGCAATGCAACTAGTAAGACTGATTGGACGATAGTTGACAGGTGACGTGCGGTCACTAATTTTGAACAGAGGAATGACACTGGCAGTTTTCCACTGTTCTGGTGAAGCACCGTTGTTAAGACAGAATTGAAAGAAGAGTGAAAGCTGGTGCAGAAGAAAGTACCCACCACGTCTGAGAAGCAGGTACGTAACACCATCAAGACCAGGAGAGGCATAGTTGCGCATATTCTTAAGGTAACGTCGCAGCATTGCAGGTGTAAATTCAATAGTTGTTAGATAATTTGATGTCAGAAGTGGTGGAGATGGTACATTTTGGTTTTCAACAGTAAAAATGCCTGCATAGCATTCAACAATGAGTTCTGTGCATTCTTTGGGATCGTCAGTAATCTGGCTTGTGTGGGGATTGGGAAGAGGACCAACTGCTTTGAATGTACATATTTTCAGAACACCTTACTGTCAGGGTTGGTTGCTATGTGCTGTTCAAATTCAAGCACTGTATTTTTGTCACCTGCTTGAGATGGTTGGATGATTTATTGCGCTTTTTTTCTATTGATATTTGATCTATGCAGTTATATACATATATACATATATACAAATACATATGGATGTGAGTGTGAGTGCGTTGCGAAAGAGTGAAGTCGTTAGAACGACGGATAGATTGCATTGTAGTGTAGTGTTCCTGCTCTTTGCTCTCGCTGAGTTCAGATCCAGCCGAGGTCCACTTTGTCTTTTATCTTTTATGGTCTATAAAAAAATATCAGTCTATCACTGGTGCCGATTCTTTCTCCGTACCCCTTTGTCACTTACTCTCTCTCTCTTTCTCTGGGGATGAGGTCAAGTGTGCAGGATGGCACCTATACGACTCCGCGACGGTTAAAAATCTGGTGGAAATGTATGTCTATAAGTGGTAAAAATGTTTTAACATGCATTATTTTTAACGTTAAAGGCGAAAGGTCGGAAAACCAGATAATGGATTTGTGTCTTGGTATTTTCCTCTTCGTTTTCGTGTGAGGGTCTGGAGAGTAGGACATTTTCTCTGAGAAGCCGCTGTCGCGTAAGGCTGTGTTATAGTTGCACCGCCAAAGATAGTTTTGTCGGATGTGAGGTTGGTTATGCGCTTGCTTGTTCTGTTCTTAACTAAATTCTTAAAGACTTTAGGAGATTTGGCAACATGAGTTTTTGTGTATATATCTAAGGTTCACGCTAGGCTTATGAAAAGATTTCCGTGTTTGTGTACTTGGTTTTAGAAGTTGACACTAGTGAGGTTAGTAGACACTGTAATTTTTAGTCCTAGTGGGACATGAGGAGATGCAGAAAGGGCATAAAGATATGTAAAATCCCGAATGGGATGTTACAACTCAATCTCTCTCACCCCCTCTCTCTTTATATATATATATATATATATATATATATATATATATATATATATATTGTTATACTTTGAGAGGGTCATGTTGCCAATAAGAAACACACGCACCAGTTGCTTTCACTTCAATTTATTATATATTTATAAATTTACAAATCTACAAACTTATAAATTTCTGGTTGGTTGGTTGGTTCCACAACCAGATAGTTGTTTATATATAGTCATAGTCCTTTCGTCACACACTCTGTGACCTCTTCAGTGACTGGGGATTCCTTTCTTTGTTTCTGTGCCTTTCCTTTCTTCTATCCTACGCCATTTTGTTTCTTCTATCCTACGCCATTTTGTTTCTTCTATCCTACGCCATTTTGTTTCACACACAGAAACAAAATGGCGTAGGATAGAAGAAAGGAAAGGCACAGAAACAAAGAAAGGAATCCCCAGTCACTGAAGAGGTCACAGAGTGTGTGACGAAAGGACTATGACTATATATAAACAACTATCTGGTTGTGGAACCAACCAACCAACCAGAAATTTATAAGTTTGTAGATTTGTAAATTTATAAATATATAATAAATTGAAGTGAAAGCAACTGGTGCGTGTGTTTCTTATTGGCAACATGACCCTCCCAAAGTATAACAATATCGGTTTCAACACACGATTTCAGATAAAGAATCTTGCTAAACAAATTCAGAAACGAAATATATATATATATATATATATATATATATATATATATATATATATATATATATATATATATATATATATATATATATAAGAACATTTCGCTCTCCATGGCTGAATACAATAAATGAAATCTGAGTTTTTCGAATATTAATAATAACATTCGATTCGTTTGCAATTATGCAAACAAGCCTCAATTTTATAGCCTTGTCAGTAGAATGAACACTTCATTCTTGCTCTTGTGTTGACATGGCTATAAAATTGAGGCTTGTCTGCATAATTGCAAACGAATCGAATGTTATTATAAATATTCGAAAAACTCAGATTACATTATATATATATATATATGTATGAATGAAGTAATTCCATCGGAAAAGTCCAGGAAAAAAGAGTGCTCTATGTAGGCAACAGAGCTTAATTATTATTATTATGTAATAAACAACATAAGGCAATTATTCCATTTACCAGTGGTTTCTTAAAAGCAAAAGGTTTTGCTTTCAATCCTCAGAATGAAAAAATCCTGGTTTGTTTATTGAATTTGGATTTTAAAAAACAAAAATGCAATTTATATGAAAGTGAGGCTGGAGAAGGGAGAAGGCAAGGAAAAATAAAATAAAACTACACATGCAAACACACACACAAAAACACAAAAGCATACTTACACACACATACATATATACATATATATATGTACGCATACATATATACATTTACACATATATATATATAACGTAGGCTTACATACACATACACATATATACACATATACACATACATACATTCATACATACACACACACACACACACACACACACACACACACACACACATATATATATATATATATATATATATATATATATATATTATATATACACACATACACATACATACACATACACATGTGTGTGTACAAGCATACACATACACAAACATAGCCATACACACACACATATACATACATACATTCACACAAACATACATAACGTACATACATACACATACATAAATGCACTCCTCTACATATTCACATGCATACATATATATATGGTGGCTGCCAACTTGTTTTCCAGTACGGCCACTACTTTATATCCATGTAGGAGAACCCCTACCGATGCGCTGAACGAGTGTTACTTTTTAGTCCAGCCAGCGACTTGAAAACTCTGGTACAAACACTACACTTGTGACAATTATTGACACATAGTGCTGGGCCCATGGTACCATGTGACGACAAGTGCAGAGAGATCTCCAGATATAAAGCAATGCCTGTGCCGTGAAGCTTTTATAGTGAGCAAAGGCACTGCACAAAGCCAGTCCCACTCTCTTAACCAAGATGATATTTACCAAAAAGAAGAATAAGTCAACATCATTGGATACCATCAGATATATATTATGCATGTATATTTATATTTCTGTATGTATATATATATATTTATGTATGTATATATGTATGTATATATATATATATATATATATATATATATATATATATATATATATATATATATCATATTTACACATATATTTTTTCCTCCGCTGCCACCGTCTGTTTCGTTCTTTGTGTCTTTACCCTTTCTAGCAGTCTCTCTCTCTGTTAGCCTCTTCCTCACCTTTCACTACTCACTCTCTGTCACTACCTCTCCTCCACCCCTTTCTTCCCGTTTGACCTGTCCATAATCCTTTTCTCGCGGGCACTTGGCCAAGCCGGTATGAATTTTTTTTCTCTCTCTCTCTCTCGTCTGCGACTTCACAGAACTTATGTTTACCGAATTCGCAGACCAGACCCCTTCTTCCTCCCGTTAGACCTGTGCGAAATTCCTTCCTTGCTCACATTTCAACCAGGTTTGATGGTCTTTATTCTCTCGTTCACGATTCCACCGAATTTATATTCATAGAAATCTGGGACTTGTTTCCTTCTTCATCACTTTCTGCTGCTTAAACCATTTTGTTCGTTTACCCTAGCGTCCCCCTTATTTACGTGTCCCAACGACTTTTTTTTAGCCTTTGCTCGCACCAACCTGAGGTATATGGCCTTTAATGCGAAGAAATGCCTACGACGGTTGTATGGCCACTGATGAGGACAAACTTTTTCATATGTAACCCATTTGCAGCGCCGCAGCTCCATTATTATCATATATATATATATATATATATATATATATATATATGTATATATATATATGTATATATATATATATGTATATATATATATATTTATGTATATATATATAACGGCAATGAATTAGTTTTGCGGGGTTTTTGATATGAAATCGTGTGTCGAAACAAATATTGTTATACTTGGGCAGGGTCATATTTGTGTAATAATATTGCCAGAATTAATAACAGAACACACTCACTGTTTGGTTGGTTTTCGCTTCTGTGTCTTTTATATCGGTTACTTTAATTTATTCGGTCCTCAATGTTACCATTGACTGACCAACGGTCAAAAATACAGATACAATATAGACACAAACACATATATATAGTCTAACAAAGTTCTTTCGTTGCACATCTGCAACATCGTCAGTGGTGCTATTATGTTTCCTCCCATTGTATTGTATGTCTACGCCATCTTTATTTAGTCCGTTTATTTATTTGTTTTTTTTTTGTCTTCTCTGCGCATGCGTTTGCGTGTGTGTATAGTGTTTTGTTTGATATGTGTTCGTGTTTGGGTGACTGTGTATTGGTTATTGTATTCTATCTTAGTTTACTAGTGTGTGTTTATATGTGTTTGTTGTTATTGTGCTTTTGTATGTATTTATTTATTTATTTATACTTCTCTTAGGTCAGTGACCATCGCTTGCTACAT
>OZ024741.1:68992520-68995020 GCA_964016885.1 Eledone cirrhosa | reverse complement strand
GCACATAGCATGACTAGGCTGTATAACTACTGTTGAAACATTTGTAAGCACTCGGAATAAATTACCTTTTTATGATGTCTACCTGTTATTATTCATTCTTTATATATATATATATATATATATATATATATATATATATATATATATATATATATATATATATGTATATAGTAATAATAATAAATTTGAAGATTAAAATCCAAAGAGGGCTCGATAAGGATAAATATATATCAAATATATAAGAACCGTAGAGCAAAACTTTAATCTGTTATTTTAATAAATATATATAAAATATATGAAGAAGAGAGGAGGCTGTGTAGTTGATGGAAGGTATACTTAAAAATAAGAAGAAAGCAAGAAAGCATGTACGGGAGAAAGTTTTCCTTCATCAGTTGTCTGCTGGGGGTATCGGATATTTCTACGCATTAAAGACAAGATATCTTACCCCAGTGCGTTCAATAACTAGGTAAGTTATTGGGAAAACAAAGGTGGGAGAGAAAGAAAGCATAGAACAGAAGGGAAAAGGGAAGAAAAGAGAAAAGAGAAAAACAGCGGATAAAAAACCCCAAAAAACGGGAAACAACAAACCGAAGAGTGTGTGAGCAACTCGAAGAGAGATAATTAAAGTTTGGTTTGGGTTGGTTTTCGCTTCTGTATATTTTATGTCCCTATAGTTAATCTAGTTAATCTAGTTTTTGATTGACCAACGGTTAAAAATATATATATAAATATATATATATATAGTCTATCAAAGTTCTTTCATCACACACGTGACATCATCAGTGGTACTAATATCTTCTTCTTCTTCTTCTTCTTCTTCTTCTTCTTCTTCTTCTTCTTCTTCTTCTTCTTCTTCTTCTTCTTCTTCTTCTTCTTCTTCTTCTTCTTCTTCTTCTTCTTCTTCTTCTTCTTCTTCTTCTTCTTCTTCTTCTTCTTCTCTCTCACACACATATATATACTTCATTTTTGAATTTGTTTTACAAGATTTCTTATCTGAAAACCTGTGTTGAAACAGATATTGTTATATTCTGGCAGGGTCATGCTGCCAATAAAAACACACGCACCTTTCACTTCAATTTATTATAAATTTCCCATTGGTTGGTTGGTTGGTTCGATAACCAGATGGTTGTTTATATATTGTCAAAGCTCTTTTGTCACACATCCTGTGACCTCCTCAGTGAGTGGGTTTTTATTTTATGTCTCTCTTTTGTTGTCTTATACCATATATACACACACACACACACACATATATATATATATGTCACACACACTCACACACACACACACACATCTATATATATATAGAGAGAGATGGAGAGGGCGAAAAAGCTGAAGATGTTACTAGAAAATGTAAGATGTAGAAATAGCCAGAAATAGTCAGAAAAAGAGACATTCATTCTAAACCAGAAATATAGCGAATTAGATTGAGAGAAATACATATTGACAAGTGCAAACATATTCGGAGTTGGAAATACTAAAAACCACGAAAAGTATTAACACGCATAGTAAAGGAAGGAGGGGGGCGTTGTTACGAAGGAATGGTAAGAGTAATAGTTAGTATGGTAAGAGTAGAATGGAAAAATTGGAAATGAATGGCATAGTTAGGTGTATTTTCCCTTACAAACAGCTAATTATATATATATATATATATATATATATATATATATATATATATATATATATATATATATATATATATATATATATATATAAATATATATATATATATATATATATATATATATATATAATAATAATATATATATATAATATATATAATATATATATATATAATATATATATATATATATATATATATATATATATATATATATATACAAATAAAGATTCAGCGAGAATCGCATTTTCGGCGGGCAGGAAAAGCGAAGCGAAACGCAAAAATCAGAAATGATACTGACAAAGTGCTCAATAGTTAAAAACCAGAGCTAAACAATGTGTTAAGAAGCCATACAAAACTGAAAAGGTGGTCAAGAAAGCATTAACCACCCAAGCCAAAAACCAAATCAAGCTAAACAGGTAAAAACAAAATAAATGATAAAAAATAAGTGATAACCAGACCTGGACTCCCGGATTTGCTGTTAAAATCCGATGTAGAGTTTCTGTGACACCTAAATCAAAATAGAGTCTGCTTAAAAATATAAGCTTTGTGTATAACGATCGAACAAGGAATATCACGTTATCATGGTTGGATAATCTTTAAGATTTTCCTCGATGAAGCAGGAAAAATGCAGGTTTTCACCTAATACGATGGGGATCAAGAAAATGAATTTTTTATGTGCATAATGCCTTTTTATGTGCCTTGAAATTTCGGGAAAATCGGCTAGACGTAACGCCTCAAAAAAGCTCTAAAAAGCTGAAAAAATGAAGTTTTTCACCTAATGTGGGCCCTAGACCATAAAAAAGTTGGATTTTCTTTGCTCACGGTATGAAGAAGAGACTGACTAATACATAGTTACAATTTCAAGGAAAACAGTCTGAC
>OZ024741.1:68907520-68985020 GCA_964016885.1 Eledone cirrhosa | reverse complement strand
CGCCCCTTATATATACAGTATATATATATCATAAAGAGTCGGGACCCGACGGCTGAGTTCTTACCGTTTCAACAGCATCTGGAACTAGCTCTTGAAACGACAAGAGCTCAGCCATCGGTTTCCGACTCTTTATAATATAGCCACTCTCTACTATTAATGACCATTGTGATTAGACGTGTTTAAGCACAGGGCCCCGTTGATTTAAAGCTCAATGCAGTGGGGATCACGCAGAGCTGTTATACATTAATTTCAGAAACACTGAAGATTGAAAGTATTATCACACTGACAAATGTTTCTGCCAGTATAGAGTTCCTATTGTTGGGTTATAATATTAAAATATAACCCGTGGGTTTCAATTCCAGATCGGAATCATCAGAGTTTATTAAAGGCTTTATTAATATTTCACATATAGTAACAATTAATCACATAAAAGCACTCATTAATTATTTATTTTGCTAACAATTTACAGAAGTTTCCCGAAAATTTCAAAAAGACCATTTCGAAAAGCCATTGTAAAATAGTTCAAGTATGGCAATGATGAAGAGATGACTAGGTTTGTGAGAGCAATATGGTGGATAGAGGGGATGTTACAATTAAAGACGATCTTATTTTGTCTTACAATTACAGAGGATCTTATTTTGACTTACAGAGAATCTTATTTTGACTTACAATTACAGAGGATCTTATTTTGTCTTACAATTACAGACAATCTTATTTTGACTTACAATTACAGAGAATCTTATTTTGTCTTACAATTACAGACAATCTTATTTTGACTTACAATTACAGACAATCTTACTTTGACTTACAATTACAGAGGATCTTATTTTGACTTACAATTACAGACAATCTTATTTTGACTTACAATTACAGACAATCTTATTTTGACTTACAATTACAGACAATCTTATTTTGACTTACAATTACAGAAAATCTTATTTTGACTTACAAAGTCTTATTTTGACTTACAGAGAGTCTTATTTTGACTTACAATTACAGAGGATCTTATTTTGACTTACAGAGAGTCTTATTTTGACTTACAATTACAGAGGATCTTATTTTGACTTACAATTACAGACAATCTTATTTTGACTTACAATTACAGAGAATCTTATTTTGACTTACAGAAAGTCTTATTTTGACTTACACAGAGTCTTATTTTGACTTACAATTACAGAGGATCTTATTTTGACTTACAATTACAGACAATCTTATTTTGACTTACAATTACAGAGAGTCTTATTTTGACTTACAATTACAGAGGATCTTATTTTGACTTACAATTACAGACAATCTTATTTTGACTTACAATTACAGAGGATCTTATTTTGACTTACAATTACAGACAATCTTATTTTGACTTACAATTACAGACAATCTTATTTTGACTTACAATTACAGAGAATCTTATTTTGACTTACAGAGAGTCTTATTTTGACTTACAATTACAGAGGATCTTATTTTGACTTACAATTACAGACAATCTTATTTTGACTTACAATTACAGAGGATCTTATTTTGACTTACAATTACAGACAATCTTATTTTGACTTACAATTACAGACAATCTTACTTTGACTTACAATTACAGACAATCTTGTTTTGACTTACAGAGAGTCTTATTTTGACTTACAATTACAGAGGATCGTATTTTGACTTACAATTACAGAGGATTTTATTTTGACTTACAATTACAGAGGATCTTATTTTGACTTACAATTACAGACAATCTTATTTTGACTTACAATTACAGAGAATCTTATTTTGACTTACAGAGAGTCTTATTTTGACTTACAATTACAGAGGATCTTCTTTTGACTTACAATTACAGACAATCTTATTTTGATTTACAATTACAGAGAATCTTATTTTGACTTACAGAGAGTCTTATTTTGACTTACAATTACAGAGGATCTTATTTTGACTTACAATTACAGAGGATCTTATTTTGACTTACAATTACAGAGGATCTTATTTTGACTTACAGAGAGTCTTATTTTGACTTACAATTACAGAGGATCTTATTTTGACTTACAATTACAGAGAATCTTATTTTGACTTACAATTACAGAGAATCTTATTTTGACTTACAGAGAGTCTTATTTTGACTTACAATTACAGAGGATCTTATTTTGACTTACAGAGAGTCTTATTTTGACTTACAATTACAGAGGATCTTATTTAGACTTACAATTACAGAGAATCTTATTTTGACTTACAGAGAGTCTTATTTTGACTTACAGAGAGTCTTATTTTGACTTACAATTACAGAGGATCTTATTTTGACTTACAGAGAGTCTTATTTTGACTTACAATTACAGAGGATCTTATTTTGACTTACAATTACAGACAATCTTATTTTGACTTACAATTACAGAGGATCTTATTTTGACTTACAATTACAGAGAATCTTATTTTGACTTACAATTACAGAGGATCTTATTTTGACTTACAATTACAGACAATCTTATTTTGACTTACAATTACAGACAATATTACTTTGAGTTACAATTACAGAAGATCTTATTTTGACTTACAATTACAGAGGATCTTATTTTGACTTACAATTACAGACAATCTTACTTTGACTTACAATTACAGAGGATCTTATTTTGACTTACAATTACAGACAATCTTATTTTGACTTACAATTACAGAGAATCTTACTTTGACTTACAATTACAGAGGATCTTATTTTGACTTACAATTACAGAGGATCTTATTTTGACTTACAATTACAGAGGATCTTATTTTGACTTACAATTACAGACAATCTTATTTTGACTTACAATTACAGAGGATCTTATTTTGACTTACAATTACAGAGAATCTTATTTTGACTTACAATTACAGAAAATCTTATTTTGACTTACAATTACAGAGGATCTTATTTTGACTTACAATTACAGACAATCTTATTTTGACTTACAATTACAGACAATCTTATTTTGACTTACAATTACAGAGAATCTTATTTTGACTTACAATTACAGACAATCTTATTTTGACTTACAATTACAGAGGATCTTATTTTGACTTACAATTACAGAGGATCTTATTTTGACTTATAATTACAGTGGATCTTATTTTGACTTACAATTACAGAGAATCTTATTTTGACTTACAATTACAGAGAGTCTTATTTTGATTTACAATTACAGAGGATCTTATTTTGACTTACAATTACAGAGAATCTTATTTTGACTTACAGAGAGTCTTATTTTGACTTACAATTACAGAGGATCTTATTTTGACTTACAATTACAGAGGATCTTATTTTGACTTACAATTACAGACAATCTTATTTTGACTTACAATTACAGAGAATCTTATTTTGACTTACAATTACAGACAATCTTATTTTGACTTACAATTACAGAGGATCTTATTTTGACTTACAATTACAGAGGATCTTATTTTGACTTATAATTACAGTGGATCTTATTTTGACTTACAATTACAGAGAATCTTATTTTGACTTACAATTACAGACAATCTTATTTTGACTTACAATTACAGAGGATCTTATTTTGACTTACAATTACAGAGGATCTTATTTTGACTTACAATTACAGAGGATCTTATTTTGACTTACAATTACAGAGGATCTTATTTTGACTTACAATTACAGACAATCTTATTTTGAAAGATCGTATTTTAAAGTTTAGAGTCATTATTAAAGAAGTTTCTTATTAATAAAACAGTAGGTATATATCTTGAGAAGTGTTATGTTCATACTTATAATTTGGTTCAGAGGTATCAATGGTGGCATGCAGTTGGACATATTCAAGGTTTAAAATTTAAGATTTATTTAAACCACGTTTAGTACGACATATGTATGTGCTTATTTCTGAAATATTAATGAGGTCTTTAATGAACTCTGAGATGCCGATCCCGAATTGAAACCCACAGGTTAAATTATGAAATTATAACTCAACCGTGGAAATTCTATACCGGCAGAAACATGTGTCAGCTTGATAATGCTTTGAATGTATATATATATATATATATATATCGAATGTATAAAAGTAACAGACGAGTTGATATATATAAAAACAAATAATAGAAAGGAAGAGGATTCTTTCAGTAGAAAATGTTGAAGAGCTTTTTTTTGTGAGATATCAAAACATTAATTTATTTACAATACCGGTTTCAGCAGTATATGCATTGTTGTCAATTGCGGATATGCAGAATATTGTTAAGTTGCATATTTGTACAAATAGTGATAATAATAATAATAAAATAAATGAAAATAAAAAGGGGAAGAAAAATTAATTTTCACATACATGTTCATTCAGAGAAGAGAGTTCATTTCTCTGACCATCCTACTCTGCTTATAGCTTGGTTATGACTGGTAGTAGGAGAGGGTAGAGGAAGGGGGGGGGGGAGAAGATGTATTAGCAGAATGCTTCCACTTCGGCCTAAACTAAGGCTGGTACACTTTAAAATTAACACCCTAGACAAATTAGCCCTTTAGCAATGTATCCTTCTCCAAGATTCCAGCAGCCTCTGACAACTATATAATGCAGACCAAGCAACCACATAGAAACACCCAAATCAGCTAGCCCTGGAGGACTTCCACGAACATAATCGGATAAATGGAAGCATTCAGGTGTCAAACTAAATGCTTCACATTCCCTTGAATCTGGAAGTTTTTGCTGAAGAGACAATGGGCATTCCAGTGGTTCTGAACCTCTTTTTGTGGCAAAAAATTCTCTCCATTCCTCGGGGGCACAAACCCCAGCTGAAAATGTTTTCCTTTCGATTTATATGAAATTTAAACCATAGGTAAATGACAAGATATGATGCCTATTCACAAAATTTCAATAATATCAAGACACCCTAATGGGGGTTAAACCCCCTATAGTGAAAAGTTTGGCCAATAAAGGGAAGATGTGTTGTAACAAGATTGCATGAGAACTTGATTGAAACAACCATTATATACGGGGCTGACAAAGGTCAAGCTCTTCTCATGTTTTATGTGGCCGTTTCAAGGACTAGAACTTTAAAAAATCTCTACATTTTAGCCAATCAAGAAACGTTGTTTACCCTGAAGTTCTTCATTAGGACAAAGTATGAAATATATTTTCATGTATTTATTATGTTAAAAATATATAATTAAACTTTGAATCTCTAATTTGAAAATAATGCTTTACACAAAAATGAAATGATCAAGTTTTGAATTGATATTTTGAAAAAAATTATTTACAAGAAACAAAATAAGAATAAGATTCAATAATGTAATTTTGATTTGATATACTGCAAAAAATCTTTTCCAATTTTTCACGCATTACATTTTACATTGAGTAATATTGAAATGCAGAGTTTTTCTCCATAAATTATATTAGTGATTTAAAATCAATCATCATTTTCTTACACAAGAAAAAAAAAAAAAAAAAAAAATTAAAAATGTGTGAAACGCAGCAAGGCGCGGGTAATTCGGTTAGTTATTTATGAAACTACAGCTAGGTCACCAAACTAACGTACTAATGTAGCGTGACTTCGTAAGAGCCCTACTTTAGTTATTCATCTGAATCGTTATGAAGGTCGTGAACCTTTCATTGTGACTAAGGGAAAGCTGACACACCCTTTATATAGATATATTATTTTATTTGTATGTGTGTGTATTTATGTGTAAAGATATACACGTGTGTGTGTGTATGTATATGCAATTGAATATGTATATGCAAGTAAATATACATATATATTAACTTGCATACATATGTATATACATATGAGGGGAACTATATGAATAAAACTGATTTATTTTAGTCAGCCTTGCTTATATCCCGCCAAATCAAGGTTTGGGCTTAAATTTAATATTTAATCACTTCTGAGTTGACAATTTACATGTATAGTTTATCATCTCATTAAAATGTCTAAATATTACATACAAATAACTTCTTAATTAATATTATCTACATCTTCACTGTAGAGTAGATTTAGACGAATTTCTGCTGCTATTTCTAGCGTCACTATAAGCCTGTCGTATTGTCCTAAAACATAGAGAGACATATATTCATTTAGTAATTCAATGACAAAATGCATTGATCACCATGTGCTCTTGGTAACAACATGGTCTTTATGTTTATCTTGGCAACAACATGGTCTTTATATTTTATCTTGGCAACAACATGGTCTATATGTTTTATCTTGGCAACGACATGGTCTATGTTTTATCTTGGTCCCTATGTTTTATCTTCGTAACAACATGGTCTATATGTTTTATCTTGGTAACAACATGGTCTATATGTTTTATCTTGGCAACAACATGGTCTTTATGTTGTATCTTGGTAACAACATGGTCTATATGTTTTATCTTGGCAACAACATAGTCTCTATGTTTTATCTTGGCAACGACATCATCTGTGTTTTATCTTGGTCCCTATGTTTTATCTTGGTAACAACATGGTCTATATGTTTTATCTTGGTAAGAACATGGTCTATATGTTTTATCTTGGTAACAACATGGTCTATATGTTTTATCTTGGCAACAACATGGTCTCTATGTTTTATCTTGGTAACAACATGGTCTATATGTTTTATCTTGGCAACAACATAGTCTATATGTTTTATCTTGGTAACAATATGGTCTATATGTTTTATCTTGGTACAACATGGTCTATATGTTTTATCTTGGTAGAACATGGTCTATATGTTTTATCTTGGCAACATCATGTTCTATATGTTATATCTTGGCAACAACATGGTCTATATGGTTTATCTTGGCAACAACATGTTCTACATGTTTTATCTTGGTAACAACATGGTCGATATGATTTATCTTGGTAACAACATGGTCTATATGTTTTATCTTGGTAACAACATGGTCTATATGTTTTACCTTGGTAACAACATGGTCTATATGTTTTATCTTGGCAACAACATGGTCCCTATGTTTTATCTTGGTAACAACATGGTCTTTATGTTTTATCTTGGCAACAACATGGTCTATATGTTTTATCTTGGCAACGACATGGTCTATGTTTTATCTTGGTCCCTATGTTTTATCTTGGTAACAACATGGTCTATATGTTTTATCTTGGTAACAACATGGTCTATATGTTTTATCTTGGCAACAACATGGTCTCTATGTTTTATCTTGGTAACAACATGGTCTATATGTCTTATTTTGGCAACAACATGGTCTCTATGTTTTATCTTGGCAACGACATGATCTGTGTTTTATCTTGGTCCCTATGTTTTATCTTGGTAACAACATGGTCTATATGTTTTATCTTGGAAAGAACATGGTCTATATGTTTTATCTTCGTAACAACATGGTCTATATGTTTTATCTTGGCAACAACATGGTCTCTATGTTTTATCTTGGTAACAACATGGTCTATATGTTTTATCTTGGCAACAACATGGTCTATATGTTTTATCTTGGTAACAACATGGTCTATATGTTTTATCTTGGTACAACATGGTCTATATGTTTTATCTTGGTAGAACATGGTCTATATGTTTTATCTTGGCAACATCATGTTCTATATGTTATATCTTGGCAACAACATGGTCTATATGGTTTATCTTGGCAACAACATGTTCTATATGTTTTATCTTGGTAACAACATGGTCGATATGATTTATCTTGGTAACAACATGGTCTCTATGTTTTATCTTGGTAACAACATGGTCTATATGTTCTATCTTGGTAACAACATGGTCTATATGTTTTATCTTGGCAACAACATAGTCCCTATGTTTTATCTTGGTAACAACATGGTCTTTATGTTTTATCTTGGTAACAACATGGTCTATAGGTTTTATCTTGGTAACAACATGGTCTCTATGTTTTATCTTGGTCCCTATGTTTTATCTTGGCAACAACATGGTTTCTATGTTTTATCTTGGCAACAACATGGTCTCTATGTTTTATCTTGGTAACAACATGATCTCTATGTTTTATCTCGGTAACAACATGGTCTCTATGTTTTATCTTGGTAACAACATGATCTCTATGTATTATCTTGGTAACAACATGGTCTCTATGTTTTATCTTGGTAACAACATGGTCTATATGTTTTATCTGGGTAACAACATGGTCTCTATGTTTTATCTTGGTAACAACATGGTCTCTATGTTTTATCTTGGTCCCTATGTGTTATCTTGGTAACAACATGGTCTTTATATTTCCTCTTGGCAACAACATGGTCTATATGTTTTATCTTGGTAACAACATGGTCTATATGTTTTATCTTGGTAACAACATGGTCTCTAAGTTTTATCTTGGTCCCTATGTTTCATCTTTGTAACATCATGGTCTATATGTTTTATCTTGGCAACAATATGGTCTTTATGTTTTATCTTGGTAACAACATGGTCTATAATTTTTATCTTGGTAACAACATGCTCTATATGTTTTATCTTGGTACAACATGGTCTATTTGTTTTATCTTGGTACAACATGGTCTATATGTTTTATCTTGGCAACATCATGTTCTATATGTTATATCTTGGCAACAACATGGTCTATATGGTTTATCTTGGCAACAACATGTTCTATATGTTTTATCCTGGTAACAACATGGTCGATATGATTTATCTTGGTAACAACATGGTCTATATGTTTTATCTTGGTAACAACATGGTCTATATGTTTTATCTTGGTAACAACATGGTCTATATGTTTTATCTTGGCAACAACATAGTCCCTATGTTTTATCTTGGTAACAACATGGTCTTTATGTTTTATCTTGGTAACAACATGGTCTATAGGTTTTATCTTGGTAACAACATGGTCTCTATGTTTTATCTTGGTCCCTATGTTTTATCTTGGTAACAACATGGTTTCTATGTTTTATCTTGGCAACAACATGGTCTCTATGTTTTATCTTGGTAACAACATGATCTCTATGTTTTATCTCGGTAACAACATGATCTCTATGTTTTATCTTGGTAACAACATGATCTCTATGTTTTATCTTGGTAACAACATGGTCTCTATGTATTATCTTGGTAACAACATGGTCTATATGTTTTATCTGGGTAACAACATGGTCTCTATGTGTTATCTTGGTAACAACATGGTCTCTATGTTTTATCTTGGTCCCTATGTGTTATCTTGGTAACAACATGGTCTTTATATTTCCTCTTGGCAACAACATGGTCTATATGTTTTATCTTGGTAACAACATGGTCTATATGTTTTATCTTGGTAACAACATGGTCTCTAAGTTTTATCTTGGTCCCTATGTTTCATCTTTGTAACATCATGGTCTATATGTTTTATCTTGGCAACAATATGGTCTTTATGTTTTATCTTGGTAACAACATGGTCTATAATTTTCATCTTGGTAACAACATGCTCTATATGTTTTATCTTGGGACAACATGGTCTATATGTTTTAACTTGGTACAACATGGTCTATATGTTTTATCTTAGCAACTTCATGTCCTATATGTTTTATCTTGGCAACAACATGGTCTATATGTTTTATCTTGGCAACAAAATGTTCTATATGTTTTATCTTGGTAACAACATGGTCCTTATGTTTATCTTGGTAACAACATGGTCTCTATGTTTTATCTTGGCAACAACATGGTCTATATGTTTTATCTTGGTAACAACATGGTCTATATGTTTTATCTTGGCAACAACATGGTCTATATGGTTTATCTTGGCAACAACATGTTCTATATGTTTTATCTTGGTAACAACATGGTCGATATGATTTATCTTGGTAACAACATGGTCTATATGTTTTATCTTGGTAACAACATGGTCTATCTGTTTTATCTTGGTAACAACATGGGCTATATGTTTTATCTTGGCAACAACATGGTCCCTATGTTTTATCTTGGTAAGAACATGGTCTTTATGTTTTATTTTGGTAACAACATGGTCTATATGTTTTATCTTGGTAACAACATGGTCTTTATGTTTTATCTTGGCAACAACATGGTCTATATGTTTTATCTTGGTAACAACATGGTCTATATGTTTTATCTTGGCAACAACATGGTCCCTATGTTTTATCTTGGTAACAACATGGTCTTTATGTTTTATTTTGGTAACAACATGGTCTATATGTTTTATCTTGGTAACAACATGGTCTTTATGTTTTATCTTGGCAACAACATGGTCTATATGTTTTATCTTGGCAACGACATGGTCTATGTTTTATCTTGGTCCCTATGTTTTATCTTGGTAACAACATGGTCTATATGTTTTATCTTGGTAAAAACATGGTCTATATGTTTTATCTTGGCAACAACATGGTCTCTATGTTTTATCTTGGTAACAACATGGTCTATATGTCTTATTTTGGCAACAACATGGTCTCTATGTTTTATCTTGGCAACGACATGATCTGTGTTTTATCTTGGTCCCTATGTTTTATCTTGGTAACAACATGGTCTATATGTTTTATCTTGGAAAGAACATGGTCTATATGTTTTATCTTGGTAACAACATGGTCTATATGTTTTATCTTGGCAACAACATGGTCTCTATGTTTTATCTTGGTAACAACATGGTCTATATGTTTTATCTTGGCAACAACATGGTCTATATGTTTTATCTTGGTAACAACATGGTCTATATGTTTTATCTTGGTACAACATGGTCTATATGTTTTATCTTGGTAGAACATGGTCTATATGTTTTATCTTGGCAACATCATGTTCTATATGTTATATCTTGGTAACAACATGGTCTATATGGTTTATCTTGGCAACAACATGTTCTATATGTTTTATCTTGGTAACAACATGGTCGATATGATTTATCTTGGTAACAACATGGTCTATATGTTTTATCTTGGTAACAACATGGTCTATATGTTCTATCTTGGTAACAACATGGTCTATATGTTTTATCTTGGCAACAACATAGTCCCTATGTTTTATCTTGGTCCCTATGTTTTATCTTGGCAACAACATGGTTTCTATGTTTTATCTTGGCAACAACATGGTCTCTATGTTTTATCTTGGTAACAACATGATCTCTATGTTTTATCTCGGTAACAACATGGTCTCTATGTTTTATCTTGGTAACAACATGATCTCTATGTTTTATCTTGGTAACAACATGGTCTCTATGTTTTATCTTGGTAACAACATGGTCTATATGTTTTATCTGGGTAACAACATGGTCTCTATGTTTTATCTTGGTAACAACATGGTCTCTATGTTTATCTTGGTCCCTATGTGTTATCTTGGTAACAACATGGTCTTTATATTTCCTCTTGGCAACAACATGCTCTATATGTTTTATCTTGGTACAACATGGTCTATTTGTTTTATCTTGGTACAACATGGTCTATATGTTTTATCTTGGCAACATCATGTTCTATATGTTATATCTTGGCAACAACATGGTCTATATGGTTTATCTTGGCAACAACATGTTCTATATGTTTTATCTTGGTAACAACATGGTCGATATGATTTATCTTGGTAACAACATGGTCTATATGTTTTATCTTGGTAACAACATGGTCTATATGTTATATCTTGGTAACAACATGGTCTATATGTTTTATCTTGGCAACAACATAGTCCCTATATTTTATCTTGGTAACAACATGGTCTTTATGTTTTATCTTGGTAACAACATGGTCTATAGGTTTTATCTTGGTAACAACGTGGTCTCTATGTTTTATCTTGGTCCCTATGTTTTATCTTGGCAACAACATGGTTTCTATGTTTTATCTTGGTAACAACATGATCTCAATGTTTTATCTCGGTAACAACATGGTCTCTATGTTTTATCTTGGTAACAACATGATCTCTATGTTTTATCTTGGTAACAACATGGTCTCTATGTTTTATCTTGGTAACAACATGGTCTATATGTTTTATCTGGGTAACAACATGGTCTGTATGTGTTATCTTGGGAACAACATGGTCTCTATGTTTTATCTTGGTCCCTATGTGTTATCTTGGTAACAACTTGGTCTTTATATTTCCTCTTGGCAACAACATGGTCTATATGTTTTATCTTGGTAACAACATGGTCTATATGTTTTATCTTGGTAACAACATGGTCTCTAAGTTTTATCTTGGTCCCTATGTTTCATCTTTGTAACATCATGGTCTATATGTTTTATCTTGGCAACAATATGGTCTTTATGTTTTATCTTGGTAACAACATGGTCTATAATTTTTATCTTGGTAACAACATGCTCTATATGTTTTATCTTGGGACAACATGGTCTATATGTTTTAACTTGGTACAACATGGTCTATATGTTTTATCTTAGAAACTTCATGTTCTATATGTTTTATCTTGGTAACAACATGGTCCTTATGTTTTATCTTGGTAACAACATGGTCTCTATGTTTTATCTTGGCAACAACATGGTCTATATGTTTTATCTTGGTAACAACATGGTCTATATGTTTTATCTTGGCAACGACATGGTCTGTGTTTTATCTTGGTCCCTATGTTTTATCTTGGTAACAACATGGTCTCTATGTTTTATCTTGGTAACAACATGGTCTCTATGTTTTATCTTGGTAACAACATGGTCTCTATGTTTTATCTTGGTCCCTATGTTTTATCTTGGCAACAACATGGTTTCTATGTTTTATCTTGGCAACAACATGGTCTCTATGTTTTATCTTGGTCCCTATGTTTTATCTTGGTCCCTATGTTTTATCTTGGCAACAACATGGTCTCTATGTTTTATCTTGGTAACAACATGGTCTCTATGTTTTATCTTGGTAACAACATGGTCTATATGTTTTATCTTGGCAACAACATGGTCTATATGTGTAATCTCGGTAACAACATGGTTACTATGTTTTACCTTGGTAACAACATTGTATATATGTTTTATCTTGGTAACGACATGGTCTTTATGTTTTATCTTGGTAACAACATGGTCTTTATGTTTTATCTTATTAACAACATGGTCTATATGTTTTATCTGGGTAACAACATGGTCTCTATGTGTTATCTTGGTAACAACATGGTCTCTATGTTTTATCTTGGTCCCTATGTGTTATCTTGGTAACAACATGGTCTTTATATTTCCTCTTGGCAACAACATGGTCTATATGTTTTATCTTGGTAACAACATGGTCTATATGTTTTATCTTGGTAACAACATGGTCTCTAAGTTTTATCTTGGTCCCTATGTTTCATCTTTGTAACATCATGGTCTATATGTTTTATCTTGGCAACAATATGGTCTTTATGTTTTATCTTGGTAACAACATGGTCTATAATTTTCATCTTGGTAACAACATGCTCTATATGTTTTATCTTGGGACAACATGGTCTATATGTTTTAACTTGGTACAACATGGTCTATATGTTTTATCTTAGCAACTTCATGTCCTATATGTTTTATCTTGGCAACAACATGGTCTATATGTTTTATCTTGGCAACAAAATGTTCTATATGTTTTATCTTGGTAACAACATGGTCCTTATGTTTATCTTGGTAACAACATGGTCTCTATGTTTTATCTTGGCAACAACATGGTCTATATGTTTTATCTTGGTAACAACATGGTCTATATGTTTTATCTTGGCAACAACATGGTCTATATGGTTTATCTTGGCAACAACATGTTCTATATGTTTTATCTTGGTAACAACATGGTCGATATGATTTATCTTGGTAACAACATGGTCTATATGTTTTATCTTGGTAACAACATGGTCTATCTGTTTTATCTTGGTAACAACATGGGCTATATGTTTTATCTTGGCAACAACATGGTCCCTATGTTTTATCTTGGTAAGAACATGGTCTTTATGTTTTATTTTGGTAACAACATGGTCTATATGTTTTATCTTGGTAACAACATGGTCTTTATGTTTTATCTTGGCAACAACATGGTCTATATGTTTTATCTTGGTAACAACATGGTCTATATGTTTTATCTTGGCAACAACATGGTCCCTATGTTTTATCTTGGTAACAACATGGTCTTTATGTTTTATTTTGGTAACAACATGGTCTATATGTTTTATCTTGGTAACAACATGGTCTTTATGTTTTATCTTGGCAACAACATGGTCTATATGTTTTATCTTGGCAACGACATGGTCTATGTTTTATCTTGGTCCCTATGTTTTATCTTGGTAACAACATGGTCTATATGTTTTATCTTGGTAACAACATGGTCTATATGTTTTATCTTGGCAACAACATGGTCTCTATGTTTTATCTTGGTAACAACATGGTCTATATGTCTTATTTTGGCAACAACATGGTCTCTATGTTTTATCTTGGCAACGACATGATCTGTGTTTTATCTTGGTCCCTATGTTTTATCTTGGTAACAACATGGTCTATATGTTTTATCTTGGAAAGAACATGGTCTATATGTTTTATCTTGGTAACAACATGGTCTATATGTTTTATCTTGGCAACAACATGGTCTCTATGTTTTATCTTGGTAACAACATGGTCTATATGTTTTATCTTGGCAACAACATGGTCTATATGTTTTATCTTGGTAACAACATGGTCTATATGTTTTATCTTGGTACAACATGGTCTATATGTTTTATCTTGGTAGAACATGGTCTATATGTTTTATCTTGGCAACATCATGTTCTATATGTTATATCTTGGTAACAACATGGTCTATATGGTTTATCTTGGCAACAACATGTTCTATATGTTTTATCTTGGTAACAACATGGTCGATATGATTTATCTTGGTAACAACATGGTCTATATGTTTTATCTTGGTAACAACATGGTCTATATGTTCTATCTTGGTAACAACATGGTCTATATGTTTTATCTTGGCAACAACATAGTCCCTATGTTTTATCTTGGTCCCTATGTTTTATCTTGGCAACAACATGGTTTCTATGTTTTATCTTGGCAACAACATGGTCTCTATGTTTTATCTTGGTAACAACATGATCTCTATGTTTTATCTCGGTAACAACATGGTCTCTATGTTTTATCTTGGTAACAACATGATCTCTATGTTTTATCTTGGTAACAACATGGTCTCTATGTTTTATCTTGGTAACAACATGGTCTCTATGTTTTATCTTGGTAACAACATGGTCTCTATGTTTATCTTGGTCCCTATGTGTTATCTTGGTAACAACATGGTCTTTATATTTCCTCTTGGCAACAACATGCTCTATATGTTTTATCTTGGTACAACATGGTCTATTTGTTTTATCTTGGTACAACATGGTCTATATGTTTTATCTTGGCAACATCATGTTCTATATGTTATATCTTGGCAACAACATGGTCTATATGGTTTATCTTGGCAACAACAAGTTCTATATGTTTTATCTTGGTAACAACATGGTCGATATGATTTATCTTGGTAACAACATGGTCTATATGTTTTATCTTGGTAACAACATGGTCTATATGTTATATCTTGGTAACAACATGGTCTATATGTTTTATCTTGGCAACAACATAGTCCCTATATTTTATCTTGGTAACAACATGGTCTTTATGTTTTATCTTGGTAACAACATGGTCTATAGGTTTTATCTTGGTAACAACGTGGTCTCTATGTTTTATCTTGGTCCCTATGTTTTATCTTGGCAACAACATGGTTTCTATGTTTTATCTTGGTAACAACATGATCTCAATGTTTTATCTCGGTAACAACATGGTCTCTATGTTTTATCTTGGTAACAACATGATCTCTATGTTTTATCTTGGTAACAACATGGTCTGTATGTGTTATCTTGGGAACAACATGGTCTCTATGTTTTATCTTGGTCCCTATGTGTTATCTTGGTAACAACTTGGTCTTTATATTTCCTCTTGGCAACAACATGGTCTATATGTTTTATCTTGGTAACAACATGGTCTATATATTTTATCTTGGTAACAACATGGTCTCTAAGTTTTATCTTGGTCCCTATGTTTCATCTTTGTAACATCATGGTCTATATGTTTTATCTTGGCAACAATATGGTCTTTATGTTTTATCTTGGTAACAACATGGTCTATAATTTTTATCTTGGTAACAACATGCTCTATATGTTTTATCTTGGGACAACATGGTCTATATGTTTTAACTTGGTACAACATGGTCTATATGTTTTATCTTAGAAACTTCATGTTCTATATGTTTTATCTTGGTAACAACATGGTCCTTATGTTTTATCTTGGTAACAACATGGTCTCTATGTTTTATCTTGGCAACAACATGGTCTATATGTTTTATCTTGGTAACAACATGGTCTATATGTTTTATCTTGGCAACGACATGGTCTGTGTTTTATCTTGGTCCCTATGTTTTATCTTGGTAACAACATGGTCTCTATGTTTTATCTTGGTAACAACATGGTCTCTATGTTTTATCTTGGTAACAACATGGTCTCTATGTTTTATCTTGGTCCCTATGTTTTATCTTGGCAACAACATGGTTTCTATGTTTTATCTTGGCAACAACATGGTCTCTATGTTTTATCTTGGTCCCTATGTTTTATCTTGGTCCCTATGTTTTATCTTGGCAACAACATGGTCTCTATGTTTTATCTTGGTAACAACATGGTCTCTATGTTTTATCTTGGTAACAACATGGTCTATATGTTTTATCTTGGCAACAACATGGTCTATATGTGTAATCTCGGTAACAACATGGTTACTATGTTTTACCTTGGTAACAACATTGTATATATGTTTTATCTTGGTAACGACATGGTCTTTATGTTTTATCTTGGTAACAACATGGTCTTTATGTTTTATCTTATTAACAACATGGTCTATATGTTTTATCTTGGCAACAACATGGTTTCTATGTTTTATCTTGGCAACAACATGATCGCTATGTTTTATCTCGGTAACAACATGGTCTCTATGTTTTATCTTGGTAACAACATGATCTCTATGTTTTATCTTGGTAACAACATGGTCTCTATGTTTTATCTTGGTAACAACATGGTCTATATGTTTTATCTGGGTAACAACATGGTCTCTATGTTTTATCTTGGTAACAACATGGTCTCTATGTTTTATCTTGGTCCCTATGTGTTATCTTGGTAACAACATGGTCTTTATATTTCCTCTTGGCAACAACATGGTCTATATGTTTTATCTTGGTAACAACATGGTCTATATGTTTTATCTTGGTAACAACATGGTCTCTAAGTTTTATCTTGGTCCCTATGTTTCATCTTTGTAACATCATGGTCTATATGTTTTATGTTGGCAACAATATGGTCTTTATGTTTTATCTTGGTAACAACATGGTCTATAATTTTTATCTTGGTAACAACATGCTCTATATGTTTTATCTTGGTACAACATGGTCTATTTGTTTTATCTTGGTACAACATGGTCTATATGTTTTATCTTGGCAACATCATGTTCTATATGTTATATCTTGGCAACAACATGGTCTATATGGTTTATCTTGGCAACAACATGTTCTATATGTTTTATCTTGGTAACAACATGGTCGATATGATTTATCTTGGTAACAACATGGTCTATATGTTTTATCTTGGTAACAACATGATCTATATGTTATATCTTGGTAACAACATGGTCTATATGTTTTATCTTGGCAACAACATGGTCTATAGGTTTTATCTTGGTAACAACATGGTCTTTATGTTTTATCTTGGTAACAACATGGTCTATAGGTTTTATCTTGGTAACAACGTGGTCTCTATGTTTTATCTTGGTAACAACATGGTCTCTAAGTTTTATCTTGGTCCCTATGTTTCATCTTTGTAACATCATGGTCTATATGTTTTATCTTGGCAACAATATGGTCTTTATGTTTTATCTTGGTTACTACATGGTCTATAATTTTTATGTTGGTAACAACATGCTCTATATGTTTTATCTTGGTAACAACATGCTCTATATGTTTTATCTTGGCAACAACATGGTCTTTATGTTTTATCTGGGTAACAACATGTTCTTAATGTTTTATCTTGGCAACAACATGGTCTATATGTTTTATCTTGGCAACAACATGGTCTATATGTTTTATCTAGGCAACAACATGGTTTTTATGTTTTATCTTGGTCCATATGTTTTATCTTGGCAAAAACATGGTCTATATGTTTTATCTTGGCAACAACATGGTCTATATCTTTTATCTTGGCAACAACATGGTCCCTATGTTTTATCTTGTCAACAACATGGTCTATATGTTTTATCTTGGTAACAACATGTTCTTTATGTTTTATCTTGGCAACAACATGGTGTTTATGTTTTATCTTTGCAACAACAAGGTCTCTATGTTTTATCTTGGTAACATAATGGTCTATAAGTTTTATCTTGGTAACAACATGGTCTCTATGTTTTATCTTGGTCCCTATGTTTTACGTTGATAACAACATGGTCTATATGTTTTATCTTGGCAACAACATGGTCCCTATGTTTTATCTTTGTAACAACATGGTATATATGTTTTATCTGGGTAACAACATGTTCTTTATGTTTTATCTTGGCAACAACATGGTCTTTATGTTTTATCTTGGCAACAACAAGGTCTCTATGTTTTATCTTGGTAACATAATGGTCTATATGTTTTATCTTGGCAACAACATGGTCTCTATGTTTTATCTTGGTAACAACATGGTTTATATGTTTTATCTTGGTAACAACATGGTCCCTATGTTTTATCTTGGTAACAACATGGTCTATATGTTTTATCTTGGTAACAACATGTTCTATATGTTTTATCTTGGCAACAACATGGTCTTTATATTTTATATTGGTAACAATATGGTCTCTATGTTTTATCTTGGCAACAACATGGTCCCCATGATTTATCTTGGTAACAACATGGTCTATATGTTTTATCTTGGTAACAACATGCTCTATATGTTTTATGTTGGTAACGACATGGTCTTTATGTTTTATCTTGGCAACAACATGGTCTGTATCTTTTATCTTGGTAACAACATGGTCTATATGTTTTATCTTGGCAACAACATGGTCTATAATGTTTTATCTTGGTAACAGCATGTTCTATATGTTTTATCTTGGTAATAACATGATCTGTATGTTTTATCTTGGTAACAACATGGTCCTTATGTTTTATCTTGGTAACAACATGGTCTCTATGTTTTATCTTGGCAACAACATGGTCTATATGTTTTATCTTGGCAACGACATGGTCTGTGTTTTATCTTGGTCCCTATGTTTTATCTTGGTAACAACATGGTCTCAATGTTTTATCTTGGTAACAACATGGTCTCTATGTTTTATCTTGGTAACAACATGGTCTCTATGTTTTATCTTGGTCCCTATGTTTTATCTTGGCAACAACATGGTTTCTATGTTTTATCTTGGCAACAACATGGTCTCTATGTTTTATCTTGGTCCCTATGTTTTATCTTGGTCCCTATGTTTTATCTTGGCAACAACATGGTCTCTATGTTTTATCTTGGTAACAACATGGTCTCTATGTTTTATCTTGGTAACAACATGGTCTATATGTTTTATCTTGGCAACAACATGGTCTATATGTGTAATCTCGGTAACAACATGGTTACTATGTTTTACCTTGGTAACAACATTGTATATATGTTTTATCTTGGTAACGACATGGTCTTTATGTTTTATCTTGGTAACAACATGGTCTTTATGTTTTATCTTATTAACAACATGGTCTATATGTTTTATCTTGGCAACAACATGGTTTCTATGTTTTATCTTGGCAACAACATGGTCTCTATGTTTTATCTTGGTCCCTATGTTTTATTTCAGTAACAACATGGTCTCTATGTTTTATCTTGGTAACAACATGATCTCTATGTTTTATCTCGGTAACAACATGGTCTATATGTTTTATCTTGGTAACAACATGGTCTCTATGTTTTATCTTGGTCCCTATGTTTTATGTTGATAACAAAATGGTCTTTATATTTTATCTTGGTAACAACATGGTCTGTATGTTTTATTTTTGTAACAACATGGTCTATATGTTTTATCTTGGCAACAACATGGTCTATATGTTTTATCTTGGCAACAACATGTTCCCTATGTTTTATCTTGTCAATAACATGGTCTATATGTTTTATCTTGGTAACAACATGTTCTTTATGTTTTATCTTGGCAACAACATGGTGTTTATGTTTTATCTTTGCAACAACAAGGTCTGTATGTTTTATCTTGGTAACATAATGGTCTATAAGTTTTATCTTGGTAACAACATGGTCTCTATGTTTTTTATTGGTCCCTATGTTTTACGTTGATAACAACATGGTCTATATGTTTTATCTTAGCAACAACATGGTCCCTATGTTTTATCTTTGTAACAACATGGTCTATATGTTTTATCTGGGTAACAACATGTTCTTTATGTTTTATCTTGGCAACAACATGGTCTTTATGTTTTATCTTGGCAACAACAAGGTCTTTATATTTCCTCTTGGCAACAACATGGTCTATATCTTTTATCTTGGTAACAACATGGTCTATATGTTTTATCTTGGTAACAACATGGTCTCTAAGTTTTATCTTGGTCCCTATGTTTCATCTTTGTAACATCATGGTCTATATGTTTTATCTTGGCAACAATATGGTCTTTATGTTTTATCTTGGTTACAACATGGTCTATAATTTTTATGTTGGTAACAACATGCTCTATATGTTTTATCTTGGTAACAACATGCTCTATATGTTTTATCTTGGCAACAACATGGTCTTTATGTTTTATCTGGGTAACAACATGTTCTTAATGTTTTATCTTGGCAACAACATGGTCTATATGTTTTATCTTGGCAACAACATGGTCTATATGTTTTATCTAGGCAACAACATGGTTTTTATGTTTTATCTTGGTCCATATGTTTTATCTTGGCAAAAACATGGTCTATATGTTTTATCTTGGCAACAACATGGTCTATATGTTTTTTCTTGGCAACAACATGGTCCCTATGTTTTATCTTGTCAACAACATGGTCTATATGTTTTATCTTGGTAACAACATGTTCTTTATGTTTTATCTTGGCAACAACATGGTGTTTATGTTTTATCTTTGCAACAACAAGGTCTCTATGTTTTATCTTGGTAACATAATGGTCTATAAGTTTTATCTTGGTAACAACATGGTCTCTATGTTTTATCTTGGTCCCTATGTTTTACGTTGATAACAACATGGTCTATATGTTTTATCTTGGCAACAACATGGTCCCTATGTTTTATCTTTGTAACAACATGGTCTATATGTTTTATCTGGGTAACAACATGTTCTTTATGTTTTATCTTGGCAACAACATGGTCTTTATGTTTTATCTTGGCAACAACAAGGTCTCTATGTTTTATCTTGGTAACATAATGGTCTATATGTTTTATCTTGGCAACAACATGGTCTCTATGTTTTATCTTGGTAACAACATGGTTTATATGTTTTATCTTGGTAACAACATGGTCCCTATGTTTTATCTTGGTAACAACATGGTCTATATGTTTTATCTTGGTAACAACATGTTCTATATGTTTTATCTTGGCAACAACATGGTCTTTATATTTTATATTGGTAACAATATGGTCTCTATGTTTTATCTTGGCAACAACATGGTCCCCATGATTTATCTTGGTAACAACATGGTCTATATGTTTTATCTTGGTAACAACATGCTCTATATGTTTTATGTTGGTAACGACATGGTCTTTATGTTTTATCTTGGCAACAACATGGTCTGTATCTTTTATCTTGGTAATAACATGGTCTATATGTTTTATCTTGGCAACAACATGGTCTATAATGTTTTATCTTGGTAACAGCATGTTCTATATGTTTTATCTTGGTAATAACATGATCTGTATGTTGTATCTTGGTAAGAACATGGTCTCTATGTTTTATCTTGGTCCCTATGTTTTATCTTGGCAACAACATGGTTTCTATGTTTTATCTTGGCAACAACATGGTCTCTCTGTTTTATCTTGGTCCCTATGTTTTATTTTGGTAACAACATGGTCTATATGTTTTATCTTGGTAACAACATGGTCTCTACGTTTTATCTTGGTAACAACATGGTCTCTATGTTTTATCATGGTAACAACATGATCTCTATGTTTTATCTTGGTAACAACATGGTCTCTATGTTTTATCTTGGTAACAACATGGTCTATATGTTTTCTCTTGGTAACAACATAGTCTCTATGTTTTATCTTGGTCCCTATGTTTTATCTTGGTAACAATATGGTCTTTATGTTTTATCTTGGTAACAACATGGTCTATATGTTTTATCTTGGTAACAACATGCTCTATATGTTTTATCTTTGTACAACATGGTCTATATGTTTATCTTGTTACAACATGGTCTATATGATTTATCTTGGCAACAACATGGTCTATATATTTTATCTTGGCAACAAGATGTTTTATATGTTTTATCTTGGTAACAACATGGTCTCCATGTTTTATCTTGGTAACAACATGGTCTATATGTTTTATCTTTTCAACCACATGGTCTATATGTTTTATCTTGGTCCCTATGTTTTATCTTGGTAACAACATGGTCTCTATGTTTTATCTTGGTAACAACATGGTCTCTATGTTTTATCTTGGTAACAACGTGGTCCCTATGTTTTATCTTGGTAACAACATGTTCTATATGTTTTATCTTGGTAACAACATGGTCCTTTTTTTTTGTCTTGGCAACAACATGGTCTATATGTTTTATCTTGGTAACAACATGGTCTATATGTTTTATCTTGGTAACAACATGGTCCCTATGTTTTATCTTGGCAACAACATGTTCAATATGTCTTATCTTGGTCCCTATGTTTTATCTTGGTAACAACATGGTCTATATGTTTTATCTTGGTAACAACATGGTCTATATGTTTTATCTTGGTAACAACATGGTTTATATGTTTTATCTTGGTAACAACATGGTCCCTATGTTTTATCTTGGTAACAACATGGTCTATATGTTTTATCTCGGTAACAACATGTTCTATATGTTTTATCTTGGCAACAACATGGTCTTTATGTTTTATCTGGGTAACAACATGTTCTTAATGTTTTATCTTGGCAACAACATGGTCTATATGTTTTATCTTGGCAACAACATGGTCTATATGTTTTATCTAGGCAACAACATGGTTTTTATGTTTTATCTTGGTCCATATGTTTTATCTTGGCAAAAACATGGTCTATATGTTTTATCTTGGCAACAACATGGTCTATATGTTTTATCTTGGCAACAACATGGTCCCTATGTTTTATCTTGTCAACAACATGGTCTATATGTTTTATCTTGGTAACAACATGTTCTTTATGTTTTATCTTGGCAACAACATGGTGTTTATGTTTTATCTTTGCAACAACAAGGTCTCTATGTTTTATCTTGGCAACAATATGGTCTTTATGTTTTATCTTGGTAACAACATGGTCTATAATTTTTATCTTGGTAACAACATGCTCTATATGTTTTATCTTGGGACAACATGGTCTATATGTTTTAACTTGGTACAACATGGTCTATATGTTTTATCTTAGCAACTTCATGTTCTATATGTTTTATCTTGGTAACAACATGGTCCTTATGTTTTATCTTGGTAACAACATGGTCTCTATGTTTTATCTTGGCAACAACATGGTCTATATGTTTTATCTTGGTAACAACATGGTCTATATGTTTTATCTTGGCAACGACATGGTCTGTGTTTTATCTTGGTCCCTATGTTTTATCTTGGTAACAACATGGTCTCTATGTTTTATCTTGGTAACAACATGGTCTCTATGTTTTATCTTGGTAACAACATGGTCTCTATGTTTTATCTTGGTCCCTATGTTTTATCTTGGCAACAACATGGTTTCTATGTTTTATCTTGGCAACAACATGGTCTCTATGTTTTATCTTGGTCCCTATGTTTTATCTTGGTCCCTATGTTTTATCTTGGCAACAACATGGTCTCTATGTTTTATCTTGGTAACAACATGGTCTCTATGTTTTATCTTGGTAACAACATGGTCTATATGTTTTATCTTGGCAACAACATGGTCTATATGTGTAATCTCGGTAACAACATGGTTACTATGTTTTACCTTGGTAACAACATTGTATATATGTTTTATCTTGGTAACGACATGGTGTTTATGTTTTATCTTGGTAACAACATGGTCTTTATGTTTTATCTTATTAACAACATGGTCTATATGTTTTATCTTGGCAACAACATGGTTTCTATGTTTTATCTTGGCAACAACATGGTCTCTATGTTTTATCTTGGTCCCTATGTTTTATTTCAGTAACAACATGGTCTCTATGTTTTATCTTGGTAACAACATGATCTCTATGTTTTATCTCGGTAACAACATGGTCTATATGTTTTATCTTGGTAACAACATGGTCTCTATGTTTTATCTTGGTCCCTATGTTTTATGTTGATAACAAAATGGTCTTTATATTTTATCTTGGTAACAACATGGTCTGTATGTTTTATTTTTGTAACAACATGGTCTATATGTTTTATCTTGGTAACAACATGGTCTATATGTTTTATCTTGGCAACAACATGGTCTATATGTTTTATCTTGGCAACAACATGGTCCCTATGTTTTATCTTGTCAACAACATGGTCTATATGTTTTATCTTGGTAACAACATGTTCTTTATGTTTTATCTTGGCAACAACATGGTGTTTATGTTTTATCTTTGCAACAACAAGGTCTCTATGTTTTATCTTGGTAACATAATGGTCTATAAGTTTTATCTTGGTAACAACATGGTCTCTATGTTTTTTATTGGTCCCTATGTTTTACGTTGATAACAACATGGTCTATATGTTTTATCTTAGCAACAATATGGTCCCTATGTTTTATCTTTGTAACAACATGGTCTATATGTTTTATCTGGGTAACAACATGTTCTTTATGTTTTATCTTGGCAACAACATGGTCTTTATGTTTTATCTTGGCAACAACAAGGTCTTTATATTTCCTCTTGGCAACAACATGGTCTATATCTTTTATCTTGGTAACAACATGGTCTATATGTTTTATCTTGGTAACAACATGGTCTCTAAGTTTTATCTTGGTCCCTATGTTTCATCTTTGTAACATCATGGTCTATATGTTTTATCTTGGCAACAATATGGTCTTTATGTTTTATCTTGGTTACAACATGGTCTATAATTTTTATGTTGGTAACAACATGCTCTATATGTTTTATCTTGGTAACAACATGCTCTATATGTTTTATCTTGGCAACAACATGGTCTTTATGTTTTATCTGGGTAACAACATGTTCTTAATGTTTTATCTTGGCAACAACATGGTCTATATGTTTTATCTTGGCAACAACATGGTCTATATGTTTAATCTAGGCAACAACATGGTTTTTATGTTTTATCTTGGTCCATATGTTTTATCTTGGCAAAAACATGGTCTATATGTTTTATCTTGGCAACAACATGGTCTATATGTTTTATCTTGGCAACAACATGGTCCCTATGTTTTATCTTGTCAACAACATGGTCTATATGTTTTATCTTGGTAACAACATGTTCTTTATGTTTTATCTTGGCAACAACATGGTGTTTATGTTTTATCTTTGCAACAACAAGGTCTCTATGTTTTATCTTGGTAACATAATGGTCTATAAGTTTTATCTTGGTAACAACATGGTCTCTATGTTTTATCTTGGTCCCTATGTTTTACGTTGATAACAACATGGTCTATATGTTTTATCTTGGCAACAACATGGTCCCTATGTTTTATCTTTGTAACAACATGGTCTATATGTTTTATCTGGGTAACAACATGTTCTTTATGTTTTATCTTGGCAACAACATGGTCTCTATGTTTTATCTTGGTAACAACATGGTCTCTATGTTTTATCTTGGTAACAACATGGTCTCTATGTTTTATCTTGGTAACAACATGGTCTCTATGTTTTATCTTGGTCCCTATGTTTTATCTTGGCAACAACATGGTTTCTATGTTTTATCTTGGCAACAACATGGTCTCTATGCTTTATCTTGGTCCCTATGTTTTATCTTGGTCCCTATGTTTTATCTTGGCAACAACATGGTCTCTATGTTTTATCTTGGTAACAACATGGTCTCTATGTTTTATCTTGGTAACAACATGGTCTATATGTTTTATCCTGGCAACAACATGGTCTATATGTGTAATCTCGGTAACAACATGGTTACTATGTTTTACCTTGGTAACAACATTGTATATATGTTTTATCTTGGTAACGACATGGTCTTTATGTTTTATCTTGGTAACAACATGGTCTTTATGTTTTATCTTATTAACAACATGGTCTATATGTTTTATCTTGGCAACAACATGGTTTCTATGTTTTATCTTGGCAACAACATGATCGCTATGTTTTATCTCGGTAACAACATGGTCTCTATGTTTTATCTTGGTAACAACATGATCTCTATGTTTTATCTTGGTAACAACATGGTCTCTATGTTTTATCTTGGTAACAACATGGTCTATATGTTTTATCTGGGTAACAACATGGTCTCTATGTTTTATCTTGGTAACAACATGGTCTCTATGTTTTATCTTGGTAACAACATGGTCTCTATGTTTTATCTTGGTCCCTATGTTTTATCTTGGCAACAACATGGTTTCTATGTTTTATCTTGGCAACAACATGGTCTCTATGTTTTATCTTGGTCCCTATGTTTTATCTTGGTCCCTATGTTTTATCTTGGCAACAACATGGTCTCTATGTTTTATCTTGGTAACAACATGGTCTCTATATTTTATCTTGGTAACAACATGGTCTATATGTTTTATCTTGGCAACAACATGGTCTATATGTGTAATCTCGGTAACAACATGGTTACTATGTTTTACCTTGGTAACAACATTGTATATATGTTTTATCTTGGTAACGACATGGTGTTTATGTTTTATCTTGGTAACAACATGGTCTTTATGTTTTATCTTATTAACAACATGGTCTATATGTTTTATCTTGGCAACAACATGGTTTCTATGTTTTATCTTGGCAACAACATGGTCTCTATGTTTTATCTTGGTCCCTATGTTTTATTTCAGTAACAACATGGTCTCTATGTTTTATCTTGGTAACAACATGATCTCTATGTTTTATCTCGGTAACAACATGGTCTTTTTATTTTATCTTGGTAACAACATGGTCTCTATGTTTTATCTTGGTCCCTATGTTTTATGTTGATAACAAAATGGTCTTTATATTTTATCTTGGTAACAACATGGTCTGTATGTTTTATTTTTGTAACAACATGGTCTATATGTTTTATCTTGGTAACAACATGGTCTATATGTTTTATCTTGGCAACAACATGGTCTATATGTTTTATCTTGGCAACAACATGGTCCCTATGTTTTATCTTGTCAACAACATGGTCTATATGTTTTATCTTGGTAACAACATGTTCTTTATGTTTTATCTTGGCAACAACATGGTGTTTATGTTTTATCTTTGCAACAACAAGGTCTCTATGTTTTATCTTGGTAACATAATGGTCTATAAGTTTTATCTTGGTAACAACATGGTCTCTATGTTTTTTATTGGTCCCTATGTTTTACGTTGATAACAACATGGTCTATATGTTTTATCTTAGCAACAACATGGTCCCTATGTTTTATCTTTGTAACAACATGGTCTATATGTTTTATCTGGGTAACAACATGTTCTTTATGTTTTATCTTGGCAACAACATGGTCTTTATGTTTTATCTTGGCAACAACAAGGTCTTTATATTTCCTCTTGGCAACAACATGGTCTATATCTTTTATCTTGGTAACAACATGGTCTATATGTTTTATCTTGGTAACAACATGGTCTCTAAGTTTTATCTTGGTCCCTATGTTTCATCTTTGTAACATCATGGTCTATATGTTTTATCTTGGCAACAATATGGTCTTTATGTTTTATCTTGGTTACAACATGGTCTATAATTTTTATGTTGGTAACAACATGCTCTATATGTTTTATCTTGGTAACAACATGCTCTATATGTTTTATCTTGGCAACAACATGGTCTTTATGTTTTATCTGGGTAACAACATGTTCTTAATGTTTTATCTTGGCAACAACATGGTCTATATGTTTTATCTTGGCAACAACATGGTCTATATGTTTAATCTAGGCAACAACATGGTTTTTATGTTTTATCTTGGTCCATATGTTTTATCTTGGCAAAAACATGGTCTATATGTTTTATCTTGGCAACAACATGGTCTATATGTTTTATCTTGGCAACAACATGGTCCCTATGTTTTATCTTGTCAACAACATGGTCTATATGTTTTATCTTGGTAACAACATGTTCTTTATGTTTTATCTTGGCAACAACATGGTGTTTATGTTTTATCTTTGCAACAACAAGGTCTCTATGTTTTATCTTGGTAACATAATGGTCTATAAGTTTTATCTTGGTAACAACATGGTCTCTATGTTTTATCTTGGTCCCTATGTTTTACGTTGATAACAACATGGTCTATATGTTTTATCTTGGCAACAACATGGTCCCTATGTTTTATCTTTGTAACAACATGGTCTATATGTTTTATCTGGGTAACAACATGTTCTTTATGTTTTATCTTGGCAACAACATGGTCTCTATGTTTTATCTTGGTAACAACATGGTCTCTATGTTTTATCTTGGTAACAACATGGTCTCTATGTTTTATCTTGGTAACAACATGGTCTCTATGTTTTATCTTGGTCCCTATGTTTTATCTTGGCAACAACATGGTTTCTATGTTTTATCTTGGCAACAACATGGTCTCTATGCTTTATCTTGGTCCCTATGTTTTATCTTGGTCCCTATGTTTTATCTTGGCAACAACATGGTCTCTATGTTTTATCTTGGTAACAACATGGTCTCTATGTTTTATCTTTGTAACAACATGGTCTATATGTTTTATCTTGGCAACAACATGGTCTATATGTGTAATCTCGGTAACAACATGGTTACTATGTTTTACCTTGGTAACAACATTGTATATATGTTTTATCTTGGTAACGACATGGTCTTTATGTTTTATCTTGGTAACAACATGGTCTTTATGTTTTATCTTATTAACAACATGGTCTATATGTTTTATCTTGGCAACAACATGGTTTCTATGTTTTATCTTGGCAACAACATGATCGCTATGTTTTATCTCGGTAACAACATGGTCTCTATGTTTTATCTTGGTAACAACATGATCTCTATGTTTTATCTTGGTAACAACATGGTCTCTATGTTTTATCTTGCTAACAACATGGTCTATATGTTTTATCTGGGTAACAACATGGTCTCTATGTTTTATCTTGGTAACAACATGGTCTCTATGTTTTATCTTGGTCCCTATGTGTTATCTTGGTAACAACATGGTCTTTATATTTCCTCTTGGCAACAACATGGTCTATATGTTTTATCTTGGTAACAACATGGTCTATATGTTTTATCTTGGTAACAACATGGTCTCTAAGTTTTATCTTGGTCCCTATGTTTCATCTTTGTAACATCATGGTCTATATGTTTTATCTTGGCAACAATATGGTCTTTATGTTTTATCTTGGTAACAACATGGTCTATAATTTTTATCTTGGTAACAACATGCTCTATATGTTTTATCTTGGTACAACATGGTCTATTTGTTTTATCTTGGTACAACATGGTCTATATGTTTTATCTTGGCAACATCATGTTCTATATGTTATATCTTGGCAACAACATGGTCTATATGGTTTATCTTGGCAACAACATGTTCTATATGTTTTATCTTGGTAACAACATGGTCGATATGATTTATCTTGGTAACAACATGGTCTATATGTTTTATCTTGGTAACAACATGGTCTATATGTTATATCTTGGTAACAACATGGTCTATATGTTTTATCTTGGCAACAACATAGTCCCTATATTTTATCTTGGTAACAACATGGTCTTTATGTTTTATCTTGGTAACAACATGGTCTATAGGTTTTATCTTGGTAACAACGTGGTCTCTCTGTTTTATCTTGGTCCCTATGTTTTATCTTGGCAACAACATGGTTTCTATGTTTTATCTTGGTAACAACATGATCTCAATGTTTTATCTCGGTAACAACATGGTCTCTATGTTTTATCTTGGTAACAACATGATCTCTATGTTTTATCTTGGTAACAACATGGTCTCTATGTTTTATCTTGGTAACAACATGGTCTATATGTTTTATCTGGGTAACAACATGGTCTGTATGTGTTATCTTGGGAACAACATGGTCTCTATGTTTTATCTTGGTCCCTATGTGTTATCTTGGTAACAACATGGTCTTTATATTTCCTCTTGGCAACAACATGGTCTATATGTTTTATCTTGGTAACAACATGGTCTATATGTTTTATCTTGGTAACAACATGGTCTCTAAGTTTTATCTTGGTCCCTATGTTTCATCTTTGTAACATCATGGTCTATATGTTTTATCTTGGCAACAATATGGTCTTTATGTTTTATCTTGGTAACAACATGGTCTATAATTTTTATCTTGGTAACAACATGCTCTATATGTTTTATCTTGGGACAACATGGTCTATATGTTTTAACTTGGTACAACATGGTCTATATGTTTTATCTTAGCAACTTCATGTTCTATATGTTTTATCTTGGTAACAACATGGTCCTTATGTTTTATCTTGGTAACAACATGGTCTCTATGTTTTATCTTGGCAACAACATGGTCTATATGTTTTATCTTGGTAACAACATGGTCTATATGTTTTATCTTGGCAACGACATGGTCTGTGTTTTATCTTGGTCCCTATGTTTTATCTTGGTAACAACATGGTCTCTATGTTTTATCTTGGTAACAACATGGTCTCTATGTTTTATCTTGGTAACAACATGGTCCCTATGTTTTATCTTGGTCCCTATGTTTTATCTTGGCAACAACATGGTTTCTATGTTTTATCTTGGCAACAACATGGTCTCTATGTTTTATCTTGGTCCCTATGTTTTATCTTGGTCCCTATGTTTTATCTTGGCAACAACATGGTCTCTATGTTTTATCTTGGTAACAACATGGTCTCTATGTTTTATCTTGGTAACAACATGGTCTATATGTTTTATCTTGGCAACAACATGGTCTATATGTGTAATCTCGGTAACAACATGGTTACTATGTTTTACCTTGGTAACAACATTGTATATATGTTTTATCTTGGTAACGACATGGTCTTTATGTTTTATCTTGGTAACAACATGGTCTTTATGTTTTATCTTATTAACAACATGGTCTATATGTTTTATCTTGGCAACAACATGGTTTCTATGTTTTATCTTGGCAACAACATGGTCTCTATGTTTTATCTTGGTCCCTATGTTTTATTTCAGTAACAACATGGTCTCTATGTTTTATCTTGGTAACAACATGATCTCTATGTTTTATCTCGGTAACAACATGGTCTATATGTTTTATCTTGGTAACAACATGGTCTCTATGTTTTATCTTGGTCCCTATGTTTTATGTTGATAACAAAATGGTCTTTATATTTTATCTTGGTAACAACATGGTCTGTATGTTTTATTTTTGTAACAACATGGTCTATATGTTTTATCTTGGTAACAACATGGTCTATATGTTTTATCTTGGCAACAACATGGTCTATATGTTTTATCTTGGCAACAACATGGTCCCTATGTTTTATCTTGTCAACAACATGGTCTATATGTTTTATCTTGGTAACAACATGTTCTTTATGTTTTATCTTGGCAACAACATGGTGTTTATGTTTTATCTTTGCAACAACATGGTCTCTATGTTTTATCTTGGTCCCTATGTTTTACGTTGATAACAACATGGTCTATATGTTTTATCTTAGCAACAACATGGTCCCTATGTTTTATCTTTGTAACAACATGGTCTATATGTTTTATCTGGGTAACAACATGTTCTTTATGTTTTATCTTGGCAACAACATGGTCTTTATGTTTTATCTTGGCAACAACAAGGTCTTTATATTTCCTCTTGGCAACAACATGGTCTATATCTTTTATCTTGGTAACAACATGGTCTATATGTTTTATCTTGGTAACAACATGGTCTCTAAGTTTTATCTTGGTCCCTATGTTTCATCTTTGTAACATCATGGTCTATATGTTTTATCTTGGCAACAATATGGTCTTTATGTTTTATCTTGGTTACAACATGGTCTATAATTTTTATGTTGGTAACAACATGCTCTATATGTTTTATCTTGGTAACAACATGCTCTATATGTTTTATCTTGGCAACAACATGGTCTTTATGTTTTATCTGGGTAACAACATGTTCTTAATGTTTTATCTTGGCAACAACATGGTCTATATGTTTTATCTTGGCAACAACATGGTCTATATGTTTTATCTAGGCAACAACATGGTTTTTATGTTTTATCTTGGTCCATATGTTTTATCTTGGCAAAAACATGGTCTATATGTTTTATCTTGGCAACAACATGGTCTATATGTTTTATCTTGGCAACAACATGGTCCCTATGTTTTATCTTGTCAACAACATGGTCTATATGTTTTATCTTGGTAACAACATGTTCTTTATGTTTTATCTTGGCAACAACATGGTGTTTATGTTTTATCTTTGCAACAACAAGGTCTCTATGTTTTATCTTGGTAACATAATGGTCTATAAGTTTTATCTTGGTAACAACATGGTCTCTATGTTTTATCTTGGTCCCTATGTTTTACGTTGATAACAACATGGTCTATATGTTTTATCTTGGCAACAACATGGTCCCTATGTTTTATCTTTGTAACAACATGGTCTATATGTTTTATCTGGGTAACAACATGTTCTTTATGTTTTATCTTGGCAACAACATGGTCTTTATGTTTTATCTTGGCAACAACAAGGTCTCTATGTTTTATCTTGGTAACATAATGGTCTATATGTTTTATCTTGGCAACAACATGGTCTCCATGTTTTATCTTGGTAACAACATGGTTTATATGTTTTATCTTGGTAACAACATGGTCCCTATGTTTTATCTTGGTAACAACATGGTCTATATGTTTTATCTTGGTAACAACATGTTCTATATGTTTTATCTTGGCAACAACATGGTCTTTATATTTTATATTGGTAACAATATGGTCTCTATGTTTTATCTTGGCAACAACATGGTCCCCATGATTTATCTTGGTAACAACATGGTCTATATGTTTTATCTTGGTAACAACATGCTCTATATGTTTTATGTTGGTAACGACATGGTCTTTATGTTTTATCTTGGCAACAACATGGTCTGTATCTTTTATCTTGGTAATAACATGGTCTATATGTTTTATCTTGGCAACAACATGGTCTATAATGTTTTATCTTGGTAACAGCATGTTCTATATGTTTTATCTTGGTAATAACATGATCTGTATGTTGTATCTTGGTAAGAACATGGTCTCTATGTTTTATCTTGGTCCCTATGTTTTATCTTGGCAAAACATGGTTTCTATGTTTTATCTTGGCAACAACATGGTCTCTCTGTTTTATCTTGGTCCCTATGTTTTATTTTTGTAACAACATGGTCTATATGTTTTATCTTGGTAACAACATGGTCTATATGTTTTATCTTGGCAACAACATGGTCTATATGTTTTATCTTGGCAACAACATGGTCCCTATGTTTTATCTTGTCAACAACATGGTCTATATGTTTTATCTTGGTAACAACATGTTCTTTATGTTTTATCTTGGCAACAACATGGTGTTTATGTTTTATCTTTGCAACAACATGGTCTCTATGTTTTATCTTGGTCCCTATGTTTTACGTTGATAACAACATGGTCTATATGTTTTATCTTAGCAACAACATGGTCCCTATGTTTTATCTTTGTAACAACATGGTCTATATGTTTTATCTGGGTAACAACATGTTCTTTATGTTTTATCTTGGCAACAACATGGTCTTTATGTTTTATCTTGGCAACAACAAGGTCTTTATATTTCCTCTTGGCAACAACATGGTCTATATCTTTTATCTTGGTAACAACATGGTCTATATGTTTTATCTTGGTAACAACATGGTCTCTAAGTTTTATCTTGGTCCCTATGTTTCATCTTTGTAACATCATGGTCTATATGTTTTATCTTGGCAACAATATGGTCTTTATGTTTTATCTTGGTTACAACATGGTCTATAATTTTTATGTTGGTAACAACATGCTCTATATGTTTTATCTTGGTAACAACATGCTCTATATGTTTTATCTTGGCAACAACATGGTCTTTATGTTTTATCTGGGTAACAACATGTTCTTAATGTTTTATCTTGGCAACAACATGGTCTATATGTTTTATCTTGGCAACAACATGGTCTATATGTTTTATCTAGGCAACAACATGGTTTTTATGTTTTATCTTGGTCCATATGTTTTATCTTGGCAAAAACATGGTCTATATGTTTTATCTTGGCAACAACATGGTCTATATGTTTTATCTTGGCAACAACATGGTCCCTATGTTTTATCTTGTCAACAACATGGTCTATATGTTTTATCTTGGTAACAACATGTTCTTTATGTTTTATCTTGGCAACAACATGGTGTTTATGTTTTATCTTTGCAACAACAAGGTCTCTATGTTTTATCTTGGTAACATAATGGTCTATAAGTTTTATCTTGGTAACAACATGGTCTCTATGTTTTATCTTGGTCCCTATGTTTTACGTTGATAACAACATGGTCTATATGTTTTATCTTGGCAACAACATGGTCCCTATGTTTTATCTTTGTAACAACATGGTCTATATGTTTTATCTGGGTAACAACATGTTCTTTATGTTTTATCTTGGCAACAACATGGTCTTTATGTTTTATCTTGGCAACAACAAGGTCTCTATGTTTTATCTTGGTAACATAATGGTCTATATGTTTTATCTTGGCAACAACATGGTCTCTATGTTTTATCTTGGTAACAACATGGTTTATATGTTTTATCTTGGTAACAACATGGTCCCTATGTTTTATCTTGGTAACAACATGGTCTATATGTTTTATCTTGGTAACAACATGTTCTATATGTTTTATCTTGGCAACAACATGGTCTTTATATTTTATATTGGTAACAATATGGTCTCTATGTTTTATCTTGGCAACAACATGGTCCCCATGATTTATCTTGGTAACAACATGGTCTATATGTTTTATCTTGGTAACAACATGCTCTATATGTTTTATGTTGGTAACGACATGGTCTTTATGTTTTATCTTGGCAACAACATGGTCTGTATCTTTTATCTTGGTAATAACATGGTCTATATGTTTTATCTTGGCAACAACATGGTCTATAATGTTTTATCTTGGTAACAGCATGTTCTATATGTTTTATCTTGGTAATAACATGATCTGTATGTTGTATCTTGGTAAGAACATGGTCTCTATGTTTTATCTTGGTCCCTATGTTTTATCTTGGCAACAACATGGTTTCTATGTTTTATCTTGGCAACAACATGGTCTCTCTGTTTTATCTTGGTCCCTATGTTTTATTTTGGTAACAACATGGTCTATATGTTTTATCTTGGTAACAACATGGTCTCTACGTTTTATCTTGGTAACAACATGGTCTCTATGTTTTATCATGGTAACAACATGATCTCTATGTTTTATCTTGGTAACAACATGGTCTCTATGTTTTATCTTGGTAACAACATGGTCTATATGTTTTCTCTTGGTAACAACATAGTCTCTATGTTTTATCTTGGTCCCTATGTTTTATCTTGGTAACAATATGGTCTTTATGTTTTATCTTGGTAACAACATGGTCTATATGTTTTATCTTGGTAACAACATGCTCTATATGTTTTATCTTTGTACAACATGGTCTATATGTTTATCTTGTTACAACATGGTCTATATGATTTATCTTGGCAACAACATGGTCTATATATTTTATCTTGGCAACAAGATGTTCTATATGTTTTATCTTGGTAACAACATGGTCTCCATGTTTTATCTTGGTAACAACATGGTCTATATGTTTTATCTTTTCAACCACATGGTCTATATGTTTTATCTTGGTCCCTATGTTTTATCTTGGTAACAACATGGTCTCTATGTTTTATCTTGGTAACAACATGGTCTCTATGTTTTATCTTGGTAACAACGTGGTCCCTATGTTTTATCTTGGTAACAACATGTTCTATATGTTTTATCTTGGTAACAACATGGTCCTTTTTTTTTGTCTTGGCAACAACATGGTCTATATGTTTTATCTTGGTAACAACATGGTCTATATGTTTTATCTTGGTAACAACATGGTCCCTATGTTTTATCTTGGCAACAACATGTTCAATATGTCTTATCTTGGTCCCTATGTTTTATCTTGGTAACAACATGGTCTATATGTTTTATCTTGGTAACAACATGGTCTATATGTTTTATCTTGGTAACAACATGGTTTATATGTTTTATCTTGGTAACAACATGGTCCCTATGTTTTATCTTGGTAACAACATGGTCTATATGTTTTATCTCGGTAACAACATGTTCTATATGTTTTATCTTGGCAACAACATGGTCTTTATGTTTTATCTGGGTAACAACATGTTCTTAATGTTTTATCTTGGCAACAACATGGTCTATATGTTTTATCTTGGCAACAACATGGTCTATATGTTTTATCTAGGCAACAACATGGTTTTTATGTTTTATCTTGGTCCATATGTTTTATCTTGGCAAAAACATGGTCTATATGTTTTATCTTGGCAACAACATGGTCTATATGTTTTATCTTGGCAACAACATGGTCCCTATGTTTTATCTTGTCAACAACATGGTCTATATGTTTTATCTTGGTAACAACATGTTCTTTATGTTTTATCTTGGCAACAACATGGTGTTTATGTTTTATCTTTGCAACAACAAGGTCTCTATGTTTTATCTTGGCAACAATATGGTCTTTATGTTTTATCTTGGTAACAACATGGTCTATAATTTTTATCTTGGTAACAACATGCTCTATATGTTTTATCTTGGGACAACATGGTCTATATGTTTTAACTTGGTACAACATGGTCTATATGTTTTATCTTAGCAACTTCATGTTCTATATGTTTTATCTTGGTAACAACATGGTCCTTATGTTTTATCTTGGTAACAACATGGTCTCTATGTTTTATCTTGGCAACAACATGGTCTATATGTTTTATCTTGGTAACAACATGGTCTATATGTTTTATCTTGGCAACGACATGGTCTGTGTTTTATCTTGGTCCCTATGTTTTATCTTGGTAACAACATGGTCTCTATGTTTTATCTTGGTAACAACATGGTCTCTATGTTTTATCTTGGTAACAACATGGTCTCTATGTTTTATCTTGGTCCCTATGTTTTATCTTGGCAACAACATGGTTTCTATGTTTTATCTTGGCAACAACATGGTCTCTATGTTTTATCTTGGTCCCTATGTTTTATCTTGGCAACAACATGGTCTCTATGTTTTATCTTGGTAACAACATGGTCTCTATGTTTTATCTTGGTAACAACATGGTCTATATGTTTTATCTTGGCAACAACATGGTCTATATGTGTAATCTCGGTAACAACATGGTTACTATGTTTTACCTTGGTAACAACATTGTATATATGTTTTATCTTGGTAACGACATGGTGTTTATGTTTTATCTTGGTAACAACATGGTCTTTATGTTTTATCTTATTAACAACATGGTCTATATGTTTTATCTTGGCAACAACATGGTCTCTATGTTTTATCTTGGTCCCTATGTTTTATTTCAGTAACAACATGGTCTCTATGTTTTATCTTGGTAACAACATGATCTCTATGTTTTATCTCGGTAACAACATGGTCTATATGTTTTATCTTGGTAACAACATGGTCTCTATGTTTTAGCTTGGTCCCTATGTTTTATGTTGATAACAAAATGGTCTTTATATTTTATCTTGGTAACAACATGGTCTGTATGTTTTATTTTTGTAACAACATGGTCTATATGTTTTATCTTGGTAACAACATGGTCTATATGTTTTATCTTGGCAACAACATGGTCTATATGTTTTATCTTGGCAACAACATGGTCCCTATGTTTTATCTTGTCAACAACATGGTCTATATGTTTTATCTTGGTAACAACATGTTCTTTATGTTTTATCTTGGCAACAACATGGTGTTTATGTTTTATCTTTGCAACAACAAGGTCTCTATGTTTTATCTTGGTAACATAATGGTCTATAAGTTTTATCTTGGTAACAACATGGTCTCTATGTTTTATCTTGGTCCCTATGTTTTACGTTGATAACAACATGGTCTATATGTTTTATCTTAGCAACAACATGGTCCCTATGTTTTATCTTTGTAACAACATGGTCTATATGTTTTATCTGGGTAACAACATGTTCTTTATGTTTTATCTTGGCAACAACATGGTCTTTATGTTTTATCTTGGCAACAACAAGGTCTTTATATTTCCTCTTGGCAACAACATGGTCTATATCTTTTATCTTGGTAACAACATGGTCTATATGTTTTATCTTGGTAACAACATGGTCTCTAAGTTTTATCTTGGTCCCTATGTTTCATCTTTGTAACATCATGGTCTATATGTTTTATCTTGGCAACAATATGGTCTTTATGTTTTATCTTGGTTACTACATGGTCTATAATTTTTATGTTGGTAACAACATGCTCTATATGTTTTATCTTGGTAACAACATGCTCTATATGTTTTATCTTGGCAACAACATGGTCTTTATGTTTTATCTGGGTAACAACATGTTCTTAATGTTTTATCTTGGCAACAACATGGTCTATATGTTTTATCTTGGCAACAACATGGTCTATATGTTTTATCTAGGCAACAACATGGTTTTTATGTTTTATCTTGGTCCATATGTTTTATCTTGGCAAAAACATGGTCTATATGTTTTATCTTGGCAACAACATGGTCTATATGTTTTATCTTGGCAACAACATGGTCCCTATGTTTTATCTTGTCAACAACATGGTCTATATGTTTTATCTTGGTAACAACATGTTCTTTATGTTTTATCTTGGCAACAACATGGTGTTTATGTTTTATCTTTGCAACAACAAGGTCTCTATGTTTTATCTTGGTAACATAATGGTCTATAAGTTTTATCTTGGTAACAACATGGTCTCTATGTTTTATCTTGGTCCCTATGTTTTACGTTGATAACAACATGGTCTATATGTTTTATCTTGGCAACAACATGGTCCCTATGTTTTATCTTTGTAACAACATGGTCTATATGTTTTATCTGGGTAACAACATGTTCTTTATGTTTTATCTTGGCAACAACATGGTCTTTATGTTTTATCTTGGCAACAACAAGATCTCTATGTTTTATCTTGGTAACATAATGGTCTATATGTTTTATCTTGGCAACAACATGGTCTCTATGTTTTATCTTGGTAACAACATGGTTTATATGTTTTATCTTGGTAACAACATGGTCCCTATGTTTTATCTTGGTAACAACATGGTCTATATGTTTTATCTTGGTAACAACATGTTCTATATGTTTTATCTTGGCAACAACATGGTCTTTATATTTTATATTGGTAACAATATGGTCTCTATGTTTTATCTTGGCAACAACATGGTCCCCATGATTTATCTTGGTAACAACATGGTCTATATGTTTTATGTTGGTAACAACATGCTCTATATGTTTTATGTTGGTAACGACATGGTCTTTATGTTTTATCTTGGCAACAACATAGTCTGTATCTTTTATCTTGGTAACAACATGGTCTATATGTTTTATCTTGGCAACAACATGGTCTATAATGTTTTATCTTGGTAACAGCATGTTCTATATGTTTTATCTTGGTAATAACATGATCTGTATGTTTTATCTTGGTAACAACATGGTCCTTATGTTTTATCTTGGCAACAACATGGTCTATATGTTTTATCTTGGTAACAACATGGTCTATATGTTTTATCTTGGCAACGACATGGTCTGTGTTTTATCTTGGTCCCTATGTTTTATCTTGGTAACAACATGGTCTCTATGTTTTATCTTGGTAACAACATGGTCTCTATGTTTTATCTTGGTAACAACATGGTCTCTATGTTTTATCTTGGTCCCTATGTTTTATCTTGGCAACAACATGGTTTCTATGTTTTATCTTGGCAACAACATGGTCTCTATGTTTTATCTTGGTCCCTATGTTTTATCTTGGTCCCTATGTTTTATCTTGGTAACAACATGGTCTCTATGTTTTATCTTGGTAACAACATGGTCTCTATGTTTTATCTTGGTAACAACATGGTCTATATGTTTTATCTTGGCAACAACATGGTCTATATGTGTAATCTCGGTAACAACATGGTTACTATGTTTTACCTTGGTAACAACATTGTATATATGTTTTATCTTGGTAACGACATGGTCTTTATGTTTTATCTTGGTAACAACATGGTCTTTATGTTTTATCTTATTAACAACATGGTCTATATGTTTTATCTTGGCAACAACATGGTTTCTATGTTTTATCTTGGCAACAACATGGTCTCTATGTTTTATCTTGGTCCCTATGTTTTATTTCAGTAACAACATGGTCTCTATGTTTTATCTTGGTAACAACATGATCTCTATGTTTTATCTCGGTAACAACATGGTCTATATGTTTTATCTTGGTAACAACATGGTCTCTATGTTTTATCTTGGTCCCTATGTTTTATGTTGATAACAAAATGGTCTTTATATTTTATCTTGGTAACAACATGGTCTGTATGTTTTATTTTTGTAACAACATGGTCTATATGTTTTATCTTGGTAACAACATGGTCTATATGTTTTATCTTGGCAACAACATGGTCTATATGTTTTATCTTGGCAACAACATGGTCCCTATGTTTTATCTTGTCAACAACATGGTCTATATGTTTTATCTTGGTAACAACATGTTCTTTATGTTTTAACTTGGCAACAACATGGTGTTTATGTTTTATCTTTGCAACAACAAGGTCTCTATGTTTTATCTTGGTAACATAATGGTCTATAAGTTTTATCTTGGTAACAACATGGTCTCTATGTTTTATCTTGGTCCCTATGTTTTACGTTGATAACAACATGGTCTATATGTTTTATCTTAGCAACAACATGGTCCCTATGTTTTATCTTTGTAACAACATGGTCTATATGTTTTATCTGGGAAACAACATGTTCTTTATGTTTTATCTTGGCAACAACATGGTCTTTATGTTTTATCTTGGCAACAACAAGGTCTTTATATTTCCTCTTGGCAACAACATGGTCTATATCTTTTATCTTGGTAACAACATGGTCTATATGTTTTATCTTGGTAACAACATGGTCTCTAAGTTTTATCTTGGTCCCTATGTTTCATCTTTGTAACATCATGGTCTATATGTTTTATCTTGGCAACAATATGGTCTTTATGTTTTATCTTGGTTACAACATGGTCTATAATTTTTATGTTGGTAACAACATGCTCTATATGTTTTATCTTGGTAACAACATGCTCTATATGTTTTATCTTGGCAACAACATGGTCTTTATGTTTTATCTGGGTAACAACATGTTCTTAATGTTTTATCTTGGCAACAACATGGTCTATATGTTTTATCTTGGCAACAACATGGTCTATATGTTTTATCTAGGCAACAACATGGTTTTTATGTTTTATCTTGGTCCATATGTTTTATCTTGGCAAAAACATGGTCTATATGTTTTATCTTGGCAACAACATGGTCTATATGTCTTATCTTGGCAACAACATGGTCCCTATGTTTTATCTTGTCAACAACATGGTCTATATGTTTTATCTGGGTAACAACATGTTCTTAATGTTTTATCTTGGCAACAACATGGTCTATATGTTTTATCTTGGCAACAACATGGTCTATATGTTTTATCTAGGCAACAACATGGTTTTTATGTTTTATCTTGGTCCATATGTTTTATCTTGGCAAAAACATGGTCTATATGTTTTATCTTGGCAACAACATGGTCTATATGTTTTATCTTGGCAACAACATGGTCCCTATGTTTTATCTTGTCAACAACATGGTCTATATGTTTTATCTTGGTAACAACATGTTCTTTATGTTTTATCTTGGCAACAACATGGTGTTTATGTTTTATCTTTGCAACAACAAGGTCTCTATGTTTTATCTTGGTAACATAATGGTCTATAAGTTTTATCTTGGTAACAACATGGTCTATATGTTTTATCTTGGCAACAACATGGTCCCTATGTTTTATCTTTGTAACAACATGGTCTATATGTTTTATCTGGGTAACAACATGTTCTTTATGTTTTATCTTGGCAACAACATGGTCTTTATGTTTTATCTTGGCAACAACAAGGTCTCTATGTTTTATCTTGGTAACATAATGGTCTATATGTTTTATCTTGGCAACAACATGGTCTCTATGTTTTATCTTGGTAACAACATGGTTTATATGTTTTATCTTGGTAACAACATGGTCCCTATGTTTTATCTTGGTAACAACATGGTCTATATGTTTTATCTTGGTAACAACATGTTCTATATGTTTTATCTTGGCAACAACATGGTCTTTATATTTTATATTGGTAACAATATGGTCTCTATGTTTTATCTTGGCAACAACATGGTCTATATGTTTTATCTTGGTAACAACATGGTCTATATGTTTTATCTTGGCAACGACATGGTCTGTGTTTTATCTTGGTCCCTATGTTTTATCTTGGTAACAACATGGTCTCTATGTTTTATCTTGGTAACAACATGGTCTCTATGTTTTATCTTGGTAACAACATGGTCTCTATGTTTTATCTTGGTCCCTATGTTTTATCTTGGCAACAACATGGTTTCTATGTTTTATCTTGGCAACAACATGGTCTCTATGTTTTATCTTGGTCCCTATGTTTTATCTTGGTCCCTATGTTTTATCTTGGTAACAACATGGTCTCTATGTTTTATCTTGGTAACAACATGGTCTCTATGTTTTATCTTGGTAACAACATGGTCTATATGTTTTATCTTGGCAACAACATGGTCTATATGTGTAATCTCGGTAACAACATGGTTACTATGTTTTACCTTGGTAACAACATTGTATATATGTTTTATCTTGGTAACGACATGGTCTTTATGTTTTATCTTGGTAACAACATGGTCTTTATGTTTTATCTTATTAACAACATGGTCTATATGTTTTATCTTGGCAACAACATGGTTTCTATGTTTTATCTTGGCAACAACATGGTCTCTATGTTTTATCTTGGTCCCTATGTTTTATTTCAGTAACAACATGGTCTCTATGTTTTATCTTGGTAACAACATGATCTCTATGTTTTATCTCGGTAACAACATGGTCTATATGTTTTATCTTGGTAACAACATGGTCTCTATGTTTTATCTTGGTCCCTATGTTTTATGTTGATAACAAAATGGTCTTTATATTTTATCTTGGTAACAACATGGTCTGTATGTTTTATTTTTGTAACAACATGGTCTATATGTTTTATCTTGGTAACAACATGGTCTATATGTTTTATCTTGGCAACAACATGGTCTATATGTTTTATCTTGGCAACAACATGGTCCCTATGTTTTATCTTGTCAACAACATGGTCTATATGTTTTATCTTGGTAACAACATGTTCTTTATGTTTTATCTTGGCAACAACATGGTGTTTATGTTTTATCTTTGCAACAACAAGGTCTCTATGTTTTATCTTGGTAACATAATGGTCTATAAGTTTTATCTTGGTAACAACATGGTCTCTATGTTTTATCTTGGTCCCTATGTTTTACGTTGATAACAACATGGTCTATATGTTTTATCTTAGCAACAACATGGTCCCTATGTTTTATCTTTGTAACAACATGGTCTATATGTTTTATCTGGGAAACAACATGTTCTTTATGTTTTATCTTGGCAACAACATGGTCTTTATGTTTTATCTTGGCAACAACAAGGTCTTTATATTTCCTCTTGGCAACAACATGGTCTATATCTTTTATCTTGGTAACAACATGGTCTATATGTTTTATCTTGGTAACAACATGGTCTCTAAGTTTTATCTTGGTCCCTATGTTTCATCTTTGTAACATCATGGTCTATATGTTTTATCTTGGCAACAATATGGTCTTTATGTTTTATCTTGGTTACAACATGGTCTATAATTTTTATGTTGGTAACAACATGCTCTATATGTTTTATCTTGGTAACAACATGCTCTATATGTTTTATCTTGGCAACAACATGGTCTTTATGTTTTATCTGGGTAACAACATGTTCTTAATGTTTTATCTTGGCAACAACATGGTCTATATGTTTTATCTTGGCAACAACATGGTCTATATGTTTTATCTAGGCAACAACATGGTTTTTATGTTTTATCTTGGTCCATATGTTTTATCTTGGCAAAAACATGGTCTATATGTTTTATCTTGGCAACAACATGGTCTATATGTCTTATCTTGGCAACAACATGGTCCCTATGTTTTATCTTGTCAACAACATGGTCTATATGTTTTATCTGGGTAACAACATGTTCTTAATGTTTTATCTTGGCAACAACATGGTCTATATGTTTTATCTTGGCAACAACATGGTCTATATGTTTTATCTAGGCAACAACATGGTTTTTATGTTTTATCTTGGTCCATATGTTTTATCTTGGCAAAAACATGGTCTATATGTTTTATCTTGGCAACAACATGGTCTATATGTTTTATCTTGGCAACAACATGGTCCCTATGTTTTATCTTGTCAACAACATGGTCTATATGTTTTATCTTGGTAACAACATGTTCTTTATGTTTTATCTTGGCAACAACATGGTGTTTATGTTTTATCTTTGCAACAACAAGGTCTCTATGTTTTATCTTGGTAACATAATGGTCTATAAGTTTTATCTTGGTAACAACATGGTCTATATGTTTTATCTTGGCAACAACATGGTCCCTATGTTTTATCTTTGTAACAACATGGTCTATATGTTTTATCTGGGTAACAACATGTTCTTTATGTTTTATCTTGGCAACAACATGGTCTTTATGTTTTATCTTGGCAACAACAAGGTCTCTATGTTTTATCTTGGTAACATAATGGTCTATATGTTTTATCTTGGCAACAACATGGTCTCTATGTTTTATCTTGGTAACAACATGGTTTATATGTTTTATCTTGGTAACAACATGGTCCCTATGTTTTATCTTGGTAACAACATGGTCTATATGTTTTATCTTGGTAACAACATGTTCTATATGTTTTATCTTGGCAACAACATGGTCTTTATATTTTATATTGGTAACAATATGGTCTCTATGTTTTATCTTGGCAACAACATGGTCCCCATGATTTATCTTGGTAACAACATGGTCTATATGTTTTATCTTGGTAACAACATGCTCTATATGTTTTATGTTGGTAACGACATGGTCTTTATGTTTTATCTTGGCAACAACATGGTCTGTATCTTTTATCTTGGTAACAACATGGTCTATATGTTTTATCTTGGCAACAACATGGTCTATAATGTTTTATCTTGGTAACAGCATGTTCTATATGTTTTATCTTGGTAATAACATGATCTGTATGTTGTATCTTGGTAAGAACATGGTCTCTATGTTTTATCTTGGTCCCTATGTTTTATCTTGACAACAACATGGTTTCTATGTTTTATCTTGGCAACAACATGGTCTCTCTGTTTTATCTTGGTCCCTATGTTTTATTTTGGTAACAACATGGTCTATATGTTTTATCTTGGTAACAACATGGTCTCTACGTTTTATCTTGGTAACAACATGGTCTCTATGTTTTATCATGGTAACAACATGATCTCTATGTTTTATCTTGGTAACAACATGGTCTCTATGTTTTATCTTGGTAACAACATGGTCTATATGTTTTCTCTTGGTAACAACATAGTCTCTATGTTTTATCTTGGTCCCTATGTTTTATCTTGGTAACAATATGGTCTTTATGTTTTATCTTGGTAACAACATGGTCTATATGTTTTATCTTGGTAACAACATGCTCTATATGTTTTATCTTTGTACAACATGGTCTATATGTTTATCTTGTTACAACATGGTCTATATGATTTATCTTGGCAACAACATGGTCTATATATTTTATCTTGGCAACAAGATGTTCTATATGTTTTATCTTGGTAACAACATGGTCTCCATGTTTTATCTTGGTAACAACATGGTCTATATGTTTTATCTTTTCAACCACATGGTCTATATGTTTTATCTTGGTCCCTATGTTTTATCTTGGTAACAACATGGTCTCTATGTTTTATCTTGGTAACAACATGGTCTCTATGTTTTATCTTGGTAACAACGTGGTCCCTATGTTTTATCTTGGTAACAACATGTTCTATATGTTTTATCTTGGTAACAACATGGTCCTTTTTTTTTGTCTTGGCAACAACATGGTCTATATGTTTTATCTTGGTAACAACATGGTCTATATGTTTTATCTTGGTAACAACATGGTCCCTATGTTTTATCTTGGCAACAACATGTTCAATATGTCTTATCTTGGTCCCTATGTTTTATCTTGGTAACAACATGGTCTATATGTTTTATCTTGGTAACAACATGGTCTATATGTTTTATCTTGGTAACAACATGGTTTATATGTTTTATCTTGGTAACAACATGGTCCCTATGTTTTATCTTGGTAACAACATGGTCTATATGTTTTATGTTGGTAACGACATGGTCTTTATGTTTTATCTTGGCAACAACATGGTCTGTATCTTTTATCTTGGTAACAACATGGTCTATATGTTTTATCTTGGCAACAACATGGTCTATAATGTTTTATCTTGGTAACAGCATGTTCTATATGTTTTATCTTGGTAATAACATGATCTGTATGTTGTATCTTGGTAAGAACATGGTCTCTATGTTTTATCTTGGTCCCTATGTTTTATCTTGGCAACAACATGGTTTCTATGTTTTATCTTGGCAACAACATGGTCTCTCTGTTTTATCTTGGTCCCTATGTTTTATTTTGGTAACAACATGGTCTATATGTTTTATCTTGGTAACAACATGGTCTCTACGTTTTATCTTGGTAACAACATGGTCTCTATGTTTTATCATGGTAACAACATGATCTCTATGTTTTATCTTGGTAACAACATGGTCTCTATGTTTTATCTTGGTAACAACATGGTCTATATGTTTTCTCTTGGTAACAACATAGTCTCTATGTTTTATCTTGGTCCCTATGTTTTATCTTGGTAACAATATGGTCTTTATGTTTTATCTTGGTAACAACATGGTCTATATGTTTTATCTTGGTAACAACATGCTCTATATGTTTTATCTTTGTACAACATGGTCTATATGTTTATCTTGTTACAACATGGTCTATATGATTTATCTTGGCAACAACATGGTCTATATATTTTATCTTGGCAACAAGATGTTCTATATGTTTTATCTTGGTAACAACATGGTCTCCATGTTTTATCTTGGTAACAACATGGTCTATATGTTTTATCTTTTCAACCACATGGTCTATATGTTTTATCTTGGTCCCTATGTTTTATCTTGGTAACAACATGGTCTCTATGTTTTATCTTGGTAACAACATGGTCTCTATGTTTTATCTTGGTAACAACGTGGTCCCTATGTTTTATCTTGGTAACAACATGTTCTATATGTTTTATCTTGGTAACAACATGGTCCTTTTTTTTTGTCTTGGCAACAACATGGTCTATATGTTTTATCTTGGTAACAACATGGTCTATATGTTTTATCTTGGTAACAACATGGTCCCTATGTTTTATCTTGGCAACAACATGTTCAATATGTCTTATCTTGGTCCCTATGTTTTATCTTGGTAACAACATGGTCTATATGTTTTATCTTGGTAACAACATGGTCTATATGTTTTATCTTGGTAACAACACGGTTTATATGTTTTATCTTGGTAACAACATGGTCCCTATGTTTTATCTTGGTAACAACATGGTCTACATGTTTTATCTTGGTAACAACATGTTCTATATGTTTTATCTTGGCAACAACATGGTCTTTATGTTTTATCTGGGTAACAACATGTTCTTAATGTTTTATCTTGGCAACAACATGGTCTATATGTTTTATCTTGGCAACAACATGGTCTATATGTTTTATCTAGGCAACAACATGGTTTTTATGTTTTATCTTGGTCCATATGTTTTATCTTGGCAAAAACATGGTCTATATGTTTTATCTTGGCAACAACATGGTCTATATGTTTTATCTTGGCAACAACATGGTCCCTATGTTTTATCTTGTCAACAACATGGTCTATATGTTTTATCTTGGTAACAACATGTTCTTTATGTTTTATCTTGGCAACAACATGGTGTTTATGTTTTATCTTTGCAACAACAAGGTCTCTATGTTTTATCTTGGTAACATAATGGTCTATAAGTTTTATCTTGGTAACAACATGGTCTCTATGTTTTATCTTGGTCCCTATGTTTTACGTTGATAACAACATGGTCTATATGTTTTATCTTGGCAACAACATGGTCCCTATGTTTTATCTTTGTAACAACATGGTCTATATGTTTTATCTGGGTAACAACATGTTCTTTATGTTTTATCTTGGCAACAACATGGTCTTTATGTTTTATCTTGGCAACAACAAGGTCTCTATGTTTTATCTTGGTAACATAATGGTCTATATGTTTTATCTTGGCAACAACATGGTCTCTATGTTTTATCTTGGTAACAACATGGTTTATATGTTTTATCTTGGTAACAACATGGTCCCTATGTTTTATCTTGGTAACAACATGGTCTATATGTTTTATCTTGGTAACAACATGTTCTATATGTTTTATCTTGGCAACAACATGGTCTTTATATTTTATATTGGTAACAATATGGTCTCTATGTTTTATCTTGGCAACAACATGGTCCACATGATTTATCTTGGTAACAACATGGTCTATATGTTTTATCTTGGTAACAACATGCTCTATATGTTTTATGTTGGTAACGACATGGTCTTTATGTTTTATCTTGGCAACAACATGGTCTGTATCTTTTATCTTGGTAACATCATGTTCTATATGTTTTATCTTGGTAATAACATGATCTGTATGTTGTATCTTGGTAAGAACATGGTCTCTATGTTTTATCTTGGTCCCTATGTTTTATCTTGGCAAGTACATGGTTTCTATGTTTTATCTTGGCAACAACATGGTCTCTCTGTTTTATCTTGGTCCCTATGTTTTATTTTGGTAACAACATGGTCTATATGTTTTATCTTGGTAACAACATGGTCTCTACGTTTTATCTTGGTAACAACATGGTCTCTATGTTTTATCATGGTAACAACATGATCTCTATGTTTTATCTTGGTAACAACATGGTCTCTATGTTTTATCTTGGTAACAACATGGTCTATATGTTTTCTCTTGGTAACAACATGGTCTCTATGTTTTATCTTGGTCCCTATGTTTTATCTTGGTAACAATATGGTCTTTATGTTTTATCTTGGTAACAACATGGTCTATATGTTTTATCTTGGTAACAACATGCTCTATATGTTTTATCTTTGTACAACATGGTCTATATGTTTATCTTGTTACAACATGGTCTATATGATTTATCTTGGCAACAACATGGTCTATATTTTTTATCTTGGCAACAAGATGTTCTATATGTTTTATCTTGGTAACAACATGGTCTCCATGTTTTATCTTGGTAACAACATGGTCTATATGTTTTATCTTTTCAACCACATGGTCTATATGTTTTATCTTGGTCCCTATGTTTTATCTTGGTAACAACATGGTCTCTATGTTTTATCTTGGTAACAACGTGGTCCCTATGTTTTATCTTGGTAACAACATGTTCTATATGTTTTATCTTGGTAACAACATGGTCCTTTTTTTTTGTCTTGGCAACAACATGGTCTATATGTTTTATCTTGGTAACAACATGGTCTATATGTTTTATCTTGGTAACAACATGGTCCCTATGTTTTATCTTGGCAACAACATGTTCAATATGTCTTATCTTGGTCCCTATGTTTTATCTTGGTAACAACATGGTCTATATGTTTTATCTTGGTAACAACATGGTCTATATGTTTTATCTTGGTAACAACATGGTTTATATGTTTTATCTTGGTAACAACATGGTCCCTATGTTTTATCTTGGTAACAACATGGTCTATATGTTTTATCTTGGTAACAACATGTTCTATATGTTTTATCTTGGCAACAACATGGTCTTTATATTTTATATTGGTAACAATATGGTCTCTATGTTTTATCTTGGCAACAACATGGTCCCCATGATTTATCTTGGTAACAACATGGTCTATATGTTTTATCTTGGTAACAACATGCTCTATATGTTTTATGTTGGTAACGACATGGTCTTTATGTTTTATCTTGGCAACAACATGGTCTATATGTTTTATCTTGGCAACAACATGGTCTATATGTTTTATCTAGGCAACAACATGGTTTTTATGTTTTATCTTGGACCATATGTTTTATCTTGGCAAAAACATGGTCTATATGTTTTATCTTGGCAACAACATGGTCTATATGTTTTATCTTGGCAACAACATGGTCCCTATGTTTTATCTTGTCAACAACATGGTCTATATGTTTTATCTTGGTAACAACATGTTCTTTATGTTTTATCTTGGCAACAACATGGTGTTTATGTTTTATCTTTGCAACAACAAGGTCTCTATGTTTTATCTTGGTAACATAATGGTCTATAAGTTTTATCTTGGTAACAACATGGTCTCTATGTTTTATCTTGGTCCCTATGTTTTACGTTGATAACAACATGGTCTATATGTTTTATCTTGGCAACAACATGGTCCCTATGTTTTATCTTTGTAACAACATGGTCTATATGTTTTATCTGGGTAACAACATGTTCTTTATGTTTTATCTTGGCAACAACATGGTCTTTATGTTTTATCTTGGCAACAACAAGGTCTCTATGTTTTATCTTGGTAACATAATGGTCTATATGTTTTATCTTGGCAACAACATGGTCTCTATGTTTTATCTTGGTAACAACATGGTTTATATGTTTTATCTTGGTAACAACATGGTCCCTATGTTTTATCTTGGTAACAACATGGTCTATATGTTTTATCTTGTTAACAACATGTTCTATATGTTTTATCTTGGCAACAACATGGTCTTTATATTTTATATTGGTAACAATATGGTCTCTATGTTTTATCTTGGCAACAACATGGTCCACATGATTTATCTTGGTAACAACATGGTCTATATGTTTTATCTTGGTAACAACATGCTCTATATGTTTTATGTTGGTAACGACATGGTCTTTATGTTTTATCTTGGCAACAACATGGTCTGTATCTTTTATCTTGGTAACATCATGTTCTATATGTTTTATCTTGGTAATAACATGATCTGTATGTTGTATCTTGGTAAGAACATGGTCTCTATGTTTTATCTTGGTCCCTATGTTTTATCTTGGCAACAACATGGTTTCTATGTTTTATCTTGGCAACAACATGGTCTCTCTGTTTTATCTTGGTCCCTATGTTTTATTTTGGTAACAACATGGTCTATATGTTTTATCTTGGTAACAACATGGTCTCTACGTTTTATCTTGGTAACAACATGGTCTCTATGTTTTATCATGGTAACAACATGATCTCTATGTTTTATCTTGGTAACAACATGGTCTCTATGTTTTATCTTGGTAACAACATGGTCTATATGTTTTCTCTTGGTAACAACATGGTCTCTATGTTTTATCTTGGTCCCTATGTTTTATCTTGGTAACAATATGGTCTTTATGTTTTATCTTGGTAACAACATGGTCTATATGTTTTATCTTGGTAACAACATGCTCTATATGTTTTATCTTTGTACAACATGGTCTATATGTTTATCTTGTTACAACATGGTCTATATGATTTATCTTGGCAACAACATGGTCTATATTTTTTATCTTGGCAACAAGATGTTCTATATGTTTTATCTTGGTAACAACATGGTCTCCATGTTTTATCTTGGTAACAACATGGTCTATATGTTTTATCTTTTCAACCACATGGTCTATATGTTTTATCTTGGTCCCTATGTTTTATCTTGGTAACAACATGGTCTCTATGTTTTATCTTGGTAACAACATGGTCTCTATGTTTTATCTTGGTAACAACGTGGTCCCTATGTTTTATCTTGGTAACAACATGTTCTATATGTTTTATCTTGGTAACAACATGGTCCTTTTTTTTTGTCTTGGCAACAACATGGTCTATATGTTTTATCTTGGTAACAACATGGTCTATATGTTTTATCTTGGTAACAACATGGTCTATATGTTTTATCTTGGTAACAACATGGTTTATATGTTTTATCTTGGTAACAACATGGTCCCTATGTTTTATCTTGGTAACAACATGGTCTATATGTTTTATCTTGGTAACAACATGTTCTATATGTTTTATCTTGGCAACAACATGGTCTTTATATTTTATATTGGTAACAATATGGTCTCTATGTTTTATCTTGGCAACAACATGGTCCCCATGATTTATCTTGGTAACAACATGGTCTATATGTTTTATCTTGGTAACAACATGCTCTATATGTTTTATGTTGGTAACGACATGGTCTTTATGTTTTATCTTGGCAACAACATGGTCTGTATCTTTTATCTTGGTAACAACATGGTCTATATGTTTTATCTTGGCAACAACATGGTCTATAATGTTTTATCTTGGTAACAACATGTTCTATATGTTTTATCTTGGTAATAACATGATCTGTATGTTGTATCTTGGTAAGAACATGGTCTCTATGTTTTATCTTGGTCCCTATGTTATATCTTGGCAACAACATGGTTTCTATGTTTTATCTTGGCAACAACATGGTCTCTCTGTTTTATCTTGGTCCCTATGTTTTATTTTGGTAACAACATGGTCTATATGTTTTATCTTGGTAACAACATGGTCTCTATGTTTTATCTTGGTAACAACATGGTCTCTATGTTTTATCTTGGTAACAACATGATCTCTATGTTTTATCTTGGTAACAACATGGTCTCTATGTTTTATCTTGGTAACAACATGGTCTATATGTTTTCTCTTGGTAACAACATGGTCTCTATGTTTTATCTTGGTCCCTATGTTTTATCTTGGTAACAATATGGTCTTTATGTTTTATCTTGGTAACAACATGCTCTATATGTTTTATCTTTGTACAACATGGTCTATATGCTTTATCTTGTTACAACATGGTCTATATGTTTTATCTTAGCAACATCATGTTCTATATGTTTTATCTTGGCAACAACACGGTCTTTATGCTTTATCTTGGCAACAACATGCTCTTTATTTTTTTATCTTGGTAACAACATGGTCTATATGTTTTATCTTGGTAACAACATGGTCTCTACGTTTTATCTTGGTAACAACATGGTCTCTATGTTTTATATTGGTAACAACATGATCTCTATGTTTTATCTTGGTAACAACATGGTCTCTATGTTTTATCTTGGTAACAACATGGTCTATATGTTTTCTCTTGGTAACAACATGGTCTCTATGTTTTATCTTGGTCCCTATGTTTTATCTTGGTAACGACATGGTCTTTATGTTTTATCTTGGTAACAACATGGTGTTTATGTTTTATCTTATTAACAACATGGTCTATATGTTTTATCTTGGCAACAACATGGTTTCTATGTTTTATCTTGGCAACAACATGGTCTCTATGTTTTATCTTGGTCCCTATGTTTTATTTCAGTAACAACATGGTCTCTATGTTTTATCTTGGTAACAACATGATCTCTATGTTTTATCTCGGTAACAACATGGTCTATATGTTTTATCTTGGTAACAACATGGTCTCTATGTTTTATCTTGGTCCCTATGTTTTATGTTGATAACAAAATGGTCTTTATATTTTATCTTGGTAACAACATGGTCTGTATGTTTTATTTTTGTAACAACATGGTCTATATGTTTTATCTTGGTAACAACATGTTCTATATGTTTTATCTTGTCAACAACATGGTCTCTATGTTTTATCTTGGTAACAACATGGTCTTTATATTTCCTCTTGGCAACAACATGGTCTATATGTTTTATCTTGGCAACAACATGGTCTATATGTTTTATCTTGGCAACAACATGGTCCCTATGTTTTATCTTGTCAACAACATGGTCTATATGTTTTATCTTGGTAACAACATGTTCTTTATGTTTTATCTTGGCAACAACATGGTGTTTATGTTTTATCTTTGCAACAACAAGGTCTCTATGTTTTATCTTGGTAACATAATGGTCTATAAGTTTTATCTTGGTAACAACATGGTCTCTATGTTTTATCTTGGTCCCTATGTTTTACGTTGATAACAACATGGTCTATATGTTTTATCTTGGCAACAACATGGTCCCTATGTTTTATCTTTGTAACAACATGGTCTATATGTTTTATCTGGGTAACAACATGTTCTTTATGTTTCATCTTGGCAACAACATGGTCTTTATGTTTTATCTTGGCAACAACAAGGTCTTTATATTTCCTCTTGGCAACAACATGGTCTATATGTTTTATCTTGGTAACAACATGGTCTATATGTTTTATCTTGGTAACAACATGGTCTCTAAGTTTTATCTTGGTCCCTATGTTTCATCTTTGTAACATCATGGTCTATATGTTTTATCTTGGCAACAACAAGGTCTCTATGTTTTATCTTGGTAACATAATGGTCTATATGTTTTATCTTGGCAACAACATGGTCTCTATGTTTTATCTTGGTAACAACATGGTTTATATGTTTTATCTTGGTAACAACATGGTCCCTATGTTTTATCTTGGTAACAACATGGTCTATATGTTTTATCTTGGTAACAACATGTTCTATATGTTTTATCTTGGCAACAACATGGTCTTTATATTTTATATTGGTAACAATATGGTCTCTATGTTTTATCTTGGCAACAACATGGTCCACATGATTTATCTTGGTAACAACATGGTCTATATGTTTTATCTTGGTAACAACATGCTCTATATGTTTTATGTTGGTAACGACATGGTCTTTATGTTTTATCTTGGCAACAACATGGTCTGTATCTTTTATCTTGGTAACATCATGTTCTATATGTTTTATCTTGGTAATAACATGATCTGTATGTTGTATCTTGGTAAGAACATGGTCTCTATGTTTTATCTTGGTCCCTATGTTTTATCTTGGCAACAACATGGTTTCTATGTTTTATCTTGGCAACAACATGGTCTCTCTGTTTTATCTTGGTCCCTATGTTTTATTTTGGTAACAACATGGTCTATATGTTTTATCTTGGTAACAACATGGTCTCTACGTTTTATCTTGGTAACAACATGGTCTCTATGTTTTATCATGGTAACAACATGATCTCTATGTTTTATCTTGGTAACAACATGGTCTCTATGTTTTATCTTGGTAACAACATGGTCTATATGTTTTCTCTTGGTAACAACATGGTCTCTATGTTTTATCTTGGTCCCTATGTTTTATCTTGGTAACAATATGGTCTTTATGTTTTATCTTGGTAACAACATGGTCTATATGTTTTATCTTGGTAACAACATGCTCTATATGTTTTATCTTTGTACAACATGGTCTATATGTTTATCTTGTTACAACATGGTCTATATGATTTATCTTGGCAACAACATGGTCTATATTTTTTATCTTGGCAACAAGATGTTCTATATGTTTTATCTTGGTAACAACATGGTCTCCATGTTTTATCTTGGTAACAACATGGTCTATATGTTTTATCTTTTCAACCACATGGTCTATATGTTTTATCTTGGTCCCTATGTTTTATCTTGGTAACAACATGGTCTCTATGTTTTATCTTGGTAACAACATGGTCTCTATGTTTTATCTTGGTAACAACGTGGTCCCTATGTTTTATCTTGGTAACAACATGTTCTATATGTTTTATCTTGGTAACAACATGGTCCTTTTTTTTTGTCTTGGCAACAACATGGTCTATATGTTTTATCTTGGTAACAACATGGTCTATATGTTTTATCTTGGTAACAACATGGTCTATATGTTTTATCTTGGTAACAACATGGTTTATATGTTTTATCTTGGTAACAACATGGTCCCTATGTTTTATCTTGGTAACAACATGGTCTATATGTTTTATCTTGGTAACAACATGTTCTATATGTTTTATCTTGGCAACAACATGGTCTTTATATTTTATATTGGTAACAATATGGTCTCTATGTTTTATCTTGGCAACAACATGGTCCCCATGATTTATCTTGGTAACAACATGGTCTATATGTTTTATCTTGGTAACAACATGCTCTATATGTTTTATGTTGGTAACGACATGGTCTTTATGTTTTATCTTGGCAACAACATGGTCTGTATCTTTTATCTTGGTAACAACATGGTCTATATGTTTTATCTTGGCAACAACATGGTCTATAATGTTTTATCTTGGTAACAACATGTTCTATATGTTTTATCTTGGTAATAACATGATCTGTATGTTGTATCTTGGTAAGAACATGGTCTCTATGTTTTATCTTGGTCCCTATGTTATATCTTGGCAACAACATGGTTTCTATGTTTTATCTTGGCAACAACATGGTCTCTCTGTTTTATCTTGGTCCCTATGTTTTATTTTGGTAACAACATGGTCTATATGTTTTATCTTGGTAACAACATGGTCTCTATGTTTTATCTTGGTAACAACATGGTCTCTATGTTTTATCTTGGTAACAACATGATCTCTATGTTTTATCTTGGTAACAACATGGTCTCTATGTTTTATCTTGGTAACAACATGGTCTATATGTTTTCTCTTGGTAACAACATGGTCTCTATGTTTTATCTTGGTCCCTATGTTTTATCTTGGTAACAATATGGTCTTTATGTTTTATCTTGGTAACAACATGCTCTATATGTTTTATCTTTGTACAACATGGTCTATATGCTTTATCTTGTTACAACATGGTCTATATGTTTTATCTTAGCAACATCATGTTCTATATGTTTTATCTTGGCAACAACACGGTCTTTATGCTTTATCTTGGCAACAACATGCTCTTTATTTTTTTATCTTGGTAACAACATGGTCTATATGTTTTATCTTGGTAACAACATGGTCTCTACGTTTTATCTTGGTAACAACATGGTCTCTATGTTTTATATTGGTAACAACATGATCTCTATGTTTTATCTTGGTAACAACATGGTCTCTATGTTTTATCTTGGTAACAACATGGTCTATATGTTTTCTCTTGGTAACAACATGGTCTCTATGTTTTATCTTGGTCCCTATGTTTTATCTTGGTAACGACATGGTCTTTATGTTTTATCTTGGTAACAACATGGTGTTTATGTTTTATCTTATTAACAACATGGTCTATATGTTTTATCTTGGCAACAACATGGTTTCTATGTTTTATCTTGGCAACAACATGGTCTCTATGTTTTATCTTGGTCCCTATGTTTTATTTCAGTAACAACATGGTCTCTATGTTTTATCTTGGTAACAACATGATCTCTATGTTTTATCTCGGTAACAACATGGTCTATATGTTTTATCTTGGTAACAACATGGTCTCTATGTTTTATCTTGGTCCCTATGTTTTATGTTGATAACAAAATGGTCTTTATATTTTATCTTGGTAACAACATGGTCTGTATGTTTTATTTTTGTAACAACATGGTCTATATGTTTTATCTTGGTAACAACATGTTCTATATGTTTTATCTTGTCAACAACATGGTCTCTATGTTTTATCTTGGTAACAACATGGTCTTTATATTTCCTCTTGGCAACAACATGGTCTATATGTTTTATCTTGGCAACAACATGGTCTATATGTTTTATCTTGGCAACAACATGGTCCCTATGTTTTATCTTGTCAACAACATGGTCTATATGTTTTATCTTGGTAACAACATGTTCTTTATGTTTTATCTTGGCAACAACATGGTGTTTATGTTTTATCTTTGCAACAACAAGGTCTCTATGTTTTATCTTGGTAACATAATGGTCTATAAGTTTTATCTTGGTAACAACATGGTCTCTATGTTTTATCTTGGTCCCTATGTTTTACGTTGATAACAACATGGTCTATATGTTTTATCTTGGCAACAACATGGTCCCTATGTTTTATCTTTGTAACAACATGGTCTATATGTTTTATCTGGGTAACAACATGTTCTTTATGTTTCATCTTGGCAACAACATGGTCTTTATGTTTTATCTTGGCAACAACAAGGTCTTTATATTTCCTCTTGGCAACAACATGGTCTATATGTTTTATCTTGGTAACAACATGGTCTATATGTTTTATCTTGGTAACAACATGGTCTCTAAGTTTTATCTTGGTCCCTATGTTTCATCTTTGTAACATCATGGTCTATATGTTTTATCTTGGCAACAATATGGTCTTTATGTTTTATCTTGGTTACAACATGCTCTATAATTTTTATGTTGGTAACAACATGCTCTATATGTTTTATCTTGGTAACAACATGCTCTATATGTTTTATCTTGGCAACAACATGGTCTTTATGTTTTATCTGGGTAACAACATGTTCTTAATGTTTTATCTTGGCAACAACATGGTCTATATGTTTTATCTTGGCAACAACATGGTCTATATGTTTTATCTAGGCAACAACATGGTTTTTATGTTTTATCTTGGTCCCTATGTTTTATCTTGGTCCCTATGTTTTATGTTGATAACAAAATGGTCTTTATATTTTATCTTGGTAACAACATGGTCTGTATGTTTTATTTTTGTAACAACATGGTCTATATGTTTTATCTTGGTAACAACATGTTCTATATGTTTTATCTTGTCAACAACATGGTCTCTATGTTTTATCTTGGTAACAACATGGTCTTTATATTTCCTCTTGGCAACAACATGGTCTATATGTTTTATCTTGGCAACAACATGGTCTATATGTTTTATCTTGGCAACAACATGGTCCCTATGTTTTATCTTGTCAACAACATGGTCTATATGTTTTATCTTGGTAACAACATGTTCTTTATGTTTTATCTTGGCAACAACATGGTGTTTATGTTTTATCTTTGCAACAACAAGGTCTCTATGTTTTATCTTGGTAACATAATGGTCTATAAGTTTTATCTTGGTAACAACATGGTCTCTATGTTTTATCTTGGTCCCTATGTTTTACGTTGATAACAACATGGTCTATATGTTTTATCTTGGCAACAACATGGTCCCTATGTTTTATCTTTGTAACAACATGGTCTATATGTTTTATCTGGGTAACAACATGTTCTTTATGTTTCATCTTGGCAACAACATGGTCTTTATGTTTTATCTTGGCAACAACAAGGTCTTTATATTTCCTCTTGGCAACAACATGGTCTATATGTTTTATCTTGGTAACAACATGGTCTATATGTTTTATCTTGGTAACAACATGGTCTCTAAGTTTTATCTTGGTCCCTATGTTTCATCTTTGTAACATCATGGTCTATATGTTTTATCTTGGCAACAATATGGTCTTTATGTTTTATCTTGGTTACAACATGCTCTATAATATTTATGTTGGTAACAACATGCTCTATATGTTTTATCTTGGTAACAACATGCTCTATATGTTTTATCTTGGCAACAACATGGTCTTTATGTTTTATCTGGGTAACAACATGTTCTTAATGTTTTATCTTGGCAACAACATGGTCTATATGTTTTATCTTGGCAACAACATGGTCTATATGTTTTATCTAGGCAACAACATGGTTTTTATGTTTTATCTTGGTCCCTATGTTTTATCTTGGCAAAAACATGGTCTATATGTTTTATCTTGGCAACAACATGGTCTATATGTTTTATCTTGGCAACAACATGGTCCCTATGTTTTATCTTGTCAACAACATGGTCTATATGTTTTATCTTGGTAACAACATGTTCTTTATGTTTTATCTTGGCAACAACATGGTGTTTATGTTTTATCTTTGCAACAACAAGGTCTCTATGTTTTATCTTGGTAACATAATGGTCTATAAGTTTTATCTTGGTAACAACATGGTCTCTATGTTTTATCTTGGTCACTATGTTTTACGTTGATAACAACATGGTCTATATGTTTTATCTTGGCAACAACATGGTCCCTATGTTTTATCTTTGTAACAACATGGTCTATATGTTTTATCTGGGTAACAACATCTTCTTTATGTTCTATCTTGGCAACAACATGGTCTTTATGTTTTATCTTGGCAACAACAAGGTCTCTATGTTTTATCTTGGTAACATAATGGTCTATATGTTTTATCTTGGCAACAACATGGTCTCTATGTTTTATCTTGGTAACAACATGGTCTATATGTTTTATCTTGGTAACAACATGTTCTATATGTTTTATCCTGGCAACAACATGGTCTTTATGTTTTATATTGGTAACAATATGGTCTCTATGTTTTATCTTGGCAACAACATGGTCCCCATGTTTTATCTTGGTAACAACATGGTCTATATGTTTTATCTTGGTAACAACATGGTCTATATGTTTTATGTTGGTAACGACATGGTCTTTATGCTTTATCTTGGCAACAACATGGTCTGTATGTTTTATCTTGGTAACAACATGGTCTATATGTTTTATCCTGGCAACAACATGGTCTATAATGTTTTATCTTGGTAACAACATGTTCTATATGTTTTATCTTGGTAATAACATGGTCTGTATGTTGTATCTTGGTAACAACATGGTCTCTATGTTTTATCTTGGTCCCTATGTTTTATCTTGGCAACAACATGGTTTCTATGTTTTATCTTGGCAACAACATGGTCTCTCTGTTTTATCTTGGTCCCTATGTTTTATTTTGGTAACAACATGGTCTATATGTTTTATCTTGGTAACAACATGGTCTCTATGTTTTATCTTGGTAACAACATGGTCTCTATGTTTTATCTTGGTCCCTATGTTTTACGTTGATATCAACATGGTCTTTATGTTTTATCTTGGCAACAAAATGGTCTTCATGTTTTATCTTTGTAACAACATGGTCTATATGTTTTATCTGGGTAACAACATGTTCTTTATGTTTTATCTTGGCAACAACATGGTCTTTATGTTTTATCTTGGCAACACAAAGGTCTCTATGTTTTATCTTGGTAACATAATGGTCTATATGTTTTATCTTGGTAACAACATGTTCTATATGTTTTATCTTGGCAACAACATGGTCTCTATGTTTTATCTTGGTAACAACATGGTTTATATGTTTTATCTTGGTAACAACATGGTCCCTATGTTTTATCTTGGTAACAACATGGTCTATATGTTTTATCTTGGTAACAACATGTTCTATATGTTTTATCTTGGCAACAACATGGTCTTTATATTTTATATTGGTAACAATATGGTCTCTATGTTTTATCTTGGCAACAACATGGTCTCTATGTTTTATCTTGGTAACAACATGGTTTATATGTTTTATCTTGGTAACAACATGGTCTATATGTTTTATCTTGGTAACAACATGGTCTATATGTTTTATGTTGGTAACGACATGGTCTTTATGTTTTATCTTGGCAACAACATGGTCTATAATGTTTTATCTTGGTAACAACATGTTCTATATGTTTTATCTTGGTAATAACATGATCTGTATGTTGTATCTTGGTAAGAACAAGGTCTCTATGTTTTCTCTTGGTCCCTATGTTTTATCTTGGCAACAACATGGTTTCTATGTTTTATCTTGGCAACAACATGGCCTCTCTGTTTTATCTTGGTCCCTATGTTTTACGTTGATAACAACATGGTCTATATGTTTTATCTTGGCAACAACATGGTCCCTATGTTTTACCTTTGTAACAACATGGTCTATATGTTTTATCTGGGTAACAACATGTTCTTTATGTTTCATCTTGGCAACAACATGGTCTTTATGTTTTATCTTGGCAACAACAAGGTCTTTATATTTCCTCTTGGCAACAACATGGTCTATATGTTTTATCTTGGTAACAACATGGTCTATATGTTTTATCTTGGTAACAACATGGTCTCTAAGTTTTATCTTGGTCCCTATGTTTCATCTTTGTAACATCATGGTCTATATGTTTTATCTTGGCAACAATATGGTCTTTATGTTTTATCTTGGTTACAACATGCTCTATAATTTTTATGTTGGTAACAACATGCTCTATATGTTTTATCTTGGTAACAACATGCTCTATATGTTTTATCTTGGCAACAACATGGTCTTTATGTTTTATCTGGGTAACATGTTCTTAATGTTTTATCTTGGCAACAACATGGTCTATATGTTTTATCTTGGCAACAACATGGTCTATATGTTTTATCTAGGCAACAACATGATTTTTATGTTTTATCCTGGTCCCTATGTTTTATCTTGGCAAAAACATGGTCTATATGTTTTATCTTGGCAACAACATGGTCTATATGTTTTATCTTGGCAACAACATGGTCCCTATGTTTTATCTTGTCAACAACATGGTCTATATGTTTTATCTTGGTAACAACATGTTCTTTATGTTTTATCTTGGCAACAACATGGTGTTTATGTTTTATCTTTGCAACAACAAGGTCTCTATGTTTTATCTTGGTAACATAATGGTCTATAAGTTTTATCTTGGTAACAACATGGTCTCTATGTTTTATCTTGGTCACTATGTTTTACGTTGATAACAACATGGTCTATATGTTTTATCTTGGCAACAACATGGTCCCTATGTTTTATCTTTGTAACAACATGGTCTATATGTTTTATCTGGGTAACAACATCTTCTTTATGTTTTATCTTGGCAACAACATGGTCTTTATGTTTTATCTTGGCAACAACAAGGTCTCTATGTTTTATCTTGGTAACATAATGGTCTATATGTTTTATCTTGGCAACAACATGGTCTCTATGTTTTATCTTGGTAACAACATGGTCTATATGTTTTATCTTGGTAACAACATGTTCTATATGTTTTATCCTGGCAACAACATGGTCTTTATGTTTTATATTGGTAACAATATGGTCTCTATGTTTTATCTTGGCAACAACATGGTCCCCATGTTTTATCTTGGTAACAACATGGTCTATATGTTTTATCTTGGTAACAACATGGTCTATATGTTTTATGTTGGTAACGACATGGTCTTTATGTTTTATCTTGGCAACAACATGGTCTGTATGTTTTATCTTGGTAACAACATGGTCTATATGTCTTATCCTGGCAACAACATGGTCTATAATGTTTTATCTTGGTAACAACATGTTCTATATGTTTTATCTTGGTAATAACATGGTCTGTATGTTGTATCTTGGTAACAACATGGTCTCTATGTTTTATCTTGGTCCCTATGTTTTACGTTGATATCAACATGGTCTTTATGTTTTATCTTGGCAACAAAATGGTCTTCATGTTTTATCTTTGTAACAACATGGTCTATATGTTTTATCTGGGTAACAACATGTTCTTTATGTTTTATCTTGGCAACAACATGGTCTCTCTGTTCTATCTTGGTCCCTATGTTTTATTTTGGTAACAACATGGTCTATATGTTTTATCTTGGTAACAACATGGTCTCTATGTTTTATCTTGGTAACAACATGGTCTCTATGTTTTATCTTGGTCCCTATGTTTTACGTTGATATCAACATGGTCTTTATGTTTTATCTTGGCAACAAAATGGTCTTCATGTTTTATCTTTGTAACAACATGGTCTATATGTTTTATCTGGGTAACAACATGTTCTTTATGTTTTATCTTGGCAACAACATGGTCTTTATGTTTTATCTTGGCAACACAAAGGTCTCTATGTTTTATCTTGGTAACATAATGGTCTATATGTTTTATCTTGGTAACAACATGTTCTATATGTTTTATCTTGGCAACAACATGGTCTCTATGTTTTATCTTGGTAACAATATGGTTTATATGTTTTATCTTGGTAACAACATGGTCCCTATGTTTTATCTTGGTAACAACATGGTCTATATGTTTTATCTTGGTAACAACATGGTTTATATGTTTTATCTTGGTAACAACATGGTCTATATGTTTTATCTTGGTAACAACATGGTCTATATGTTTTATGTTGGTAACGACATGGTCTTTATGTTTTATCTTGGCAACAACATGGTCTATAATGTTTTATCTTGGTAACAACATGTTCTATATGTTTTATCTTGGTAATAACATGATCTGTATGTTGTATCTTGGTAAGAACAAGGTCTCTATGTTTTCTCTTGGTCCCTATGTTTTATCTTGGCAACAACATGGTTTCTATGTTTTATCTTGGCAACAACATGGTCTCTCTGTTTTATCTTGGTCCCTATGTTTTATTTTTGTAACAACATGGTCTATATGTTTTATCTTGGTAACAACATGGTCTCTACGTTTTATCTTGGTAACAACATGGTCTCTATGTTTTATGTTGGTAACGACATGGTCTTTATGTTTTATCTTGGCAACAACATGGTCTGTATGTTTTATCTTGGTAACAACATGGTCTATATGTTTTATCCTGGCAACAACATGGTCTATAATGTTTTATCTTGGTAACAACATGTTCTATATGTTTTATCTTGGTAATAACATGGTCTGTATGTTGTATCTTGGTAACAACATGGTCTCTATGTTTTATCTTGGTCCCTATGTTTTATCTTGGCAACAACATGGTTTCTATGTTTTATCTTGGCAACAACATGGTCTCTCTGTTTTATCTTGGTCCCTATGTTTTATTTTGGTAACAACATGGTCTATATGTTTTATCTTGGTAACAACATGGTCTCTATGTTTTATCTTGGTAACAACATGGTCTCTATGTTTTATCTTGGTCCCTATGTTTTACGTTGATATCAACATGGTCTTTATGTTTTATCTTGGCAACAAAATGGTCTTCATGTTTTATCTTTGTAACAACATGGTCTATATGTTTTATCTGGGTAACAACATGTTCTTTATGTTTTATCTTGGCAACAACATGGTCTTTATGTTTTATCTTGGCAACACAAAGGTCTCTATGTTTTATCTTGGTAACATAATGGTCTATATGTTTTATCTTGGTAACAACATGTTCTATATGTTTTATCTTGGCAACAACATGGTCTCTATGTTTTATCTTGGTAACAACATGGTCTCTACGTTTTATCTTGGTAACAACATGGTCTCTATGTTTTATCTTGGTAACAACATGATCTCTATGTTTTAACTTGGTAACAACATGGTCTCTATGTCTTATCTTGGTAACAACATGGTCTATATGTTTTCTCTTGGTAACAACATGGTCTCTATGTTTTATCTTGGTCCCTATGTTTTATCTTGGTAACAATATGGTCTTTATGTTTTATCTTGGTAACAACATGGTCTATATGTTTTATCTTGGTAACAACATGCTCTATATGTTTTATCTTTGTACAACATGGTCTATATGCTTTATCTTGTTACAACATGGTCTATATGTTTTATCTTAGCAACATCATGTTCTATATGTTTTATCTTGGCAACAACATGGTATATATTTTTTATCTTGGCAACAAGATGTTCTATATGTTTTATCTTGGTAACAACATGGTCTCTATGTTTTATCTTGGTAACAACATGGTCTATATGTTTTATCTTTTCAACAATATGGTCTATATGTTTTATCTTGGTCCCTATGTTTTATCTTGGTAACAACATGGTCTCTATGTTTTATCTTGGTAACAACATGGTCTCTATGTTTTATCTTGGTAACAACGTGGTCCCTATGTTTTATCTTGGTAACAACATGTTCTATATGTTTTATCTTGGTAACAACATGGTCCTTTTTTTATTTTGGCAACAACATGGTCTATATGTTTTATCTTGGTAACAACATGGTCTATATGTTTTATCTTGGTAACAACATGGTCCCTATGTTTTATCTTGGCAACAACATGTTCAATATATTTTATCTTGGTCCCTATGTTTTATCTTGGTAACAACATGGTCTATATGTTTTATCTTGGTAACAACATGGTCTATATGTTTTATCTTGGTAACAACATGGCCTTTATGTTTTATCTTTGTAACAACATGATCTATATGTTTTATCTTGGTAACAAAATGGTCTATATGTTTTATCTTGGTAACAACATGGTCTCTATGTTTTATCTTGGTAACAACATGGTCTATATGTTTTATCTTGGTAACAACATGGTCTATATGTTTTATCTTGATAACAACACGGTCTTTATGCTTTATCTTGGCAACAACATGCTCGTTATTTTTTTATCTTGGTAACAACATGGTCTATATGTTTTATCTTGGTAACAACATGTTCTATATGTTTTATCTTGGTAACAACATGGTGTATATGTTTTATCTTGGTAAAAACATGGTCTTTATGTTTTATCTTGGTAACAACATGGTCTATATGCTTTATCTTAGCAACAACATGTTCAATATGTTTTATCTTGGTCCCTATGTTTTATCTTCGTAACAACATTGTCTTTATGTTTTATCTTGGCAACAACATGGTCCCCACGATTTATCTTGGTAACAACATGGTCTATATGTTTTATCTTGGTAACAACATGGTCTATATGTTTTATGTTGGTAACGACATGGTCTTTATTTTTTATCTTGGCAACAACATGGTCTGTTTCTTTTATCTTGGTAACAACATGGTCTATATGTTTTATCTTGGCAACAACATGGTCTATAATGTTTTATCTTGGTAACAACATGTTCTATATGTTTTATCTTGGTAATAACATGATCTGTACGTTGTATCTTGTTAAGAACATGGTCTCTGTGTTTTATCTTGTTCCCTATGTTTTATCTTGGCAACAACATGGTTTCTATGTTTTATCTTGGCAACAACATGGTTTCTCTGTTTTATCTTGGTCCCTATGTTTTATTTTGGTAACAACATGGTCTATATGTTTTATCTTGGTAACAACATGGTCTCTACGTTTTATCTTGGTAACAACATGGTCTCTATGTTTTATCTTGGTAACAACATGATCTCTATGTTTTACCTTGGTAACAACATGGTCTCTATGTTTTATCTTGGTAACAACATGGTCTATATGTTTTCTCTTGGTAACAACATGGTCTCTATGTTTTATCTTGGTCCCTATGTTTATAGCTTGGTAACAACATGATCTATATGTTTTATCTTGGTAACAAAATGGTCTATATGTTTTATCTTGGTAACAACATGGTCTATATGTTTTATCTTGGTAACAACATGGTCTATATGTTTTATCTTGGTAACAACATGGTCTATATGTTTTATCTTGATAACAACACGGTCTTTATGCTTTATCTTGGCAACAACCTGCTCTATATTTTTTTATCTTGGTAACAACATGGTCTATATGTTTTATCTTGGTAACAACATGTTCTATATGTTTTATCTTGGTAACAACATGGTGTATATGTTTTATCTTGGTAAAAACATGGTCTTTATGTTTTATCTTGGTAACAACATGGTCTATATGCTTTATGTTTGCAACAACATGTTCAATATGTTTTATCTTGGTCCCTATGTTTTATCTTGGTAACAACATTGTCTTTATGTTTTATCTTGGCAACAACATGGTCTTTATGTTTTATCTTGGTAACAACATGGCCTATATGTTTTATCTTGGCAACAACATGGTCTATATGTTTTATCTTGGTAACAACATGGTCTTTATGTTTTATCTTGGTAACAACATGGTCTCTATGTTTTATCTTGGTAACAACATGGTCTTTATGTTTTATCTTGGTAACAACATGGTCTATATGTTTTATCTTGGCAACAACATGGTCTATATGTTTTATCTTGGTAACAACATGGTCTTTTTGTTTTATCTTTGTAACAACATGGTCTATAAGGTTTATCTTGGTCCCTATGTTTTATCTTGGTAACAACATGTTCTATATGTTTTATTTTGGTAACAACATGGTCTATATGTTTTTTCTTGGTAACAACATGGTCTATATGTTTTATCTTGGTAATAACAAGGTCTCTATGTTTATAGCTTGGTAACAACATGGTCTATATGTTTTATCTTGGTAACAACATGGTCTATATGTTTTATCTTGGTAACAACATGGTCTATATGTTTTATCTTGGTAACAACATGGCCTTTATGTTTTATCTTTGTAACAACATGGTCTATATGTTTTATCTTGGTAACAACATGGTCTATATGTTTTATCTTGGTAACAACATGGTCTTTATGTTTTATCTTGATAACAACATGGTCTATATGTTTTAACTTGGCAACAACAAGGTCTCTATGTTTATAGCTTGGTAACAACATGGTCTATATGTTTTATCTTGGTAACAAAATGGTCTATTATTTTTATCTTGGTAACAACATGGTCTATATGTTTTATCTTGATAACAACACGGTCTTTATGCTTTATCTTGGCAACAACATGCTCTTTATTTTTTTATCTTGGTAACAACATGGTCTATATGTTTTATCTTGGTAACAACATGTTCTATATGTTTTATCTTGGTAACAACATGGTCTATATGTTTTATCTTGGTAAAAACATGGTCTTTATGTTTTATCTTGGTAACAACATGGTCTATATGCTTTATCTTGGTAACAACATGTTCTATATGTTTTATCTTGGTAACAACATGGTCTATATGTTTTATCTGGCTAACAACATGGTCTTTATGTTTTATCTTGGTAACAACATGGTCTATATGTTTTATCTTTTCAACAACATGGTCTATATGTTTTATCTTGGTCCCTATGTTTTATCTTGGTAACAACATGGTCTCTATGTTTTATCTTGGTAACAACATGGTCTGTATGTTTTATCTTGGTTACAACGTGGTCCCTATGTTTTATCTTGGTAACAACATGGTCTATATGTTTTATCTTGGTAACAACATGGTCTATATGTTTTATCTTGGCAACAACATGCTCTTTATTTTTTTATCTTGGTAACAACATGGTCTATATGTTTTATCTTGGTAACAACATGTTCTATATGTTTTATCTAGGTAACAACATGGTCTATATGTTTTATCTTGGTAAAAACATGGTCTTTATGTTTTATCTTTGTAACAACATGGTCTATATGCTTTATCTTGGTAACAACATGTTCTATATGTTTTATCTTGGTAACAACATGGTCTATATGTTTTATCTGGCTAACAACATGGTCTTTATGTTTTATCTTGGTAACAACATGGTCTATATGTTTTATCTTTTCAACAACATGGTCTATATGTTTTATCTTGGTCCCTATGTTTTATCTTGGTAACAACATGGTCTCTATGTTTTATCTTGGTAACAACATGGTCTGTATGTTTTATCTTGGTAACAACATGTTCTATATGTTTTATCTTGGTAACAACATGGTCTCTATGTTTTATCTTGGTAACAACGTGGTCCCTATGTTTTATCTTGGTAACAACATGGTCTCTATGTTTTATCTTGTCAACAACATGGTCTTTATGTTTTATCTTGGTAACATCATGCTCTCTATGTTTTATCTTGGTAACGACATGGTCTATCTGTTTTATCTTGTCAACAACATGGTCTTTATGTTTTATCTTGGTAACAACATGGTCTATAATTTTTATCTTTGTAACAACATGGTCTATATTTTTTATCTTGGCAACAACATTGTCTATATGTTTTATCTTGGCAACAACATGGTCTTCATGTTTTATCTTGGTAACAACCTGGTCTGTATGTTTTATCTTGGTAACAACATGGTCTATGTTTTATCTTGATAACAACATGGTCTATATGTTTTATCTTGGTAACAACGTGGTCCCTATGTTTTATCTTGGTAACAACATGGTCTATATGTTTTATCTTGATAACAACATGGTCTATATTTTTTATCTTGGTACCTATGTTTTATCTTGGTAACAACATGGTCCCTATGTTTTATCTTGGTAACAACATGGTCTATATGTTTTATCTTGGTCCCTATGTTTTATCTTGGTAACAACATGGTCTCTATGTTTTATCTTCAATGTCTCCTCTTATCCAGAAGACGGAATTGGAATTCTTTCAATAATGGTTATTCCAAAGTTTTGGAATATTTAATATTATTTCTTGATTCCAGAACCCATCGTTGGGGAACTATATGAGTAAAACTGATTTAATTTAGTCGGTCTAGCTTAAATGCCCCCAAATCGAGTTTTAGGCTTTGTTAATTTTCTTAAGTTTATCAATACTAATGTGACGTATATGTTATCTCTTCTCCTGCTCTTCATTTCAACGGCTCACGTTTTTTAACGCGATATCTCACTTTTTTCTTCATCATTCTATAAGAAGCAACACACCTTTTCCCTCACGTCACAGAAAATTCTATGTGTATTTGTTGTAGTTTAATTGCTATAAATTAATGTTTTGTTCCTGGTCTCTTACTCCACTGGACAGCTGTGATCCCGGGCTGGACCAGCAGTACCGTTGGTAGGGTTTGAAACTGCCAAAGTTCACCTCAACGGCCAATGACTCTGGAGTTCTGTGTCCTTCGTTTGTATTTTTATTTTTAAAAAAAGTGTGTGTGTGTGTTCTATTTATTTATTTATTTATTTATTTATTACTTTACTTGGACTACATTTATACATATAACTTAACTTTGGACACCATGGTTCACTCAAGAAGTGAGCTATTGTTTACGGAAACATCCGGGTGTAGGGGGTTTATCCGGAATTTCTTAAAAGAATTTGTCCAAAGACTTCTTCAACTTTATGGGGTCTGTCTCTGTTTTAATGTGTTTTGGCGTAATGTTAAAGAGAGCAGAGCCAATTGAGGTGAAATAATTGTGCCGTATTGTTGTTATGAGATGCGAGTGTGTATTTTGTTGTGGGTGGATAGCACGGGGCCCAAGTCTTGAGTGTAGTTTAAAGGTGATGCCAACATCATTTGGGCAATGTTGATGGAATATTTTCCACACAATGTAGCGCTCACGGCAACGTTGGAGAGAATAAAGTTTGTGCTTTTCTCGTCGACCCCAATAGTCACGGCCTGTCATGGCATCTACCTTTTTTGCAATTGAACTTTGAGGTGCTTCAACCTTCATAATACTTTGTTTCGTGTGGGGAGACCACAGTGGTGGTCGGGCAAAAGTGGAAAAGAGAAGGATAATGGTGTGGATATCTCTCGACTGGAAAGTTTTGAGAATCCAAGAACATATTTTGCGGGCCATGTCAACTTTGCTGTTTATATGAGTGGCTCAGCTTATGTTGTCCTCAATTACTCCCAAGTCTCTGCCACGAGAGTTTCACCTGAAGGTGTATGGGAGTTTCAGGGCATCCTCTTTTCGAAAGTGGATTAACTCAAATTTATCCTCTTTCAGCTGCATATTTTTCTTTTCCGCCCATTGGATAAGAGCCAGTAATTTTGAATGAAGGCATGTCCGGTCACCCACTTCACTGATGACCTTCTGGAACTTGGAATCATCTGCAAAGATTCTTATGTTGCTGTGCTTGATGATGTCAGCAATGTCATTAATGTAGATGATGAAAAGAAGTGGGCCCAACACAGTGTCTTTCGGAATGCCACTACCGACTTTGGCTGGGCTTGATTTTACTCCTTCGACAACAACATGTTGGGCTCTGTCTGCCAGGAAACACTTGATCCATTGCAGTAACTTTCCAGAGACACCAATGTTGGATAGTTTTTTCAATAGAATCTTGTGATCAACCCTGTCAAAGGCCTCGTTGAAATCAAGGTAGATGACATCAGTGTTGGAGCTCTCTGCTAAAGCTCTCAAAATGTCATCAAAGGGATGCTGGAGCTCCGTTAGCAGTCCCTTCCAATACGGAACCCATATTGGTTGGAGTTCAGCAGTTTGTTGCTTTCAAGAAAGTGGGTTATTCGTGATCTCACCGCCCTTTCAAATACCTTGATGATATGAGAGGTGAGTGTGATCGGACGGTAGTTCACGGAAAGGGACTTGTTTCCCGTTTTGAAAACTGGGACAAAGACCCATATGGGGTTCAGTTCCTCATAGCAGTCGTTGGCAAATTCTTTTTGCGACTTTTAATGGTTTTCACCCCATTTTATAAACTATCTTTATAGCATTTTTGCTTCAGCACTTTCTTTATTCTTATATAATTACATAGATTCTCAGCGCTTCAAAAGCCGCAAATTCGGCTTCATACATTGTTTATATATATATATATATATATATATATATATATATATATATATATATATATATATATATATATATATAATCTAAAATCTGTCTTAAGCCAGAAGGCTCGTTAGGCCTGTGCTTATCCTGGTTTCATGACATGAAGCGACTGAGAGTACAAGATTCCTCCTGGACAGGACACCAGTCCAATACAGGGTTAAACGCTCAGCTATTGTTGGTACTCATTTTCAGCTGAGTATAGTGGAGCAAAGTGAAATGAAATGTTTTGCTCAAGAACACAACACGCAACTCAGGAATTGAATCCACGGTATTATGATCGTAAGTCCAACACCCTTACCACTGGGACCACGTGCCTCCACTATATATATATATTCGATCTCATGTAAAAGTCGACCCTAGTATGCTTAATTGTTTTATTTGAGTTGTCCCCTAAAGTACTACCGTGGGCCCCCAAGGGGCCCACTTGCCATTAGACAAGCTGACGACATGGTCAGTCCACTACTGTATACATATATGTATATACCAGTGTACCCCGACATTCGCGGTCCCGGTTATTCGCGGAATTTTCCTTAGAACCTAACTAATAATTGTTCTTGGAAACCACCGCATGTTCACGGAATCGTAAATATTTTCCGCAATTTTTTTATATGGCTTTTTTCCGAGCAAAATATATTTTTTAACGCTAAATTATTAATAACAATACACCGTATTGGCCGGCCTAATGGACGTTATATTTTGACGTTCATAGGCATTTTTCTGGACCACGTCCGATATTCCCGGGTTTTCATTCTTCGCAGGTGCTGAAGGAACGTAACACCCGCGTATACCGGGGGACAACTGTATATATAATCATACCTTTAGTACGTCGGCAGCCCATAGGCGGAGGACAAGCAACAGAGCAAATAGTGAGAGAGAGCGAGAAAAAAGAAAAGAAAATGAGGATATGTGAGCGAGAATGTTAGATTGTCAGGTGAAAGAGTTAGGAGAGAGAGAGAGAGAGAGAGAGGGGGGGAAGATTCAAGGCACATGGTGATAAACAGATAGGGTGAAGGAGAGTGTGTATGTTTTTGTATATATATATATATAATGTATATATATATATACAGCATATACACATGTGTATATATATATGTATATATATACTGTATATATATATATTTTATATATATATATATGTATATACATATGCACACATATATATAATATATATATATATATACATAAGTGCATGTATATAAGTATATGTAGTATATGATATATAGGTAAGTTGTTAAGGTAAGTAGGAAAGTAAGTAAAGTAAGCTGTTTGATAGAAAAGTGGTAGTGATGATGGCGGTGGAGAAGTGTGTAGAGGACGTGTATGTAGTAGGTAGGTTAAGATAGTTAAACTCTCGTCTGCAACAGGTGGAAACCTTCACATGGGGCTACTGCGATAAGTTCTGAACACAAAAACACTTCTGCTCACAAAACCTTTTGTGTTTCTACAAAATACAGGCGACGGCTGCCTCTCGAACTCCGCCACAACAGGACCGGTATGTATATAGTTTAGTTTATCAAACCAACTTTATTTTGTGAATGATACGATCTTTTGTTTCATGAGGTTCGGTTCTTCATTCGGTAATTTCTTCATTCAATCAATTAATTAATTAATTAATCATTCAATCAGCCAATCATTTATTCATTGAACTCATTGATTAACTCTTGAAATGTAAGTTCTCATTAGTAATATTAGTGTAATCGGTCTCAGTATCAACAACAACAACCTCCTTCTCATCATTATCATAATCATCATCATCGTCGTTATCATCGTCACCCCCTCCTCCTCCTCTTCCTCCTCCTCCTCCTCCTCTTCATCATCATCATCATCATCATCTTGCTGCTGCTGCCGGTATAAAATTGTTTTCTTTAATTGAATTCGACTCACGGTGAAAAAATATCACCAGCTCAACAACTATTACGTAATTAATGATTAATCTCTATGTCAAGCACGAGTAGTGAATAGCATCCAGCGGTCACCAAGCTTTCGGACCTCACGGACCTCAGGGACCACTAAATTCATGGTTTTAAATACCGCGGACCACTAATATGAATTTTTTAAAAAAGATAAATACATTTGTAAATTAATTGTTTCTACTTTAGGCACAAGGCCAGCAATTACCCAGTGCATTACTGGTACTTTATTTTATCAACCCCGTAAGGATGAAAGGCAAAGTAAACCTCGGCGGGATTTGAACTCAGACCGTAAAGGGACGTAACTATGCTGGAAAGCATGGCGTCCGACCCTCTACCGATACTGCCAGCAATTTTGGAGGAGGGGGAAAGTCGATTAAATCGACCCTAGTGCGTGACTGGTACTTTATTTTATCGACCCCGTAAAGATGAAAAGCAAAGTTAACCTCGGCGGGATTTGAACTCAGATCATAAAGGGCCGTAACTCTATGCTGCAAAGAATGTAGTTCGACCCTCTACCGATACTGCCATGATAAGAGAACTTCCATTTTATTAAACAATACTGAAGCGTACATGTGTCATATTGTCGATAAATGATACATACATGTAAAATTCTTTCATGAATGCTAATTCTTTACTGAGGAGAAACATTTTTTAGGGGTGTTATAAAATATATTTTAATCGAATATCATTTTTGTTTTATTATTAATAAAACATAAAAATTGCAAATAATGTCAACATTTTTCTGCGGACCACAAACATTTTCTCTCGGACCTCCAGTGATCCGCGAATCATCGGTTGGCGACCGCTGTAGGATAGGGTTCATCATAAAGCGGTTCGCGCTACTAAAACATTCAAGGCAATTTGGGAATTAGGCTTGTCATTAGGGTCGTAGTTTACCTATCATTGCTCTACATGATCAATCGACATGCTGGAAATAGCAGCCGAATCATACAATCTGGAACTAAACGTAATAATTATGCAACAACAGCGACACGAGTGCTACACTCGGAGTTCAAATGATGCCGAGGTTAACTTTGCTTTTAATCCTTCTGAGGTTGATAAAGTACTTCCACCACCCCTGGTCAAGTACTGGAGTCGATTAACTCAACGACTTCCTTACCCCCCCCCCAAAAAAAAAGGATGACGGCCTTGTGGCTAAACCGGAAACGATTATTTCGGACGGTGAATTGACAGAATCGTTCCAGTGTTGGCCAAAACGTTTTCCGGTATTTGTTCTGGCTCTTTTACGTTCAGAGTTCAAACCCGGCCGAGGCCATCTCCGCTTATCATCCTCCAGGTGACAACCCCAGTTCGATTCTTGGCAGAGTAGACATTTTACTTTCATCTTTTGTTCAATTTCCTAGAAATAGTAATCGAATGTCACTCAAATTTTACTGTATCGTCTTAAAATGAGTGGATACAAGCATAGATGGACACGCACACACACACATACATACATGAAGACACACGCACACACACACACACACATACATGGACACACAGACACATATACATATATATACTTGTTTATCTAAAATCCTCCCATCGTAATCTTTGTAAGTTATGTTCTAAACTCCAGCTTAACAATGGTTTCTACTTTAGGCACAAGGCCAGCAATTACTCCAGTGCATTACTGGTACTTTATTTTAACGACCCCGTAAGGATGAAAGGCTAAGCTAACCTCGGCGGGATTTGAACCTAGAACACAAAGGGCCATAACTCTATACTGCAAAGCATGGTGCCTGACACTCTACCGTTACTGCCAACCCCCCGCCCTCAATCCATTTCAGCTTAATAATGGTTTCTGATTTAGGCACAAGGCCAGAAATTTTTTGGAGGGAGGGAAAAGTCGGTTAAATCGACCCCAGTGCGTTACTGGTACTTTATTTTATTGAACCCCGTAAGGATAAAAGGCAAAGCTAACCCCGGCGGATTTGAACTCAGAACGTAAAGGGCCGTAACTCTATGCCACGAAGCAGGGTGTTCGACTTTCTACCGATACTGCTAATCCAATAATGACAAAGCTAGTCACATTACTAAATACTTCACAATTCTTGATTATTTAAAAAAATACCTGAAAATCATAAGCAGTGTTTTTCATTAGGAATTTGGTAACGATATGAAATTATATTGTATTTATTGATATAGTGACTGCTGTATAGCATAAGACTTGTGGTGATAAAACAGACATATGATCAAATTATTCCTATTAGACTCTCTAATCTGTCACTCATCTTTTTATGGTATGATTTGAGGGAGTTTTGGCTACTGATCTAGAAAACCGAGTTAACATTTAAAGATTTCAACGTTTAGAGATTTCAACGTTTAGCTCTGAATGATTCGTTGATAACATCACAGGCATGTGTCTAGCATATGATTGTGTGTGTATGTAGGTACGTACGTACTTTCGTATGTATGTATGTATGGATGTATGTATGTATGGATGTGTGTATGTATGCATGTATGTATGTATGTATGCATGTATGCATTTTTGTATGCATGGATGCATTTTTGTATGTATGTATGTATGTATGTTTGTGTGTGTATGTGTGTATATATATGTATATATATATTTATATATTAGCATTAAATTAAAAATCGATTGATATATATATATATATATATATATATATATATATATATATATATATATATAAAATAAACACGTCAAACAATATATATATATATATATATATATATATATATATATATGTATAAAGTGACAAAGAATTGCAGGTTTTTGTAAACTTTATTACATATTACAATCTGTTTTGATATCGATCAGCTCGGGTTTGATCATGTAATCGGATCACGACTCTTAATCGACACTTCTTTAGATATGAGAGTTTACATAGTGATAAAAAAGCTTGCCACGCGGTAGTTACATTATTATTTATAGTTATCGATTATTACTTATAGTTCTCTGCATTATTGCTAAACTCCTTTTCAGATGACATATATATATATATATATGTATATACCCCAAATGCCCCCCCCCCATTTTTTTCCATTTCTACCTCTTTTCACTCTCCTCTATGTTTCTATTTCTTCTCTTATATCTACTGATGAAGGACTAACGTCCGAAATATTAAGACTCTTTTCATCATATTATATCAAGCGTTAAACTAATATATATATATATTCATTGTACTGTATCATTTGCTGAGTTGTTTTCCGTTTAGTTTTCGCACATTCCTTACTTTTCTCACTCTCCATACTCCTGTTTCTTCTTTTGTTTCTCATTCTAACCTCTGATGAAGGACTACTGTCAGAAATGTTAAGACACTTTCCCTACTATAGCAACCATTAAACTAATATATTTTTTCATTGTACTGTACTGTTTGCATTGTTGCTTACTTTTCGCACACACACACACACACACACACACACACACACACACACACACACACACACACACACACACACACACACACACACACACACACACACACACACACACACACACACACACACACACACACACACACACACACACACACACACACACACACACACACACACACACACACACACACACACACACACACACACACACACACACACACACACACACACACACACACACATATACAAATGATAAATCAAAACATAACAGATATGCTTAGAA
>OZ024741.1:68895020-68902520 GCA_964016885.1 Eledone cirrhosa | reverse complement strand
ATATATATGTATGTATATGTATATTTATTTATATACACATCTATATTTATTGTTATAATTTGGGAGGGTCATGTTGCCACACGCAACTGATGATTTTCACTACGACTTATTATTATAAACTTTAAGTCAGTTTGTTTAATAACCGGATGGTTGTTTCATTGTTGATTGTCAAAATTCTTCAGTCACACATTCTGTGGCCTCCCCAGTGAATACCTTTGTTATTTTTGTCTCTCTTTTGTTCTGTCGTACACCATCTTGCTTTTGTGATATATATATATTTTTTAATATAAGGAACTGTTTCTTTGTTTTTATTCATTATTTTTATTAATTTATATATATGTATATATATATATATATATATATATATATATAATAATTCTAAGGACATGATTTATGATATATATATATATATATATCATAAATCATGTCCTTAGAATTATTAGATAAAATATATACCATTTCCTCTCCCAATTAGCATAATTAACCATATAAAAATCAATTAGACCCGGCTATAAGAATAAAGGCTCCTATGAAGAAATATTTGATAAATAACCGAAAGCGGCCTCTTCGCGGTGACCCCACTAGAGTATTTATCCAACATTTCAACAGCATGTAGAAACTGACTAAATATACCGTCAACCATACACAATTAGGTGTAAATTTAAACTTAGAAGAAACGTGTACATACCGTAATTACATTTCTACCATGGTTTCGTCCGTATTTTTAGATATCCGATTGTTAGGATGAACCTAGAGTAACAGACTCATCAGGAGACAAACTCAAGATTGGACAGTTAATTTTCCAAAGCGATCGCGCCAAAAATAGAATAAAAAATGTCTAAGAATCGTGACGTGGCAGTGGTCAAGTTAGAAAGAATGTGATTAGTTGCTTACGGCGGGTAGGCTCGTTGCTAGAAAGCGCAGCCCAATATCGCCCAATTGTATCTAAACCCAACGGGAGATTATTAAATATAAAGATTTACATATACATAAAGTCATAGATATATATGTGGCAACCGGTCACGTTGTGGCTCAATAAAGAATTAATAAATTAAATAATCAGAGCAATATATCATAAATCATGTCCTTAGAATTATTAGATAAAATATATACCATTTCCTCTCCGAATTAGCATAATTAACCATATAAAAAATCAATTAGACCAGGCTATAAGAATAAAGGCTCCTATGAAGAAATATTTGATAAATAACCGAAAGCGGCCTCTTCGCGGTGACCCCAATAGAGTATTTATATATATATATATATATATATATATATATATATATATATGCATGTATTGTTCAATCTTATATATATATATATATATATATATATATATATATATATATATATATATATATATATATATATATATATATATATATATATATATATATATATATTGGATTAAATGCTCTGAAATAGCGATATATATGTGAAGATAGACATAGAATATTCGAAAATATTCTGTATGTTTATAATAAACATTTTGAAGACCTAATCGCTATAGAATAGAATACGTCACGTATTACAATTAGATTCTCGATAAAAGCAAGGGAAGTAACCTACGCGTTTCATTCTCATTAGAAATCTTCAGGATTACATATCCAGTGCTTTTATCGAGAATGACACAGCTAGAGACTTATAGAATACTTAGCTGTGTACAGGAACTGGTTTGAAAGAGCGGTTGCCGGTCCGGCAGAAATTAGAAATTGCTTTTATCGAGAATCTAATTGTAATACGTGACGTATTCTATTCTATAGCGATTAGGTCTTCAAAATGTTTATTATAAACATACAGAATATTTTCGAATATTCTATGTCTATCTTCACACACATATATATATATATATATATATATATATATATATATATATATAAGATTGAACATACAAAGATTTTATCGATGTATTGACTAATCAATAGCAGTTATGTAACCCCATTGTACTAATATTAGCCTCGATGAAATATATCCATTTTGTTCATCCTTAGGCTACACTATATTAAGCTATATTATGTTCCAATTGTTTTATAGGTAGTTACCTAAATTGTGTAGAACATTGATATATTATGGTTAGGCTCTTTATATTTAAGTTGATTGCCAAATAAATTAACTGTGGAAATATAAAAGATACAGAAGCGAAAACTAACCATACAGTGAGTGTGTTGTTATTATTTCTGGCAATATTATTACAACAATATGACCCTCCCCAAGTATAACAATAATTTTTTCGACACACGATTTCATATAAAACACCTTGCAAAACAAATTCATCGTCGTCATATATATATATATATATATATAGTGACGAAACATAAGTCAATTGCATGAACTCATAATCCTTTATTTACTGCTATATATATTTCGATGACAGCCATTGAATGGCTATGACCTCATCAGGTAGTTAGTCAGTTCCTAGATATGCCAGCTCTGTGTTTATAGTGTTGATGGTATCAGAGCCTTGGGGCATATGAGCTTTTTAGGAATAAATTAATGTTGTCAGCAGGAATAGTCTTGATGCTCATTGGTCAGTTTGTAGATGGTAGTAGGGTTGGTATTTGACCTCAAATACCAGACCCGCCTCTGTCTGGGGGAACCTTTCTAACCACGGACCAGACCAGACAGTGCGGGGTCTTTTCAAGTTTGAGCTTCCAGATCAATTCAGAAAGGGCCGTACATTTCCTCTTATCTATTCTGTTAAAGGAATGGCGATGGTTATACCACCGATCTTTGATGCTCGTCGCTGTGGATCCTATGTAGTGGTGCTCCGAGTTAGGGGTTGTGACCTTGCACCTGTAGACCACGTTTTTCGTCATGCATTCATTACTAAGGGGGCATAGTGATGGGTCTCTGCAATTACATGACTTCTTAAGCCCCACCACATGTACCGCGTGGTTACCATCACTCGGGGTTGGCTGGGTAGCCGCCGTAATCAACACAGGGTCGTTGGGTTCCGGTGTGCTAGTTGGGCCTGTCTGGGTCCCGTTGCGTCCCGCGTGCGGGTTCTGTTGGGTGGCTCCGGGGTTTACGGTGGTATTAGAAGCAGTGAGCCTATTCCTATTTATGCCAGCTATGTGCTGGGCTACGGAGCGTGTGGTTGAGTAGGAAAGTTTCACCGTGTGCCTGTTGAATATTTTATGGTACTTGTGGGCCCTAGGGAAACATTTATCCAGTACTCTAAAGAATGTTCTAGCATATATATATATATATATATATATGTATATATATAACCATCAGCAACAACCATCCAGCCACCAGTGAACGATATGTGGGTATGACGCAAGACAAATTCAAAACGCGTTATTACTCACATGTCGCATCCTTTCGACATCCAGAAAAAAGATTTACAACAGCTCTGGCTAGCAGAATATGGGATTTGAAAGACCAAGGTATCCAATATAAATTGGATTGGTCAATTTTGAACCAATCTAAAGAATGTGCAAGAGGAACAAGAAAATGCACGCTCTGCATAAATGAAAAATATTGGATCTTGCAAAATCTTAAATCACCAAAGACCTCTCTGAACACAAAGACGGAAATTTTCACCAGTTGCCCACACATGAAATCACACCTGCTTTCCAGCTCATATAAACTTAACACACTTTCAGATACTTATCCTCCATAAACTCTTATTATTCTCTTTATAACTACCCTTTCTGATTTACTTTCATTTTTATCCTTATTATTAATTTCATTTTTATTTTTATTTTTATTTTTATTTTTATTTTTATTTTTATTTTTATTTTTATTTTTATTTTTATTTTTATTTTTATTTTTATTTTTATTTTTATTTTTATTTTTATTTTTATTTTTATTTTTATTTTTATTTTTATTTTTATTTTTATTTTTATTTTTATTTTTATTTTTATTTTTATATATTTTTTTATTTTTACTTCACATCCACCAATAACCCCCCCCCACCCTTTATTCTCCGATTCACTTACCTAATAACTTCACTTTCCACTTTTTACTTTCCTATTTTCTTCACTAACTGATTACGAAAGTCACTTGCGTTTTCCACTCCAGATATTTTTTATTTTTATTTTTTATTTTTTCGCAGCCAATCTTATAATTTTATATTTGTACTTATTTATCCACAAGTTTTTTACACCCTGTATCTATGTGTCTGAACGCCTTAATGTGTATATACTTTCTATATATGTACACGAGCGCCTCCGTATGTACGCGCGCGTGCGTGTATATATATATATATATATATATATATATATATATATATATATATATATATATATATATATATATATATATATGTGTGTATGCATATGTGTCTTTATATCCGTGTTTTTACATCTATGTTTTTTTCTTCTTCCTTTTTTTACATCCTCATTTTTATGCGTGTGCATGCAAACAGGTCAATATGCGTGAGTGTAAGTATGTGTGTGTGTGTGTGTGTGTACGTATCGAATGTATGGATGTGTAAGTGTGCGTGTGTATATAAGCATGTATATTTTTGTGTTTTTTTTGTGTGTGTGTGTGCGAGTGTGTATACAGTCGCGTGCGTGCGCGTGATTAGATATACATGGGGCGAGGCGTATATGCGTATATATGTGTATCCTGTGTGTGTAGATGTGCTTGCATACGCTTTTGTCTGCACGTTTTTTGCGTGTATATATATATATTTCTTATAGATATATGTCTCTTGTAGCTATACGTGTGTGTGTATGCGTGTACCTTGTTTGTCTTCTTTTCTTTAATAATTTTTTCTTTCTAAATTATTGTTCCATTTTTATAAATATATCGAGAATGATACTTTCTTTTAATTATTACACTCCCTTACCTCTTTTACTTCCGCATATAAGTGTACGTGCGTGTGGGTGTGTTTATACGCGTGCCTTCATATTCTTATAATGTATCTATTACCCTATTTTTTCTGTGTACCTGCCAAACAGAAAACCACATTATGTCTGTCTGTAGTTTACAGATACACAGATACATTTGCCCTAACATATATATTTACGCACACTTTTTCACTATACGTATACATTTGTACATACACATATATGTACATCTGTGAGCGTATATACATACATATACACACACCTAACTATATTTCTTGAAAGATTTTTATATATTTTATTTGTCTATATTTATATAATTTTTTTGCTTTTCTTGATGAGACTTTCCAAGTATTTAGCCATGTTTTATATTGCCTCGTCTGACAAACGAATGAAGACGTTTCTTTCGTATTCGCCTCAATCGGGAAACCTCTGGTAATGAGGTAATTATATTGTATTGATTTTTATACATTAAATTTTGCTCTGGTACTTACATAGAGCACTCTTCACTTCTATGACCTTTTCTGTTTTCAACGGAAATTTCAATACATATATATATATATATATATATATATATATATATATATGTTCTACATATATATATATGTAGGAGGTGAGTTTTATTGTAGCACAATAAAGCAATGCTTTAAAACTTCACTATTCACAAGTGTTTTTTAAGCTTCATATCATGTCTCCCTATTTTATCTGATGAGAACGTAGATATCATCCCATGATGATATTTGTTTTTGAAATGCGCATAATAAAATCCTTGGAACTCTTTTAACCATCTTTTGATCTTATATTATATATATATATATATATATATATATATATATATATATATATATATATATATATATATATAATATAGAAATGGCTTCTACAGGACTAGAACTGTTTCATTCGGGAGAGATCATCAGGAAGCCCAGATGATTTCTCCCGAATGAAACAATTATAGTCCTGTAGAAGCCATTTTTCTATTATATATATATATACTCTGCTATGTATTGAGTACCTTACTTATTGTGGTTACCCCCAATTGAACCTGGGATAAACTTATATATATATATATATATATATCTCCTGGGTATGACATTAAACTACATCCAGTGGCAAAGCTCCAGTTCGGGAGTTCAGGAGCCGTGGGGAATGTGGAGTTACCCCTTAGTTGTCTTAACTCCTAGGTCTGCTCTGGTCTGGAGTAATAGTACCTGTTAGGGCTCCATTTATGGGTTAAATAACTATCTTATTCGAGTGGCGCCGGTAAGGTATTGTCAGCCATTGAAAAGAAAAGATATATATATATATATATATATATATATATATATATATATATATATATATATATATATATATATATATATATATGTAATATATATAAATGGCTTCTGAAGTTTCCGTCTACCGAATTCCACTTAGAAGGCATGGGTCAACTCATGGGGTGTAGTAGGACAGACTTGTCTAAGGCACCGCGCTGCGTGATTGAACCCCGAACGATGTGATTGTGAAGCGAACTCCTTAATTAAACAACAATGCCTAAACACACACACACACACACACACACACACACACACACACACACACACACACACACACACACACACACACACACAGACACACTCACACACTCTCTTACACACACACATACACACATCTATATATTAGTGATGTGAGATTTGAAGTGGAATGAATAGCTATAGAAAGGTCATTTAAAGTCAACATAGAAAACAACTAAGATGCTGCTGCTGCTGATGATGATGATGATGAGGAGGAGGATGATGAGGATGAAGAGGAGGAGGAGGAGTAGGAGGAGAAGAAGGAGGAGGAGGAATAGATTAGTTTATAACATGTCATGTCATTAATATCAATGTTAAATTTATGAACCTCAACCATGAAGTTATATTAGTCAGTTGACATAATGAGTAATGGCTGTGTATTAAATCTAATAACAAATGGATACTATTTGTGAATGCTCCAAACTCAGAAAATAACTGTAATAACAGCCGATCTCTATAGAAAATAGATGAGAAAAAAATTGGGTAAATTACCCTTAGAAACGGAAAAGTCCACTTTTCCGCCTCTATTATCTATAGCAAACGACTGCTATTACAGTTATTTTCTATATTGAATTGGCAGTATCGGTAGAGGGTTAGACGCCATGCTTTCTAGCATAGTTACGTCCCTTTACGGTCTGAGTTCAAATTCCGTCGAGGTTAACTTTGCCTTTCATCCTTACAGGGTCGATAAAATAAAGTACCAGTAATGTACTGAGTAATTGCTGGCCTTGTGCCAAAAGTAGAAACAATTACAGTTATTTTCTATATTTGGGGCTCTCACATTTTCAAATTTCAAACGCTCACAACATTTCAACAATTCATAAAGTTTATTTACATCTGGTTACACTCTGACCCCATGTGGTATACTTATATCATCATTAAAAAGACAGGAAAAAGTGTCAGTAGCCCTTTAGTGTAATGGTAACGTATTCGTACGGTATTCAAAAGATTTGGTGTATTTTTTCTCGCAGCTGCCTCTGTCTACTCTTTTCTCCCTCTCTAAGGGTTATTTACCTAATTTTCTCAACTATTATCTATAGTGAACGACTGTTATTACGGTCATTTTCTGCGTTTGGGAGTCACATTTTTTCAAATTTCAATTTCAAACAATCCCAGTTCTTTGACAATTCTTAAGGTTTACGAGGGCT
>OZ024741.1:68887520-68890020 GCA_964016885.1 Eledone cirrhosa | reverse complement strand
AAAGCAATGCCTGTGCCGTGAAGCTTTTATAGTGATCAAAGGCACTGCACAAAGCCAGTCCCACTCTCTTAACCAAGATGATATTTACCAAAAAGAAGAACAAGTCAACATCATTGGATACCATCAGGGTTGCAGGTGTTATATCAGAGTTTTCCTTCTCCTAGAATATACATACATATATATATACATACATACATACATGGTGGCTGCCAACTAGTTTTCGAGTACGGCCACTACTTTATATCCATGTAGGAGAACCCCTACCGATGCGCTGAACGAGTGTGACTTTTTAGTCCAGCCAGCGACTTGAAAACTCTGGTACAAACACTACACTTGTGACAATTATTGACACATAGTGCTGGGCCCATGGTACCATGTGACGACAAGTGCAGAGAGATCTCAAGATATAAAGCAATGCCTGTGCCGTGAAGCTTTTATAGTGAGCAAAGGCACTGCACAGTCCCACTCTCTTAGCCAAGATGATATTTACCAAAAAGAAGAACAAGTCAACATCATTGGATACCATCAGGGTTGCAGGTGTTATATCATAGTTTTCCTTCTCCTAGAATTCTGCCTTGACAAAGGCTAAGGGCTCATCTCTGCCGGTGATTTTGGATGGCCATTGACTCTTAAGAGCTCCTTTGCCCTTTGACAAGTTTTGTTTTTAGTCCTGCAGGATGTCCAAAGTCACCCTCTTCACCAAGAAACCTTGCTGGGGTTGCCAGTTTAGTCGCCAACGACCCGACCATGGGACAGGTTGTACTGGAATACATGTTACCAGTAGCACCATACATACATACATACATATAAATATGTTATATATATTATATGTGTAAGAATGTATGCAAGCACATATATATGTATGTATGTATGTATGTATGTATGTATGTATGTATGTATGTATGTATGTATGTATGTATGTATGTATGAATGTATGAGGGTATGAATGTATATACATATCGATATGTATTATATGTATATATATATATATATATATATACATATACATGTGCATACTTATACACACACACACATATATATATGCATGTGTGTGTGTATATATTTACATGTATGGGTATATATTTACATATATTTAAAAAAGGGGTTAGGTAAAGTGAAATAGAGTGGGTCAGTCTCCCCCACCCCACCACCATCTCTTTTTCTTTCTTTTTATCATTTTCTTTCTCGATAGTTCACTCCATCTAATCTTCACCAGACCCACCCCACCATCGTTGCCGCCGCCTTCACCGCATACGCCGCCACCCCGTCTTTACTCCCATCACCACCACCATTGCCGCTGCCGCCGCAACCATCAACACCACCACCGCCGCCGCCGCCACAGCCACCACCACCACCACCGCCACCATCACAAAGACAGCCGCCGTCGCCGCCACCACCACCAACACTGCCACCACCACCACCACCGCCATCACCACCACCACTGCCACCACCACAACCACAACCACAGCCGTCGCCATCGTCACCACCACCACCACCAACACTGCCACCACCACCATCACCTCTGCCGCCGCCGCCGCCACCACTATAATTATTACTTCTATCGTGAGAGAAAGCCGTTGCATTCATTAATAGTGTTGAGGAGAGATGGGAGTGGTGTGGTGTGGTGTGGTGTATTTTAGAGGTGGTGGTGGTGGGAGGCAAGGGCGTTTGTAAAAGCTGCATGGGCGGCCCCTAGATTACAAGCTGATGTCTTCTCACCTGATAGCTTTTCAAACGTTTGATACACCTGTATTTTTCACACAGTGAATATCTATCTCTTGGGCCGAACTAACCAATCATCCTCTATAAAGTAACTGAACCAGCTAGAAATAGGTGCTAAGTTTTCCAGAAATCAAATTCCACCGCCTGAAACAAGGAAGGACACAAACCAAGGTAGAGTTTTCCTAATGTTTTCAAGACATACTGAATAAGGCACCAGAATTCAAATGTTACCAAATACATGCAGACACGTACATACACACATACGCATACATGCTCACACACACACACATATATATACACACACAGAAACACCACTCTCTCTCGCCTCGTCTCTCTTTCTCTCTTTCCCTCTCTCTCTCTCTCTCTCTCTCTCTCTCTCTCTCTCTCTCTCTCTCTCTCTCTCTCTCTCTCTCTCTATTGCGGCTACAACTTTGATTCATACCCAATATTATATATATATGTGTGTATGTGAGTAGGGTGGTGGCGGCGTACGTATGTGTGTGTGTGTGCACGTACGCGTGTACGTGTATGTATGTGCAACTGCGTGTCTGTCGGTGTGTGTATGTTTATTTCTGAGTGACGTATTTATGTTCGTGTTCACTGAAAGCGTGCAAGTTTTTTGCTGCAAAACGCGTGGAAAATGTCTGGTCTCTTTCATTCGAATCATTGGCTGGTGTGGTAAGTATTTTATATTTATATGTGTCACATTAATATCTACGGTAAGCGACTGCTGACGACGCTTTGACGTCTATAAAAGTTTTTACTCGATTTTCTAAAC
>OZ024741.1:68882520-68885020 GCA_964016885.1 Eledone cirrhosa | reverse complement strand
CGCATTAGCTTCCCAAATATCGATGGAGACACGTTAAGGTTCTTAAAGCATTGCTGAAGAAATCAGCAAGGAGACCAGAGACACCAGAGACAACAGGAACACATATCAACAGATAGCAAGATAATGTTTATCAGGAAGGGTGAATAATCGAAGAGAATACCGATGAACTGCTCGGTCAGTTTATGTGTCACATCACGGAATTTGGTGATGACAGTTGATATGGGAAAGTGGCTGAAAATTTCGTCACATATCACCGAGTCCATGTTGAGATCAGACATTCTTTTGGTTTCCGAGGTGTCAAGACAGCTCATTTTAGTAGAGTTAATTGTTATCCGGGTGGAGAGGATGCAGGAAATACGGGAGAAAAAGAGATAAAATACTAAGAATTGGTAGGGGATTGTCGCAGGAACGTGTGGGAGATCAGGTGCATACCAGTGGAGGTTGCCAGTCAAAGGGTTTCCAGCTCGTTCCCTTATCAAGCCTACGGAACTCTGGGAGTTACGGAAGCTAGCAGGAGGAGAGGCAACAGATGCAACGTGGAAGTTTGTATGGCATTTGGACACATATTTAGGCCTGATCAACCTTGTTGGTTCAACTGGAAGAAGGTGTATGTTGTAAGATGATGTGTCTAAGGTTTTGCATTCGAGGATGTGTTGTTTTTTTATGCTGCTTTTTGTATATTATACTTTATCGTTTTTGTCTGTCTTCTGTCTTGCCTTTTCGTATCGTTCTTCGTCCTTCAAACTATTCTGTTAGACACTGTAACTCTGAATGTGCCAGCAGTACTGTCGGTAGATGTTCAAACTGTGTAAGTCCATTTCGATACTGATCACCAATGAATTGTTATATTATTCATATTACCATTTTTCTATCGTCTATATGCCATCCTGTTCCTTATATGCTCGTCTCTATGCCTGTCTTTGGTTTTAGTTGAATTTGTTGCCAATCTGTGTGACACACGCGGTTCCTTTCATCTGTAGTTGAGTTGTTTACAATACATATCATCATCATCATCATCATCATCATCATTTTTACGTCCGTTTTTCCACGCTTGCATGGGTTAAACTACCCTCCCCCCACACACATATGTATAAGAAAGAAAATGAAGTTTCGTTTCCATGTATTTATGTTCTTATTGTGTATCGACCTGTTACACGCGTTTCGCTCAAGGTCACCCATGTATTATGATTACAGTATCAATCTACTCATCAGACTGGTGATTCAACAAAAAATAAAGGTTGATACACAGTAAAAACATAAATACATGTAAATGAAACTTCACCGTTTTTCTTACTTTGCCCGTGCGTCGAGTGCTCATTTTGGTACCACCACCACCAGTAATTTACTGAATTGCATACTATATATATATATATATATATATACATATGACAGTTGAAAATTGCAAACTTGACTGTCACCACACATTATGAACCTGAAGATTGCGAAAGCATGAAAGTACTTGTTCAATTAACACTTAACATTTAATATTCTATCATACTATTTCATTATAATACCATTATAAATTTTAAAGGATTGTAAATAAAACGAGTAAATCAGACAAAGTTGGAATTCCTCTTCTTAATATATATATATATATATATATATATATATATATATATATATATATATATATATATATATAGGAACCAGTAAGACCCCGACGGCTGAGCTCAAGCCGTTTCGACGGCTAATTCTGAGTCCAGAATTAGCCGTCGAAACGGCTTGAGCTCAGCCGTCGGGGTCTTACTGGTTCCTATTACCCACTCTACTACCCCAAGTATTGAGTACTTTGGTGCGTTATGGTCCACCTGGTTCCTTACCACATTTCCTTCGTTATATATATATATATATATATATATATATATATATATATATATATATATATATATATATATATATATATATATATATACACACATATATATATATTCATTTTATTAAGGCTAAATAGTAAGGCTAAAAATTGTTACTTTGGAGTTTCACCTACTTGCTCGCAGGGTCATCAGACAAGAACTTGAGCCTTAATAAAATAAATATTTAAACTCTACTAGCCGAATTACCCGCACCTTGCTGCGTTTCACAATTTTTTTTTGTAAGAAAATGATGATTGATTTTAAATCAGTGATATAATTTATGGAGAAAAACTCTGCATTTCAATATTACTCAATGTAAAATGTAATGCATGAAAAATGGCAAACATTATTTTTTGTAATATATCAAATCAAAATTACATTATTAAATCTTATTCTTATTTAGTTTCTTGTACATAATTTATTTCAAAATATCAATTCAAAACTTGATCATTTCATAAATGTGTAAAGCATTATTTTCAAATTAGAAATTCAAAGTTCCAATACTCATGTTATGGGCTTCCAAAATTTTCACTATAGGGGGTTTAACCATTAGGGTGTCTTAATATTATTGAAATTTGCTGAAATTTTGTGAATAGGCATCATATCTTTACCTATGGCTTAAATAAATCGAAAGGAAAAAATTTTCA
>OZ024741.1:68862520-68870020 GCA_964016885.1 Eledone cirrhosa | reverse complement strand
ACCACCACCATCAGCACCAACACCACCACAACTTCATCACCACCACCACCACCACCATCATCTATGACATTCTTCGTTATAATTTCCACGTATTTGGTACTCTAACAAGCTTAGCCAGAGTTGACATTTTACACCCCCTTGACACAGTTGCCAAGCACTCTTAGTCCGCTCTACATTTACCACAACTTCTTATAGTCACTCATCAGCGGGTAATAGACACCTTCATAAACCAGATTATCATCTAGAAACATTGATAATTTAGATATATTCACAAACGTCGCCTCTACACCCACACATTTTACCAATAGACGAAGAAACTAACATGATGTACACATATGTATGTAGGTATAGCTGTGTGGTTAGGTTGTCCGTTACACAATACAACCATGTCATTCCGGGTTCGAAACCCGCTGCGCAACGCATTGGACAGTTTTCTTTTGCCATTGTATTAGGTCAACTAATGCGCTGGCAGTATCGGTAGAGGGTCGGACGCCATGCTTTGCAGCATAGAGTTACGGCCCTTTATGATCTGAGTTCAAATCCAGCCGAGGTTAACTTTGCCTTTCATCCTTACGGGGTCGATAAAATAAGTACCAGTCACACACCGGGGTCTGTTTAATCGAGTTTCCCCTCCCCCAAAGTTGCTGGCCTTGTGCCTATATAAGAAACCATTATTATAGGGACGACGTACATAATACTTACATACATACATACTTACATACACACACACACGCACACACACACACACACACACACACACACACACACACACACACACACACACACACACACACACACACACACACACTCACAGATATATATATATATATATATATATATATATATATATATATATGAATGAAACAGTTCTATTACTGTAAAAGCCATATATATATATATTATGTTAATCAATGTGAAGACGAAGAGTGGCGTGTGCTTAGAGGGAGAATTTGGCTGCTATTGCTAACGCAGTGGCTTCCTCATTGTCTGTTGAGAGGAGTAGTATGTCTTCTGAAAAGCAGAGATTCAGATATTAAAATTAAACAACACAAGAACAAGAAGCAAATCTGAAATGTGACTAGTATTTAGGTTGTTAATTATCTTCTGGTGAAAATTACTTCATATCTATAGAACATAACATTTCGACTAATTAATATTTATTAATTAATTTTGGCTAACATTCGTGCGTTATCTTGGCAAAAAGCAAAAAAGAAAATCAAACAAATATTGTATTACAAATGCTGTGTGGTCGCAGAAACACTGAAACTAAACAAGGTCTGAGTTTAAATCTCGCCGAGGTTAACTTATGGGGTTGAAAAGATAAAATACCAGTAACACACTGGGGTCGATTTATTCCCCTTCCTCCTCCAGAAATTGTTGGTCTTGTGCCTAAATCAGAAACTATTATTGTATTACAAATGCTGTGGGGCCGCAGAAACATTAGAACTAAAACATTTGTCTTTCTGTAATTAATTCTGCCACACCACGTTCTGATTTCAAATCCCGCCTTTTAATCTCTCTTAAAGGCGGCGAATTGGCAGTCGTTTGAATGTCGTATAGAATGCTTTGCGGTATTAGTTTCGGCTCTCTGCTCTCTGAGGTCAACTTTGCCAGTCATCCATTCGAGGTCGATAAAAAAAGTACCACTCTAGTACTGGGGTCGATTCATCCGCCTTATCTCTTTCTCACTTCCATTCTCTCACCCTCTATTCTTCTCTGGTAGAAATATCCTGTAGTCAGACCTGGAGAGGGATGGGTTTCGCCAGTTTTAAAATGAAAAGCCCTAGAAACGCCGTATGTCAATACAGCGCCCCAACGACTTCCCCATGAGTTACGGGACTATGCCATGACATAAAATACGTATCGGCTATGTACTGAGTTGATTCAATCTGTTGAAAATCTGTAACCATTGTGCTAATTTAAGAAATCCTTGTTTCCACTAATTTACAATAGGTAGTAATATACTTAGAATAAATGGTAAATTCAAGGTAATGTGAGGTAACGCTGCTGGTTTCCATTTCCGCTTGAAGCCATTTCAATTCTTTTGCTTGTCGTCAACGTCGTCATTATTTTTGTTTGACTTTGAGTTCAAATCCCACCGAGGTTAACTTTGCCTTTCATCCTTACGAGGTCGATAAAATAAAGTATCAGTCATGCACTGGGGTCGATTTAATCGAACCCCCCCCCCTCCCACATTACTGGTCTTGTGCCTATTACTAGAAACCATTATTTTTGTTTGACTCAGGTTAGCCCTAATTGAACCGACCTATGATCAAAGGCATTCTAGCCGTGATCAAATTTCTTTGTTTTATTTTTGTAGATGTGAAGACGTGTGGCTTACTGGTGAGGGTGTTCCGCTCCCAATCGTTTGGTCGTGAGTTCGTTTTTTTAATGAAACACATTTTATTTTACATTGCTCCAGTCCACACAGCTAGCAAAATTAGTTGTACTTGTAATTTAAAGAGCCACCATTATTGCATACAGTATCACCCTGAATCTCTCTGAGAACTACATTAAGGGTACACGTGTTTATGGAATGCTTAGTCACCTACACTTTAGTTCCCCGAGCAGGTTGTTCCGTTGTTCAAACAACTGGCACACTCGTCGTTGCCACCGACGGAGGTCCAACATCATGACTTGGCTAGAAGTAGTGTTGGCTGCAATATCTAGCAAATAGAATAACATAGAGACTTTCACGTTGATTCGTGTTTTCTTGATACTTTGTGAATACCGATAAAAATACATGAACATGACAACTTTCCATTCTTACTACGGCTATTGAAGTCTTTCAGTGGAGTCTCGATGGTGTAATGGCGATTCAAACATATTTGTTCGTTAGATTTTGGTATAAATAACCTCTAAATTCGTCTGGTTCATTGCTGAAATATCACAATTATCAAGTCAATAATTTAGTCTAAACCACGCGAAAGATACTAAAGCATCGTGGCACCTTTCAGTCATGACTATACATAACAAGGGCTTATTAAACTCATTTTCGATAAGCATGTGAACGCGCGCCTATCTTTATGTACCTGTATATATATATATATATATATATATATATATATATATATATATATATATATATATATATATATATATATATATATATATATATATATATATATATGTATATATATATATATATATATATATATATACATACAAACACGTGTATGTGCGAGTGTTCTTGCATATGTCTGTGTATTAATATATTGTTGACGTTTGTGCGGAGAATGTCAAGGGGAATTGAAGAGTGTTATCTATTACTACTTGTGTGTACAGTTAGAAGTTAGAAGTAACACAAGTAGATCATTGAGGTAAAGAAAAAGGTGACTATGGTAGGTAATCCAGAACATTGGGCTACCTCCACAGTCGGCAGAATGTGGACACAAGATACGCCTGTCAGTTTCACAACACATGGGAAACAAATGGAGCCCAAAGTGGTTCCCATGTCAGATAAATATCCTAACAAAGCTGGTATTAGGCCCAGGCCATATGTGAAATGTAGGCTCCATTTCAAATAGCGAATTCCCCTTCACGATGTTGGTTACTGACTAGAATTCGCGAATATACGAAGTTCAGCAGAAAGGTTCATAGGCTGACCAAGATACTCTCATGGAATGACGAAATGAGATTTATTTTCCAGCATAGTTCTTGGAAAGAAAACAATGTAGTTATTAATAAGACAAGTTGAAATTAATGCATGCAAGATTTCACAGCTCTAGCATTATTCCTTCATAATCTGACCAAGATACTCTCATGGAACGACCAAATGATATTTATTTTCAACATAGTCCTTGGAAAGAAAACAATGTAGTTATTAATAAGAAGAGTTGACATTAATGTAGGCAACATTTCACAGCTCTAGCATCGCGCCTTCATAAACTGACCATAATACTCTCATGGTATGATCAAATGAGATTTATTTTCAAGCATAGTCCTTGGAAAGAAAACAATATAGTTATTAATAAGAAGAATTGAAATTAATGCATGTAAGATTTTACAGCTCTAACATCACTCCTTCATAATCTGACCAAGATACTCTCATGGAATGACCAAATGAGATTTATTTTCCAGCATAGTCCCTGGAAAGAAAACAATGTATTTATTAATAAGAAGAATTGAAATTAATGCATGGAAGATTTCCCAGCTCTAACATCACTCCTTCATAGTCAGCCCATGAACCATTCAGCCGACCCTCGTATTGAACAAATGGGTTAAGTGACGTGTAATGGCGGATAAGACTGAACCAGTACTTACAGAACTTCACTTGTCGGAAACCTTGAACAACAATAACACGTAGACAACGACTGGAAGTGAAATATGAGAGGCGGTGAAACAAAGCAAATACTTTCTGATGTCAAGATATCAATCGTTTATATCTATTTTTATATCTATTCTTATCATTTTATTTCATCGCAAAAATGAAACTGTTTCTTTCTTGATTGCGAAAACTAAGCTTTTGTAGGAGATATTATTGGTTTGTGGTTACGATACAGTTGGTAGTGGTGGTGGTAGTAGTGGTGGTGGTGTGGTGGTGGTGGTGGTGGTGGTGGTGGTGGTAGTGGTGGGGTGGTGGTGGTAGTGGTGGTGGTGGTGGTAGTGGTGGTGGTGGCGGTGGTGGTGGTAGTTTTGTGGTGGGGTGGTGGTGGTGGTGTGGTAGTGGTAGTGGTGTGGTGGTGGTGGTGGAGGTGGTGGTAGTGGTAGTGTGGTGGTGGTGGTGGTATGTGGTAGTAGTGGTGGTAGTAGTAGTGGTGGTAGTAGTAGTGGTGGTGGTGTTGGTGGTGGTGGTAGTAGTGGTGCTGGTGGTAGTGGTGGTAGTGCTAGTGGTGGTGGTGGTGGTGGTTGTGGTGGTGGTAGTGGTAGTTATGGCGGTGGAAGTAGTGGTAGTGGTGATGGTGATGGTGGTGGTGGTTGTGGTGGTGGTAGTGGTAGTTATAGCGGTGGAAGTAGTGGTAGTGGTTGTGGTGGTGGTTATGGTTGTAGGCATTGTAGTCGTTGGGGGTAGTGACGATGGTAGTGGTGATTGTAGAGCGGATGATGGTGGTGGTAATGGTGGTGGTGATGATGGCAGTGGTGATGGTAGAGCGGATGGTGGTGGTGGTAATGGTGGTGGTGATGATGGTAGTGGTGATGGTAGAGCGGATGGTGGTGGTGGTAATAGTGGTGGTGATGATGGTAGTGGTGATGGTAGAGCGGATGGTGGTGGTGGTAATGGTGGTGGTGATTGTAATGGTAGTGGTGATGGTAATGGTGGTGGTGATGATGGTAGTGGTGATGGTAGAGCGGATGGTGGTGGTGTTAATGGTGACGTTGTTAGTGGTGATTGTAGAGCGTATGGTGGTGGTGGTAATGGTGGTGATGATGATGGTAGTGGTGATGGTAGAGCGGATGATGGTGGTGGTAATGGTGGTGGTGATGGTAGAGCGGATGGTGGTGGTGGTAATAGTGGTAGTGATGATGGTAGTGGTGATTGTAGAGCGGATGGTGGTGGTGGTAATGGTGGTGGTGATGATGGTAGTGGTGATGGTAGAGCGGATGGTGGTGGTGGTAATGGTGGTGGTGATGATGGTAGTGGTGATGGTAGAGCGGATGGTGGTGGTAATAGTGGTAGTGATGATGGTAGTGGCGATTGTAGAGCGGATGGTGGTGGTGTTAATGGTGGTGGTGGTGATGATGGTAGTGGTGATTGTAGAGCGGATGGTGGTGGTGATGATGGTGGTGGTGATGATGGTGGTGGTGATGATGGTAGTGGTGATGGTAGAGCGGATGATGGTGGTGTTAATGGTGGTGGTGATGATGGTAGTGGTGATGGTAGAGCGGATGGTGGTGGTAATAGTGGTAGTGATGATGGTAGTGGCGATTGTAGAGCGGATGGTGGTGGTGATGATGGTGGTGGTGTTAATGGTGGTGGTGATGATGGTAGTGGTGATGGTAGAGCGGATGGTGGTGGTGGTAATGGTGGTGGTGATGGTAGAGCGGATGGTGGTGGTGGTAATGGTGGTGGTGATGATGGTAGTGGTGATGGTAGAGCGGATGGTGGTGGTGGTAATGGTGGTGGTGATGGTAGAGCGGATGGTGGTGATGGTAATGGTGGTGGTGATGATGGTAGTGGTGATGGTAGAGCGGATGATGGTGGTGGTAATGGTGGTGGTGATGGTAGAGCGGATGGTGGTGGTGGTAATGGTGGTGGTGATGATGGTAGTGGTGATGGTAGAGCGGATGGTGGTGGTGGTAATGGTGGTGGTGATGATGGTAGTGGTGATGGTAGAGCGGATGGTGGTGGTGGTAATGGTGGTGGTGATGGTAGAGCGGATGGTGGTGGTGGTAATGGTGGTGGTGATGATGGTAGTGGTGATGGTAGAGCGGATGGTGGTGGTGGTAATGGTGGTGGTGATGATGGTAGTGGTGATGGTAGAGCGGATGATGGTGGTGGTAATGGTGGTGGTGATGATGGTAGTGGTGATGGTAGAGCGGATGGTGGTGGTGGTAATGGTGATGGTGATGGTAGAGCGGATGGTGGTGGTGGTAATGGTGGTGGTGATGATGGTAGTGGTGATGGTAGAGCGGATGGTGGTGGTGGTAATAGTGGTGGTGATGATGGTAGTGGTGATGGTAGAGCGGATGGTGGTGGTGATGATCGTAGTGGTGATGGTAGAGCGGATGGTGGTGGTGATGATGGTAGTGGTGATGGTAGAGCGGATGGTGGTAGTGGTGATGGTAGAGCGGATGGTGGTGGTGGTAATAGTGGTAGTGATGATGGTAGAGCGGATGGTGGTGGTGGTAATAGTGGTGGTGATGATGGTAGTGGTGATGGTAGAGCGGATGGTGGTGGTGGTAATAGTGGTGGTGATGATGGTAGTGGTGATGGTAGAGCGGATGGTGGTGGTGATGATGGTAGTGGTGATGGTAGAGCGGATGGTGGTGGTAATAGTGGTGGTGATGATGGTAGTGGTGATGGTAGAGCGGATGGTGGTGGTGGTAATAGTGGTGGTGATGATGGTAGTGGTGATGGTAGAGCGGATGGTGGTGGTGGTAATAGTGGTGGCGATGATGGTAGTGGTGATGGTAGAGCGGATGGTGGTGGTGGTAATGGTGATGGTGATGGTAGAGCGGATGGTGGTGGTGGTAATAGTGGTGGTGATGATGGTAGTGGTGATGGTAGAGCGGATGGTGGTAATGGTGGTGGTGACGATGGTGGTGTGAATTGGTTGTGGGTTCCGAATTTTTGTGGACGATATTTATGTTGTTTAGCTACAAATCAGCCCAACCAGACTTATAATCAAACATATTCCAGCCTTGACCATCCCGTCTTTTTGTAAATCTGCAACTAAATTGTCTACTATGTCTTTCTTTTTATATATGGAGAGATACGAGGGAGATTTTGTTGCTATTTCTAGCAGACTGAACAAGTATGTAAAGGTTAAGGTTAGAGTTAAGGTTACGGTTAAAGTTAGGGTTAAAGTTAGGGTTAAGGTTAGGGTTAGGGTTAATAGA
>OZ024741.1:68847520-68857520 GCA_964016885.1 Eledone cirrhosa | reverse complement strand
CTTGTTACACAGTCATGCAGAACGTGCCTGAAAATTACGTTAATCACGTATACATTATATGTGGAATGCTCGGCCACTTACACGTTAAGTTCATGAGCAGGCTGTTCAGTTGATCGAACAACTGGAACACTCATCGACAAAACCGATGGAGGTCCATTCCACATTGTTGGCCAGTTCTGTTAGAAGACAATGTAATCACACCTCATACTGTGAATGCTGGTAGTAGGAGATAGAAGGTAGAGAGGAGTAAGAAAACTTATTTATTGTTATTCAACTAGTAAACACCACTCCACTCTACACTCCACCCTATTACACCAGATATATATCGTATCATATATAAATAAGTCCAGGCTGCCAGCTTATCTGAAAGTCATTTGAAGCCTCTAGTTTATTTCACCCTACTACAAAAAATATTTTCTACATCTGGTCAAACGTGAGGAACATTCATTTACACCCCAGTTTTATCATTAATTTCATACACACGTTTATTTATTCCTTCATTTCTTCATTCATTCGTTCTTTCTTTTATTCTTTGTAATTCACTAATATCTTTTATTTCACCGATCCATTGTATCTATTCATTCGTTAATTCTTTAATGCATTCCTGTATGAAATACCCACTTTAGCAATTCTTAGTAAGTTTGGCGGTTCGATTCTGAGAGGCTCTTCCCGACCCCCCCCCTCTCTCTGTATATATACATATTTATACCTATTACACACACACACACACACACACACACATGTATATATATATATCTACATAAGTACACGCACACGCACACACACATACACACACACACACACACACACACACATATATATATATATATATATATCTACATAAGTACACACACACGCACACACACACACACACACACACACACACACACACACACACACACACACACACACACACACACACATACACACACACACACACATATATATATATATAGAGAGAGAGATGTGTCTTATATACCCAATATATGTGTTCTAGATTACAATTGATTCTTTACTGGAATTAATATTATATTACTACTGCTTAAAACTCGACCTCATCACTTTGAGAAAGATCGTCGCAATGAAAAGTAAAGTTGCTCCACTCCATCAGCCCAGATCTACCCAACACAGAAAAAGGATGTGATACTAGAAAAGAAGAAAGAAGATTAAATGGACCTTAACTCTTCATGAAGTCGTAGGGACGTCGTCGAAACACACGTCATGTCTTAAGCATTTAAAACCTTGTGGAGTCCACCACTCACCAAATCTGAACAGTCAACTTCTTCCAGAGATAGAGATATAGGGAAAAAATCTCGCCTGGTACTTTTTTTTTATCGATCTCTCGAAAGGATGAAAGGCAAAGTCGATCGCAGCGGAATTTAAATCCAGGGAGCTTAGAAAGCCAGAACCAATGCTGCAAAGCATTCTATGTGACGTACTAACGATTCTGTCAATTACCCGCCTTACAATGTTTTTACAACGGCTAAGTCACACTACCTTCTATAACAACTATGGTTTTTGATTTTTGTTAGACGGAATGGCACACGTTTTTTGAAAGGTCAAGGAATAATTGATGCAATCGGACCAACATATTTCTGGTAATTATTATTATTATTATTATTATTATTATTATTGTTGTTCTTTGAGTCTCAGTCATTGATGTTAGTTAACTGGAAAGTTTGTTGAAATGAATATCAAGCCACTACCTGCAGCCTCAGATATTCAGGACGTATCGGAGGGTTCTTGCTGTTCTCAGCAAGCATGCTTTTTATTATTATTATTATTATTATTATTATTATTATTATTATTATTATTATTGGCAGTATCGGTAGAGCGCCGGACACCCTGCTTTGCAGCATAGAGTTACGTTTCTTTACGTTCTGATTTTAAATCCCGCTGAGGTTAGCTTTGCCTTTCATCCTTATGGGGTCGATAAATAAAGCACAAGTAATTCACCGGGGTCGATTTAATCGACTCCCCCAAATTATTGGCCTTGTGCCTATAATACAAATCATCATCATTATTATTAGTATAAATCCCGCCGAGGTTGACTTTGCCTTTCATCCTTACGGGGTCGATAAAATAAAGTACCAGTAATGCACTGGATAATTGCTGGCCTTGTGCCTAAGGTAGAAACAATTATTATTAGTATTATTTAGTTTCACATAAAGCGATGAATTGTTAAAGTCTACCGAACTTTGGATAGTATAATTTATGGTATATCTTCCGACACTCTGTACTCTGACTTGAAATCCTACCGAGGTTAACTTTGTCTTTCATTTTTCCGGAATAGATAAAATAAAGCGCTAGTCAAGAACTGGGGCCACTTTCATCGACTTTCCTCTCCAGCAAAATGTCTGACCTTGTACCTGAATTAGAAACTATTGTTATTGTTTTACATTAAATTAGAAAGAGCGATAATCTAAGTGGAACTAAAACCCTACTCTCATTTTTAAGATAATTTTAATTCAGTACTTTGAGGTAAAAGGAATGGTGTCTGGTTTTTGAATGTATTTTCTTAGCCGATTGAAACTAGAATAGTCAATTTAATCAATAACACTTCGTTTTGTTTACCCTTGTTTGTTTAAATTGACTTAACTGTGAATAGAACTTACAGCTGTAAATTGTTGTAAGCTTCTTACACTTTCTGTCTTATTTGTGATTTCTCGGCGGTGAGTATGTTTGGGTGATGTTAATAATTGTTTCTACTTTAGGCACAAGGCCAGCAAATTACCCAGTGCATTACTGGTACTTTATTTTATCGACCTCGTAAGGATGAAAGGCAAAGTAAACCTCGGCGGAATTTGAACTCAGAATGGCAAGGGCCGTAACTCTATGCGTCAAAGCATGGCCCGTATTTGGCACCTTGGTATCAGACTATATTTTATTGCTTGTTAGACAATACAATTTAAAACGTCCAAGGGAGATAACTAAGAGCTTTGCGACAAAGTTCATAGTTACGTCCCTTCGATTAAGTTTTAGCCATCAAAATCTGCTGAGATCGACTTCGTCTTTCATTTCTCTCAGTCTGATAAAATAAGCAGCAAGTATATACTAGGGTCGAACCAACTAATACATATAAATTTATGTCAGGAAAATAATTGTTTCTACTTCTGGCACAAGGCCAGCAATTACCCAGTACATTACTGGTACTTTATTTTATCGACCTAGTAAGGATGAAAGGCAAAGTTATCCTCAGAAGGCAAAGTTAAACTCAGAACATAAAGGGCCGTAACTCTTTGCTGCAAAGCACGGTGTCTGACGCTCTACCGATACTGCCAATTCACCGCTCTATGTCAGGAAATTAATACCATTATTCTTATATTCTTATAAGGCGATAATTGACAGTATCAGTTCGACAAAATGCTTTGGGGCATATAGTTACGGCCCCTTACGTTCTGAGTCCAAATCCGCCAGGGTCAACTTTGTCGTTCATCCTTTCGTGGTGGATAAAATAGAGTATCAGTGAATTACTGGGGTCGAATTAATAGAATTTCCGTTGCCCTTAAATTGCTGAAATTGGACCTAAAATGCGGTGGATTAGCAGTATCGGTAGAGGGTCGGACGCCGTGCTTTGAAGCATAGAGTTACCTCCCTTTATGATCTGAGTTCAAATCCCGCCGAGGTTAACTTTGCCTTTCATCCTTACGGGGTCGATAAAATAAAGTACCAGTAATACACTGGGATAATTGCTGGCCTTGTGCCAAAAGTAGAAACAATTATTACTCGGTAGAGGGTCGGACGCCATGCTTTGAAGCATAAAGTTACCTCCCTTTATGATCTGAGTTCAAATCCCGTCGAGGTTAACTTTGCCTTTCATCCTTACGGGGTCGATAAAATAAAGTACCAGTAATGTACTGGGTAATTGCTGGAGTGGTGCCAAAAAGTAGAAACAATTATTACTTTATTAGTGAACCTGTGTCGACAATAATGTTGAGAGAGAGAGAGAGAGAGAGAGGGAGGGAGAGAGAGAGAGTGTGTGTGTGAGAATTGACCCCAGTAATGGAATAGTACATTTTTTATCGACTTCGAAAGGATTTAATGCAAAGTTGACCTCGGCGTGATGTGTGTGTGTGTGTGTGTGTGTGTGTGTGTGTGTGTGTGTGTGTGTGTGTGTGTGTGTGTGTGTGTGTGTGTGTGTGTGTGTGTGTGTGTGTGTGTCTGTGTGTGTGTGTGTTCCACAACTTATTAGTTTGGCATATAGAAATGAATAAAATAAGTATGTACCTAATAGAAAATAAATGCTGCATTCGATCTAGAAAAAATGTTGAAGTCATTCCTCCGGTATGGTTGTAGTCCAATAAATGCAATCATCATCACCATTATCATCATCATCTGGGAGAGGTCACTTTCCCTGGCGGTCTGGGGGACTGTGGATTTTGTGGGCTCCGGTATAGTTGTAGTCCAATGAATGCAATCATCATCATCTGGGAGAGAGCTCTTGCTCTGGCGGTCTGGGGACTGTGGCGTTTGTGGTCTTTCTCCACCAGTCTCCCCCTATCGGTGAATTTTCTTTTGTTTCTGTTGTTTTGCTATATCCTTGTTTACAGGCAGAAACCCACATTGTACCGTCCTGTGCTGTCTTTAATGTATTTTGTAACCCTTTGTGGTCAATAAAGTAAACATTTTTATTATTTATTTATTTATTTATTTATTTTCGCAGTGTGAATGTTTACCTGTATTGTTCCTCTTACTATCAGGCTCCATTTCACAGCCATCGCGATTTTCATTATCCTGGCCGTGCCAAGTTGGCATGTTTTTTGCACAAGCTCTATACCAAGGTCATATCCAATTTGTAGCAAATTTTTAGCAAGCTTCTCTGTTAAATATCCCAGTGCTTCTATAATTATCGGTACCAGTATTACCTTATTTACTTCATTCTTCCATACTTTAAAAATTTCATATTTGAGGTCATGTTAGTAGTTTTTCTTAATTTGTTCGTTATCCCTTATTCTTGTGTCAAAAGGTCAGGCTATGTCCACAATAAATCACTTCATATCTTTCTTGATTATCAACACTATATCTGGTTTTTTTGTGATCAATCTTTATTTCTCTTTGTATTGTAATATCCCATAGAATTTCGACTTTGTTATTTTACAACACTTTCATCTCTTTTGTCATCAAGTATTCTTGCAATTTTTCACTATAATTAAAACCAAACTCTTTACACAGTCGCCAATGTATTACTGTTGCTACTTTATCATGTCTCCATTTTTTATATTCATTCTGAGCCAGTTGTGAGCATTCTGATGTGCTAATTGCTTCATTTACCTTTCTACACATTGTACAAGTGATGATGTTATCACCTTATCCGCATTCACTTTAATCCAATTTGTCCTTTTCGCTTGGTCTTGAGTTGCCGTAATCAAACTACCTCTTTCCTTTTTCAGATATCCTCTTCATAACCATGTCCACGTGTCTTTATTATTTCTGAAATTTCTTGTGCTGAATGCAATGTTTTGCTTCTGTGGCTGTTTTGGCTTTCTTTTTCTATGAATCGTCCTTTTATCGTAGATCTTTTTTTCCTTTAAGACCTACTTTAACAAATTTTCTTGATCTTTTTCCTAGGTACTCACTTAAGCTTACTTTCTCACCTGAATATATCCCCTCCCTGATAATCAGTCCTTTCTCCACTTTCTGCTCTTCTCACGTAGATTTGATCAGTATCAGCTTGGAGGTGCAAGCCTCGGTGTATATTCAACATCTTTCTTATTTTCTTATATTCTTCAATTCATCAACAGTCCAATCAATGATTCCAGCACTATATATACTTATATATATATAGTGCTGGAATATATATATTCTGCAGTTCACTGCCACTATCATGTTCCCAGCATTAAGCGTCGATCCCAGGATGACCTTGAGTCTTCTGAAATATTCTTGATTGACTTTTCCCTTCATTACCTTGCTAAGCACCTTGCCACTCTGAAGTATTCCGAGGTACTTGTAGCCCTCCCTATCTGTCATTGTTGGGTATCTGAATACCTTCTGAGTTAACCTTCTTTCCCCTCACACTTTTACCTATACCGCATTTATTTATTTCAAATTCCATACCAATGTCCACCGCATTAAACACTCTTACTGTTTCAACCTATGAATCTATCTCGTTCATGATTTTTTCAAGGCGTACTTTTCTTTCCCTAGCTAATACCCATATTTACTTTTCTTGAGTACTATAGACAGAGGTAACATTGCCATCACGAACAACAAAGTTAATAAGCAGCCTCTTTGGAAAACACCTCATCTTACCTTAACCTCTCCTAAAACATTTCCCGATGTTTAATTTAAATTAGATGAAGGAGCCTGAATTCTAAGATATATTCACATTAATTTATAATATACTATAATTAATATTTAGATGAAGTAATATGTATGCAGTGGTTTTGAATTTCCCGAAGAGATGGTTCACCTGTGATATTGCTAAGATGTTGTTCACATCCTTTTCCTAAGAACCCTACAGCGAGTGGGACTCTTCTCGTATTAGGTGCCACAATTTTTCAATCTTTATATCTAGGTCTTTGTATTTGCTTAGTTTTTCAAATTCTTTTACAGGTATGATTTTATTTGATGGTATACACATATCAATTAATTTGCAGGTTTTATCCTTCCAGTCTTTGATGTCCCCAGAGCGGAGACCTGGTCCGAATGCTTGCACCAAATAGTTAGCTAATAAAGAAATATTTTACTTAAGTGAACAAACATGGAGCAAATAAGAAACTCTACCCATGGTTCATTTCTTCCTTCTAGAAATAGTAGTATTATATCCCTCAAATCAACACCACTATCTAAAAATAGTTTCATACATGCTCCGGAAAATATAGTATGGTCATAGCTGGAACTTCTCTGATCAAAGGTCCGCTCAGTTAGAAGTGAGTTGGAGAGAAACAAGAAAAACTACAACGAAAATACAGGTTTACAGTTTTGTGTATTTACTTCAAGCTCTCATTGAAATAGGGAAAACGTTTGGCGATTGACTAAAGTAACATATTTATAGATTATCTTTTGTCTTTTTAAGGTTCTTATTACGGCATCAGTTGCAGCAACAACAGAAGAATGACGGTTAGCAAAAGAAGTGTACCAGGGTGGATTATTAGCCTTGATTGAATTGCTCACTGACACGAGCCCTTCGTAACAATGCGTTTTTGACACAAACCAACTGCTTTGTTCGTTCGGCTCGCGTTAATTTCGCAGTTATAGTCGTCAGATGGTGCAAGTGAATCTCATACAAAAAACAAAGAAACACACACAGTCACATAGACACACACGCACACAGATAGGCAGACACGCACATGCACATAGACACGCACATACAAACACGCACACATACACAGACACGCACATACACATACATACACACACGCATACATATACACACGCATATACATATACACATACACACAGACAAAGGGACACGCAGACATATACACCCCTCCATACACACAGAGGCGCACACTAGTAAAATATATATATGCGATTTTCTCTTAGCTGACAAATTTATTTTGTATGAAAATGTTTGGATTTCTGTTTTCATAAACCTTTTAAATAATTTGTATATTATATTTGATGTACTACAGTACTTGTAGTTAAAGATCGTATTTGTATTATGGTATGGTATGATATTGTATGGTCCAGTAACTCCTGATGGAGTCGTAGGGACACCTTATTGACATACACCGTTTCTTGGGCATCTTAAGCCTGGCCGAGCCCATTCCTCTGATGGACCCTCACCTTCCCCGGGAAAATAAACTGGTGGCAATATTCTGCTGTATGTATACACACATACACCCACCCACACACACACACACACACACACACACACACACACACACACACACACACACATATATATATATATATATATATATATATATATATATTCAGGTTTGAGGTTCACCACTGTATAGAGCTGGTCTATTCCGTATGGTCAATCTCAATGTAATAATATAGAGAGTACTCAACGTAAGGCAGTTCAACCGTCTTTGTTTTTGTAGTTGGTGGTGCTATTACGGAGTTAAATATTATAATGAAATGACAGGAGGCTGGATTTGTGTAAATCCTTGAAAGGTTTATTATACTATGATCATTTCAATGACCGGGTTCCGTATGAATCCGGTGATATCATCAGGTATTCGAAATATAATAAGTGAATGTAATAGATAAAATCCATGGGGCTGAAAATCAAAGACCCGAGGGCGACCGCCATCCAGTATCTTCTAACTTTGCCGGTCGCCCTCGAGTGACGTGGCTAAAGCTTACAGTGTGCTACTACCGGTCAAATAAAGGAAAATAGAAAGGGATAGGAACATAAGTTAGCGTTAATATCATGCCACAAGAAAAAAGAAAGAAAGAAAGAAAGAAAGAAAGAAGAGAGAAGAAATGGGAAGGAAGAAGAGAAGCCAGGGTTAATGTCAGCTATAAGAAGAAAGACAGAAAGAAAGAGGAGGAAAGGTCGGTATTACAGTTAGGCCAGGAATGTCGCGAAAAAATTTTTATTCTAAGGGACCCGTATCTTAACTACTACCGGTCAAATATATGTTTCTTTTATTTGCCACCAGGGCATCAAAAGTGGGACAAGTACAATGGGGGGAGTTTACAAAACAAGGCGTCCTCAATAAGGAGGAGGCAATAACAATATATATAGGCAAACAAAAAGGGGAAGGAAGATAAGTCAGCGGGAGGAAGACAGAAAGAAGGGAGAAGAGGAGGAAGAAAAGGAAGAAGAAGAAAAGTCAGGGTTGATGGCTACAAGAAAAAACATAGAAAAAAAGAGGAAGAAAGGTCGATATTAACGTCAAACTACAGTCAGGCCAGGAATGGCGCGAAAAAAAATGTTCAAAGGGACCCGTATCTTAGCAGAGGTAAATATAGTGGGGGTCAATATGTTATAATGTGTGAGCAGAAGATTGGGACGTTACATTTTTGTTTAGATTTATAGGATGAAGTTAAAAAAATAATATTTAATATTAACATTATAAAATTAAAGAAATTAGAAAATTTAAAGTTAAACAGTTTAACATGTTTAAGGTTGCGAGGTTTAAGCAAAGAAAGAGTCTTTTATGAAGAAACTTAAATTTTATTATAGAGTAAAGATTATGTCTTTGTTTAGCCGTCAAACAGCATGCGGCAACCACAAGCTTGCGCAGCCCATCACTCCGAGTGATATCGCCTAGCGAAAGATATGGAAATCGATTTTTCCGAGCACTCTAGGAATGTATAACAGGCTTCAGGTAGTCAGCCCGCATCCTTGTACAAAACCAGTACTATTCCTTTACCCAGGAGGGGGATTTGCTTAAGTAGAGGGAGGCGTAATACATCTAATAGTTCTAATTTGATCTGTAATTTAAAGGTATTATATGGCGGTCAAAAAACCGGCTGCGCGCCGGGCCCCGGGGCGAATCAAACCACTCCGAGTAGTTTCATTTACCGAAAGAAGGGGAAATTTATTTATCCAAGCACTCAAGGTAGGCCTATGCGCCAGGGGGCCGGTCCCGCCGCCAGGAAAACCAACCCAACAGTCCGACAGAAAGTTGGAACGTTAAAACATAGTTTAGATTTATAGGTTGAATTTGAAAGAATTCAGAATAACATTATAAAATTAAAGAGTAAGAAGATTGAGAATTGAACAAATAGAACATTGAAAATGAAACATTTAAAACATTTAAAAAACTTTTTTAAGGTTTTGAGTTGCGGGGTTTAGTTAAAGAGAGTCTTTTATGAAGAAACGTTAATTGTATTATATAGATCCCCTATAAGTTATCCTAGTGGGATGTAGAGTAAGGGATATAATCAGGTAATATTTATTTTTGTTATCAGGGTGAGAAATTCTAGTGTTGTGTGTTAATGGGTACAAGTGAGTAAAAGTCCCAATAAGAGGAGTAGAAATTTTATTTGACCGGTAGTAGCACACTGTAAGCTTTAGCCGCGTCACTTGAGGGCGACCGGCAAAGGTGGAAGATGTTGGATGGCGGTCGTCCTCGGGTCTTCGATTTTCAGCCCCATG
>OZ024741.1:68832520-68837520 GCA_964016885.1 Eledone cirrhosa | reverse complement strand
TGTGGTGGTGTCGTGGATGTATTGGTGGCGTCAGGTCCTTACATAGATACATAGTTAGACGCTCTTCGTCTGACAGATACCTTGTATATACGTATACGTACACACATATATGTATATATGTGCACATATATTGTTGTATAAACATACACAACATAAAACACCTACGCACATCCTTGCCCACACATATCGGCATACGTTCACACACGGCCATATGTATATGTACACACATGTATGTGCATGCGCGCATGCGAGCACGAATATGGAGAGTGGGGGAGTATCGGTGGGGGTGGCGAACGACTGAGATGGGGGAAGGTGAGGGGCGATGTAGAAGGTGTTTTACATATATACATACACACATACACATGGGTATGGGCACATGGACTCACTCATGTATGCAAGATATATACATACACACTCGCACACACGTATACTCACACACATATATGGTGGCTGCCAACTCGTTTTCGAGTACGGCCACTACTTTATATCCATGTAGGAGAATCCCTACCGATGCACTGAACGAATGTGACTTTTTAGTCCAGCCAGCGACTTGAAAACTCTGGTACAAAGACTACACTTGTGACCATTATTGACACATAGTGCAGGGCCCATGGTACCATGTGATGACAAGTGCAGAGAGATCTCCAGATATAAAGCAATGCCTGTGCTGTGAAGCTTTTATAGTGAGCAAAGGCACTGCACAAAGCCAGTCCCACTCTCTTAACCAAGATGATATTTACCAAAAAGAAGAACAAGTCAACATCATTGGATACCATCAGGGTTGCAGGTGTTATATCAGAGTTTTCCTTCTCCTAGAATTCTGCCTTGACAAAGGCTAAGGGGTCATCTCTCCCGGTGATTTTGGATGGCTATTGAGTCTTAAGAGCTCCCTTGCCCTTTGACAGGTTTTGTTTTTAGTCCTGCAGGATGTCCAAAGTCACCCTCCTCACCAAGAAACCTTGGTGGGGTTGCCAGTTTAGTCGCCAACGACCCGACCATGATACAGGTTGTACTGGGATACATGTTACCAGTAGCACCAACTGGTGACCTGACATATATATACATACATACACACATATATATATATATATATACATACATATATACATACACACACATGTACCGACAACACACACATACACATACATGAGCTGACCTACACATACAGTCAGATTTACCCATATACATATATGCAGACGTACACATACACACACATACATATATACACACACATACACATTTGCATACACATACACACATATATATATATACAGATATATACACATACACACACATAGACATATGCATACACATGTGTTCACATACTCACACACGCACATAGAGATAAATTTGCGTACACGCACGCACACTTAAAACGCCCGTATGAGTAAAACACTTACACACAGACACACACACTATTATTGGTTGGGGAGTGGAGGTATGTTTTGTCGGTGTTGATGAAGTATGGGGTTGTGTTTTGTGGTGGAGTTGTGAGGGACAAAAATATATATACCGGATCGAATACCGGTTAAAAGGTGACATAGGGAACGCGGGGGGGAAAGCGTTTATGGACGTACGGCGATGTGTGTTGTGGACATGGTGATGGTGGTGGTGCTGGGGTGATATGTTCGGCCAGATGATTACATGATCAGAGGTTACGGTGTGTTATATGGTAGGCAGACGGGGGGTGGGGGGTATATAATACAGTCGATTTGGGAGCGAGGGATGATATGTGTTAATGATGTAATGATAATGATTGTTGAAATATGTGGATGTATTTAGTGGTGGCGGTGGTTGTGAGTGCGTGCGACAGTACAGTTACAGGGTCGAATTTAGCGTGGGGTTGTAGGTTAGGGTAGACAGAGTGAACATGGGGGGATGAGGTTGTAGGCGTGTATGGTATGCACATGACGGTGTGTGGTGTGGTGGTGGTGGCGATGGTGTGATATGGTCGACATTGTATTTACAAGGTCCCTTGTCATTGTGGATTGCAAGGTAGCACGTATCATATGGTACCGATTTAATACGATGTTGCAACTATGAGGTGTGTATGTTGATATGAATTTTGGTGGTGGTGATGGTGATGTGTGCGGCATGATATACAAATGGGGGCTTAGAGATGGTAACATGGAGTACAATACAATAAGTTCAATGAGGTGGGCGATGTTGAGACGGGGTATAGGTGGTTATTAATATGGTGTGTCATGGTTAGTGTGATTTTTGGTGTGGGTTATGTATGCGGCATGGTATACAAAATACGGGCTTACATATGGTTAAATTCAATGACATGAAATAAGATAAAGTGAAGTTAGATTAGAATTAAAGTTCGTTGGGATGGGCGATGGTGATACGGGGCAGGAGTGGTTATTATTATGGTGGGTCATGGTTAGTGCGTGGTCTTCCCGCGAAAGTTTGTGCAGAAAAGGTGTGCATCCTAGTGTGTCTGCAATTGACAATTATGTCCGACCTATAGTTTATGGCGGAATCAAGTTTAATTATTTCCGCCGCCTCAGCTAGGCACAATCTGCAGTGGTTTCTGTCACTGGGGATGTATGCCGCACGTCTTTTTACTGACCACGAGATCCGGGGTTCAATATTCCTGTCCTTGAGGTCCCAGATCAGATCGGCCAATTTTGTTTGGGGTCGTTTCGATCTATGTTTGAAGGAGCTTCTGTGGTTATACCAGCGCTCCTTAAACGTAGTGGATGTCGCACCTATATATGAGTACTCCTTATTGCCGGCAGTGGCATCGCACCGGTAAACAATATTCTTAACGAGGCACTCCCCGTTTAGTGGGCATTCGTCTCGTTTTTTGCAGTTGCATTTGGGAGTAACCGGTGCGGTGCAACGTTGGCGGTTGGTGTCGTGCGGTGTTGGTGTGGTGTGTGTGTTGTTGTGTTGTGTTGTGTGTGTGGTTTCGTTCTGGGTTGTGGTGGTGGTTTGTTGGGGGGAAACCATGTGTTTTCGTATTTTTGCCCTATTATTGTGTGCTATTGTGTGGCCTAGGTTTGGTGCTGTGGAGAAAGAGAATTTTACTGTGTGTTTATTGAAGAGCTTGTGGTATTTGTGTGTGTGTGTAAAAGATTGTTCGAGGGCCCTGAAAAAGGTTCCCGGTATGTTAGTGGCGACGTGTATAGAATAGAGGGGGTTATACCACGTGACAGGTCTACTTCGGTTTATGCGTTGTTTAGTGAGTTTGTGTGTGTTTTGGTCAGGCGTCTGTTTCAAATAGGTTCCAGGTAATCTATTGGCGTTATGTTCCTTGTCTCTATTGGTACGCAAACGTGTGCGATAGTCGGAGTTGTTATTGGGGCTGGAGAGTATGGCTTTATTTCCTAGACAGTTATGTGTGGTGCTGTCTACGCTGCCGGCTAGGGGGCGTCTGCCTACCATATAACACACCGTAACCTCTGATCATGTAATCATCTGGTCGAACATATCACCCCAGCACCACCACCATCACCATGTCCACAACACACATCGCCGTACGTCCATAAACGCTTTCCCCCCCGCGTTCCCTATGTCACCTTTTAACCGGTATTCGATCCGGTATATATATTTTTGTCCCTCACAACTCCACCACAAAACACAACCCCATACTTCATCAACATCGACAAAACATACCTCCACTCCCCAACCAATAATAGTGTGTGTGTCTGTGTGTAAGTGTTTTACTCATACGGGCGTTTTAAGTGTGCGTGCGTGTACGCAAATTTATCTCTATGTGCGTGTGTGAGTATGTGAACACATGTGTATGCATATGTCTATGTGTGTGTATATGTATATATATGTGTGTATGTGTATGCAAATGTGTATGTGTGTGTATATATGTATGTGTGTGTATGTGTACGTCTGCATATATGTATATGGGTAAATCTGACTGTATGTGTAGGTCAGCTCATGTATGTGTATGTGTGTGTTGTCGGTACATGTGTGTGTATGTATATATGTATGTATATATATATATATATGTGTGTGAGTATACGTGTGTGCGAGTGTGTATGTATATATCTTGCATACATGAGTGAGTCCATGTGCCCATACCCATGTGTATGTGTGTATGTATATATGTAAAACACCTTCTACATCGCCTCTCACCTTCCCCCCATCTCAGTCGTTCGCCACCCCCACCGATACTCCCCCACTCTCCATATTCGTGCTCGCATGCGCGCATGCACATACATGTGTGTACATATACATATGGCCGTGTGTGAACGTATGCCGATATGTGTGGGCAAGGATGTGCGTATGTGTTTTATGTTGTGTATGTTTATACAACAATATATGTGCACATATATACATATATGTGTGTACGTATACGTATATACAAGGTATCTGTCAGACGAAGTGCGTCTAACTATGTATCTATGTAAGGACCTGACGCCACCAATACATCCACGACACCACCACAAACGCCGCTACCATAGACAACGGCACCACTACCACACCCCAACCACACGCCAACCCGTCTACTGACAATCCACTAACCTCATACCACAGCCCATCCCACTAAATAACCCTAACCACCACCATATCATCACATCCACCCCCACATACTCTACACGCCAAGGCCAACCCACCACCACCACCACACCACAGCCCACCTCATACACAGACCGTCACCAACATCTCACCATCACACCCACCCCCATATACACTACAGGCCAATACATCGCCTTGATCCTTATCACCAATCAAAACAACTCATTTTGTCAAACTCTTGAAACTCTGACTTTACCACATAGCATGTATTTCATTTTCTTATAGCATTTTAAGAGGGTCCGTCGAGCTGCAGATTATTGAGTCGGGTAGGATCGATATAGATCGAACCTTGGACTGATCAGTGGCGAAACGCGCGTCACCCATCAATAAATGCAATGAAGGAATAATCAATCGTCCTTTTTATCCTTTATATATATATATATATATATATATATATATAAGATCAAAAGATGGTTAAAGGAGTTCCATGTATTTTATTATGCGCATTTCAAAAACAA
>OZ024741.1:68820020-68827520 GCA_964016885.1 Eledone cirrhosa | reverse complement strand
GATATTGAATGTTCAGTTAATTTAAAGCAGGGTGAAAATGTCGATTACTTTCAGGGTTTTTTTTTTTACAATTTTTGCGCTCACATGTGCAGAAGAAGAATTAAAAGGGCCTTTATCTTAACCGCGGCATAATGGCGAGTCTTTTGTGACAGTTTTCAAGAATATAGGACGTTCCTGTAAAAAGTTTTCCCATGTGTAACTTTGCCTTGTTTTTTTGCGCAAAGTTGAGCCCCGCTTCAGTTTTATTGATTTTTTACATCAATGCGTGATCTCTGAAGTAGATTTGAGTAGCTAAAAACCTGTCCCGGTAAATTTGCTATAGGTGAAAAAAAGTTGATCAAAATTGTATCTAGGGTTATTGCCCTTTGCCACAGCCTCAAGCCTCGTCTGACGGGATGTTGGTGATTCCTCCGTCAGCGCTTGTTGGCGACGAAGGCGAACATCAGCAAGCCTTGTCGTACGTGATGTTGGTGACTCAACCAGCCGGGAAAGACGTCTATCAGCGAGTCGAGATTCGCGCTCATCAGGTGTTTCCTAGAGAAAATTAATTAATTCTACTGGTTAGCTAAGCCAATGGCAGTGTCAATAGTAAATGAGAAAAGTCTAACATGAACAAAAGGGAATCAAGGTAAGACAATAAATTTAATATAACTACGATTAGAATGTTGTAGTTGCTTAAAAGTGGTGACAGTTAGGATAAACGCAGTACTTGCTAACATTAAGGGAGAATATTGCATAAAGGATTAATCAATTGTGAATGAACTCACACTTGAGAACGCCTAATTCGTTGTCTCAAAGCAATAGCTGTACCTTTTTTGGAGGTAAGTCTTGAACGTTTCCGTGTGGGCATAACGACGTGTAACGAAGCTGTTAGGTTAGAGAGAGGTGATTAAATACAGAGAGAGATGACACCAGATTCGTTAGCATGGTTACTGGTGAATGGGAAGGTTTTGAAATATGATTACAATAACTTACCGAATTTTCCGGTCTATAAATTGCACTTAAAATAATTAAATTTAATAAAAAAAACAGCTCTGCGCTTTATACTCCGGTGAGCCTTATGTATAAATAATACAATGGTAATCAATCACGGCTCTAACAGAAGTAATAGATCTAGACTAAAAGTAAAGAAGATAGCATTTTCTGGTTGGCCTTACACGTCGTTGCGCGGACCTGATTTTAAATGATACGCCTTATATCCTGGTGAGCCTTATAGAGCGGAAAATATCTATTGGAAAAGAATACGAATTCATGACCAAGGTGTGACAAAATAGGCGTCTATACAGCGCCTGAAACAAACTTGTCCAAAACCCTAGGATTTTTCTCGTTAAGTATCCACCCAAAAGGAACCGTTTTTTTAGTTACAAAAAATAACCAAAGTGTATAGTAGCTATATTTCTGACATATCATGCCAAAAAGAACAATATATTCAAAAAATGTTCTAAAGTACATTCAATCTCTCTTTTTGACCGATATCTTAATAAGCAAGTTATCGATTTTTTTTATTGGCTGTCAGTGTCTAACTGCATGCAGGTGTGCACGTGTGCGCAATTAATTGCAAATACGCTCATAATATTTAGTCGTAAGCAGAACAAAAAATGCCATTAGAGGTGGGTTAATAATGAAGACACAAACCCTGGTGAACTTACGTTTAAACACCCGAAAAGTTACTCACTTCCTGTGCAAAAGACTGTATTATAAATTAAGTAATTTTTTAGAATCTTTTGTTTAAAAAAGGAAAACATTGGTACGACGTAAATTTTTTTACTTGTATTGTATGTGTACAACACAACTTGGTCAACGTATTATTTAGTAATTTTTTTTTCAAAAAGCATGATTATTTAAGACTGTTTGAAAATTTACTCACAGCTTTTAGGTTCACAAAAGACACCATTAAATTTGGTTCCCTTTTCAGATAGGGATAATACTGTATTTCCACTTGAATAAGGTGGAATATGAAAAGATAAACTCTTTAACGGTCGGTAGTTTACTGAGACAGCTGGGAAGACATGCAGCTGGCCGTCCAATCAATAACGCACGTCCTTATATGGGTATATGAAATTTCTTTTTATTGCGCCAGATGTAAACTAAGAGTTCTTGTGTTCGAATTCACATAAAATTTCATTGGAATCGAAAAACATTCTGTCATAGGGCCCGATTATCGATTTTTCGAAAATTTCAAGTAGCCTATTCCACTCTACGCGTTGAGTTTTATATATGTGTGAGTTTTCATGAAAATTGGATGAACGGTGTAGCATGCAAGTTCGGTACAATAAACAATGTCGATCTTCCCTTTATATATATAGATATATACATATATATATATCTATACATCATCATCATCATCATCATTTTACGTCCGCTTTTCCCTGCTTGCAAGGGTGGGACGGGTCTTATTCAGCACAGCATCTCTCCACTCGTCACGGTCCCTCGTCATCTCCACCGTGAGCTTCAATGATCTGAGGTCTGTTCTCACCACCTCTGCCCATGTTTTTCGTGGTCTACCTCTACCACGTCTTCCTTCAACTGGCATTTCCTGGCACTTCTTCACCCATCGGTCATCTTCCATGCGCATCACATGTCCATACCACCTCAGTCTCCTCTCCCGTACACTACATTCTATCCCTCTCAGACACTCTTTCTCTCTCAACACATTTATGCTGGGTCGTTCACGCACATTTACACTGCACATCCAACGGAGCATGCTTGCCTCATTTCTCTCCAGCCGTCGCATATCCTCTGCGGTTGCTGCCCATGTCTCACTACCATGCAGCATCGCGCTCCTCACACAGGCATCATACAACCGGCCTTTCGTACGCAGGGAGAAACCCTTCTTCGTCAACAGAGGAAGCAGCTCCCTAAACTTCTTCCAACCCGTCCTTATTCTAGATACTATGGCCTCAGAACACCCTCGTCCCATGCTAATCTGATCTCCTAGGTACCGGAAGCTATCCACCACTTCTATAGCGCCCTCTCGCATTTGAAAAATGTGTCTATCAGTGCTACTTCTACTGTCTAATTTCCCTGTACATCTACTGCATACATATTTCTCCCTACCTGTTAGTTTGCCTGCTATCCCGCTACATCTCTTGTGTACCCAGGACCTGCATTGTGTGCATTTTATAGAATTTATGCCAGTTCCTTTTCTGCATATCGAACATGGCCATTTCCCTGACGGAATCAGGGTTTTGTCCTCTTTTCTACTCATCAACACTTTTGTCTTAGCTAGATTTACTCTCAGTCCTCTTGCTTCCAACTGCTGTTTCCATAGCCGGAATTTATTCTCTAGCTCCTCTACTGATTCTGCTATAAGAGCCAGATCGTCAGCATAGAGAAGTTCCCATGGACAGCCAGTCTTAAACTCCTCTGTTATGGCTTGGAGGACTATAATGAACAAGAGCGGGCTGAGGACCGAACCTTGATGTACTCCTACTTGTATCTGGAATTCCTCACTAAACTCCATTCCTACCCTGACTTTACTAAGAGTACCTCTGTACAAAGTTTGCACTGTCCTCACAAGCCATTCCTCAACACCTAGCTTCCTTAGGGACCACCAGATGACAGATCGGGGTACCCTATCAAAGGCCTTCTCTAGGTCAACAAAGACTAAGTATAGTGGCTTATTCTTCTCTAAGAACCTCTCTTGCATTTGTCTCATCAAGAAGAGGGCATCTGTTGTACTCTTCCCAGGCACAAAACCAAACTGCATCTCATCTAGTTTGACCCTTTCTCTAATTAGTTGTGCTAAAATCCTATCTGCCACTTTCATAACCTGATCTATCAGTTTTATACCCCTATAATTGCTCCTCTCCAAAGCATCCCCTTTACCTTTGTAGCAATTTATGAGAATACTGCTGCACCAGTCTTTGGGTATGACACCACCATATATAGCCTGATTGATGATGCGTGCAACCAGTTTAGTGCCTACGTCCCCTGATGCCTTCAGCATCTCAGCAACTATTCCCGATGGTCCGGCCGCCTTACCATTTTTCATTTCCCTAATCGCCTCTTGGACCCTATATTCGTCAATCTCAATAGCTGGTCCCTCTGTTGGATCTACCAAGGGTAATTTCTCTCTCTCCCATTCGTTCTCCACATTCATCCGTCTCTCATAATGACATTTCCAGGCCTCCTTTTTCTGGTCATTCGTGACACTAAGTACACCGGCATCATCCCGGACACATTTATCTCCAACAACATCCTGATTTGCATTGACACACTGCCTTGCAATGTGGAACACCGCACGCCTCTGATCTTCCCGTCGCAGAACATTGGCAAACCTCCTACTCTCTGCCTCCCTGCGTGCTAAGTACACCTGACGTCTAGCTTCTCTCTTAGTGGCTGTATATTCTTCCCTACTCCCACCCTTTTTCCAAGCCTTCCATGCTAGTCTTTTGTCTCTAATAGCCTTATCTACTGTGCTGTTCCACCACCAGGTCACTCTCTGTCTGGTTGGAGCTCTGCTCCAGCCACAGGTTTCATCAGTAGCCTGCAGCAAGTTGTCACGTAAGAACTTCCAGTTATTATTTATGTCATACGTCTCTAAATCGTCTTCTTTTTCGTCATATACATCTTGAAGGGCTTTCCTAAATTTGTATTTTAGTGAAAGGTCTTTTAGCTTCCAGACCTTTCTTCTCCACATCTTCCTATATGTCTCATTCCATCTCTTGCTTACTGAGATATCACTAACAACTAACCTATGCTGTGGGGTACATTCTTCCCCAGGGTATGCCTTGGTATTAGACACTATCTGCCTGTCCCGCTGCCTAACTAGCAGGAAGTCAATCTGGCTTATGCGCTCACCAGATTTGTAGGTTATTAGGTGATTGGCAGGTTTCTGGAAGTTTGTGTTGCAAATAGTCAATGTACTCGCATCACAAAATTCAAGAAGTCTCACTCCTTCTTCATTTCTTGAACCGTAACCGTGCCCACCATGTACCCCAGTGTAACCATCCTGGAGCTGTCCAACATGACCATTGAAGTCTCCTGCTAGCATAACGATGTCTCCGTCCTCTGTCATTGTGGTTGTTTGCAAAAGTTGCTCATAAAAGCAGTCTTTCTCATCTTTGCCTAGGCCTGCTTGGGGAGCATAGACCGAGATGATTGTCAGTAGTCTCCTACCTACAACTAATCTAAGCTTAATTATTCGATTACTAACTCGAAGTACCTCTATTGTCTTATTGATCCATTTCTCAGCCAGGAAAATGCCTACTCCCCCTAACCCATCATCCTTACCTACCCAGAATAGCTTATAGCTAAGACACTTGCCTACGACTAGTCTCGCAGAGGCACCTCTCCATCTCACCTCTTGCACGCAGCACACATCCACCTGCCTTCTCTCCAGCATCTCCGCTATTTCAGCAGATCTACCTCTGAGAGTGCCAACATTAAGTGTTGCAACTCTGAGATGCGACGTCTTCATATTTTGTTGTTGTTCCTATGCTGTTTTGTTGCTGTGCTGATAAGCTTTTTGGCATATATATATATATATATATACATATATATATACACATATATATATATATACATATATATATATACATATATATATATATATATATATATATATATATACATATATATATCTATACATATATATATGATGATGATGATATATCATCATCATCATCATCATCAACGTTTAACGTCCGTGTTCCACGCTTGCATGGGTTTGGACGGGGGTAGTCCCACTTGAGGCAAGAGTGATTGTCTTGCTCGCATAGGACTGTCTGGCAGGTTTTCTACAGTTGGATGCCCTTCCTAACACCAACCACATTTACAGTGTGGGTCTGGGAGGTTTTTACCATGTTGCCTACACGGCCACATTACAGCGTGGACTGTGTGTTTTTTTGTCGTGACACCTACACGATCTCATTTGTTTCGGCCTGGATGGCGCGGCACCAACATAACTTTACATAGAACGGGGTGGTGTGGATGGGGTGGGGGTGGTGGGACGGGGTGTATTTTGTTAGAGATGCCTACTGGCTGGAGTAGGTTTTACTATATATTTAGGTAAGGCGGGTCTTCTCTGTTACTGAGTACCGCCAAAGGTCTCGGTGGTAAGGCGGGTCTTCTCTGTTACTGAGTACCGCCAAAGGTCTCGGTCCAGTGACATTGTCTTGGTGAGGTGTAAGTGTGTGAGGTCGGAGTTTATCAGCTCGTCCCAGGTTTTTCTAGGTCTGCCTATTCCGTGGCTACCGTCTATCTTTATTGCCCTGCACTTTGTTATACAGCTATCGACTTTCATGCGCATCACGTGTCCATACCAACGTAGCCTTCTCTCGAGTAAACAACATCTGATCCCTCTTATCTCTAATCTTTTCCTTAGTTCGTTTATGCTTTGCCGTTCACGTATATTACTGTTACACATCCAGCGGAGCATGCAAGCTTCGTTCCTCTCTAGTCTGCGTATATCCTCTGCACACAATGCCCAGGTCTCACTGCCATGCAACATTGCTGTTCGTATGCAGGCATCGTACAACCTGCCTTTCATTTTTAGGGAGAACCCTTTAGCAGCTAATAGTGGTATAAGCTCTCTGAACTTTTTCCAACCAGTTCTGACTCTAGCTACTGTACTTTCAGAGCACCCTCCCCCATTGCTGATTTTATCGCCCAGGTAACGGAAGCTGTCCACTATTTCTATAGAACCCTCTGCGCAATTGAAAGAGCTAGTATTTGGTGGGCACTTGCTGTTACTTATTGCACCAGAACACCGGCCACATGTAAAATCTATGTTCTTAGTTAGCTTACCTGTGATCCCACTACATCTTTTATGCACCCATACTTTGCATTTAGGACATAAAATGGAGTTTCTACCTACGCCTTTCCTACACACCGAGCACGACCATTTCCCAGAAGGGACCGCCGCCTTGTTTTCTTTCCTACAAACTAGAACTTTGGTCTTAGCCAGGTTAATTTTAAGTCCTTTTGACTCTAGGCCGTGCTTCCATGTTTGGAATTTCTTCTCTAGCTCGGCCATTGATTCCGCTATGAGTGTCAGGTCGTCTGCGTATAGGAGTTCCCATGGGCAGCCTGTCTTGAACTCCTCTGTTATAGCCTGAAGGGCAATAATAAATAGTAGGGGGCTGAGAACAGAGCCCTGATGGACGCCAACTTTTACGCTAAACTCTTCACTATATTCGTTGTTAATTCTAACCTTGCTGACTGTTTCTTTATACATGGCTTGTATAGCCCTCACAAACCATTCGTCAACGCCTAGTTTTCTAAGAGCCCACCAGATAATGGAGCGGGGGACTCTGTCGAAGGCTTTCTCCAAGTCGACAAAAGCTAAGTAGAGGGGTTTACCTTTAGCTAGGTACTTCTCATGTAGTTGTCGTACTATGAAAAGAGCGTCTGTGGTACTTTTGCCTGACATATATATATATACATATATATATCTATACATATATATATATATGATGATGATGATATATATATCTATACATATATATATGATGATGATGATATATATATATATATATATATACATATATATATATA
>OZ024741.1:68767520-68817520 GCA_964016885.1 Eledone cirrhosa | reverse complement strand
GTGTGTGTGTGTGTGTGTGTGTGTGTGTGTGTGTGTGTGTGTGTGTGTGTGTATGGGGGGGGGTTATGGGAGGAAATTAAATATAAATATGTATACTAGGGTATCCTGCCTCTGATACAGTGTGGACTAAGATCCCTGTTGAAAGGTCTCTGCTACGAAGGGTTTCTCTCTTGATATGATTAGTTTACTGTAATACTATGAAACACATCACAAAACATATCAATTATCTTTATACAAGAATATATATAGTCCGGTGTATACATCTACTTATTTAAACAGTATTTGGGGATTGTAACACATAAGAAGAACATCTAGGTCTAACGATTTTATGATGGTAATTTGAATTTTGTGAGCGATTAGTTGTTATAAAGATGGTATTGAAAATGGGTAATTTTATTTAACTATAAACTTATTTAATTTAAATACATGTGTGTGTGTGCGTGTGTGTGTGTCTGTGCGTGTGTGTAAATGTAATATTTTTGACAACTAACCGATTGCTTCCTCTTTGTACTGGTATTCGTCGAAACTTCTGGCGTCCTTGGTCCCGTAGTGCTGATTTTCTCCGTAAAGACACAAAGATGCATACAGATACACACACACACACACATATATATATATATGTATATATACAGGCACACATATACACACCACACACGCTCATATACATACATACACACACACACGAATATGTATACACACACACACGAACATGTACACACATATATACACACATACATACACGTATACACACACAGATACACACATATACATACTGTATTGTGGAGCACAATAGAGTGATGTTGGACTTACCTTAGTCTCTGTAAGAGATTTGCAATGAAAAAAATTGAAACACTGGAAAATATGAAAGTATTTATGTTTCATAATAAACGAAAGCACAATGACTGTTGTCTAAACCTCCTAAAAGAATCAAATAATTGTCTGTAATATATATGTCATAAATCAAGAAGACTTCGATATCAGCAATATTGACAAATTGTTCGACTACGCTGTTTAATGACACACGGTAAATACTCTTTTCTCTTTCAGTGATATACACATATTCACCATGTATTGCCATTCGTCTGGGATATTGAGCGATAGGCATGTCAAGAAGTTTAAGCAAACCATCTCTGTACCAACAGAGGGATTTGTTAGATCTGTCGCTTTTTATCACAACGATATCTTCACTCGATGTAACACCAATCGCCTCCACTGTCTCCTTCCCAAAGTCCATTTGACAACTGTACTCATATACATTTCCGAGGATATGAAGTACATCTATATATGAGCTGGGCAGATTGGAAAAATATTGATTATGCCGATTTGGATCACCTTCAAATGCACAGACTAATCGATTGCTACTTTTTTTATAAATCATGCTGTATTGCTTTTCGGTATTAATAGTTTTTAAAAGGGTGAGATCATCTTTAAAAAACAGCAGTTGTTTATCCTTGCAGAAGACAACAACGAAACATTCATCTGTCCATCGACATATATCTCGTGGCATTCTTTGAAATGTTCTCTGCTGGAGTATATGGCCGTCTGTAGTAGCCACTAGGAGAGTAAACTGGTAGAGAAGCACCACGATATAGTCTTGTAACATAATTAGATTTATATTCTTGTATATTCCAAAGTCGCTACCATAATTAGGATTACCAAACATGGTAATGGGAATAGGAAATATCGCTGTTCTGTGGGGCAATTTCCTAATTGCTATTTGATCACTCCCTAACTCAACAATTACCATGTAATCGCCATTTCTCACTGATATGTTATATTCGTCAACTTCACCCAATGTACCTCGTTGATTGTTTTTTGATTTCATATTTCCTTCTTTACTCACTTTTTTAGTGTTCATCGGATCTAAGATGGAAGGGAAATGAAAAACGGATTCAAGATTTAATAAAGACGTACAATTAAGAACTTTTAGTTCGTTGTCATCAATTTGTATGGTATGATATTCAGTCAAATTAATGTGCACACAAATGTAAATGTTTTTCACTTTCTTCCATATTATACCATAAGGTATTGGACTTTGCCAGACATTACTCTTTTCCAAATTTTCTCGATTCAGTTGCAATATTTCTTGTATGTCAGGAACTGTGACCATTATATATCCTTCTTCTGAAAAACATACACCACCAACTGAAGTTGGTTCCAAGATTTGTATGACATAGTAGCTTCCCGTTTCTTTGAAATATTTTGATACTGTCAGCATTGGCCTTTTCACTCACAACTGTTTGTCCATCAACAAAAATATCTATATCTTTTATTTGAACAGAATTCATGTCTGTTATTAGTTGGCATACTTCAAATATTTCTCGGTTAAGTTTAATTAATCCTTCAACATATAAATGTCCTTTGTCAAATCCAATGAACCTTGGACCTTTACAGTTAATTATCCGGAAATTGAATGGATGTTCACAGTGTCTCGTATCTAAAAATAAACCCTTATATTCACCAGTGTGTGACAAACGGACAATGCGAATATTTTCATCTCCTACATTCTGCAGAGAAACGTATGTATAAGTATCATCCACTGTCATGCATGTGGGAGTGATATTCATGATGGGATTGAATGAATGTAAACGTTCACCATTACGGTTCACAAAAATGATAAATTTCATAAGCAAAGCATTCCCATTTGCGTAGACGACGATAACATCATTAGCAGTAACAGCGATATCACAGATGCCTCTTCTCACTTCATTCATAGTTAAGTTTATTTCCTTCACTACACGGACTGTCGATTGCAGTTCAATGATATGGATAGCTGGCACATTTGTTTTATCATCCCAAAAAGATGTTCCACCGCTTACTATTATCCGTGTCTTACCTTGTTTATGCTGAACATTTTGAAATATACTGCACACAAGTAGATTGTCTGACAAAGAAGCGATACTTCGATATGTTCTTTCCGTCTGGTATATATCAAAGAACAACGGAAATTCAACTTTTAATGTTAACAGTTGGTTTGTATTGGTTGTAATAACCAACGTGTTTGACCACCAGCGACACATACGAATGGGTGAAATGTTCAATTTGATAGAATCAAGGAGTTCCCCATCAAACGTTAATATCTTAATATTTTCATTATTTTGGTCGTATGCTGCAATCAGGTTATTTTCGGTAATAACCGAACAATAAATGTTCACGGGTTTATCTTCTTCTGAACAGAGTGGAACTAAACTTTCTCGAGATTTATCATAAACTGTCATATCCTGCAGATATAGTTTAGTAGACAACATTTCGCTTACACAGATCTTTCTAGAAAATATATCTATATGGTCCATGGACATTTTAATTTGATTTCCTGTCACAAGAGTCTTCACCTCTAAGTTATTTAATGAAAACAGTCGGTTTTCGTCTATCAGATGAATAGCAGTTTTATCGAGACACCCACCACGTAGATTACAATGTGGTTTGAAGCTTGAGTTAAAAATAGTGGAAACTGTTTTTGATGATGTATTCCACTTAAGTACTTTATCCTTAGTAATAATCAATACGTTTACTGGGTCGTTTTCTATTGCTAATGACTGTATTGAAAAAGGAATATTGATTGTAGAAATTATTTCACCTTGGTTATGGTTTTGAATCGATACAATGTCTAAATGGTGTGGTCTATCACAACAGCAAAGAATGTGACCTTTATCGAACTTACGCACCATTACACAAGGTTTATTTAATGATATAATTCTAACATGATTCGATTGGTTTCCGATAATCCATAATTCTTTCTCCAGAGGTAATGTTATCCCTGTTTGGCTACTATCCCAGCGGCATATATCTGTAGCTAAGGACGGCAGAGATAATGTAGACTCAATACGGCCTTCATTGGAAATGTATAATAAGCGATCATCAAATATGTCTGACACAACCAGTTGTCCATTTGGTAGCTGACACACATCTGTGATGAGAATTTTGTGGTCTTGACCTTCAGGTCGTATATCTAGTTTTTGGACATAAGGACTTTTGAGGTTTACCAGGCAATGAGACCATTCTTGATTCTTGTAGAAAAGAACTTTAGTTAACTTAATGTCCCACACCGAGAGAATTCCTTCGAAAACACTAATTCGATAATAAGAACTCTTAGTAAGTTGTAACTGCCATTTAACTTCTCCAAATAAATCAAAACACCCGACAGTATTATCTTTATGGTAGAGAGTATAGTAGTATAATGTATCCGCTTTTATACAATCAGGTGGGTAGCGTAAATCAAGATGATTTTCAAAAAGCTCTTCACCAAGACTTGAATAAAATATCAGTTTATTTTCCTTCCTGTCAACGACAACGAAAGTGATTGGAGTTGCAGCGATGCTGATAAAACAATGTTTCAATGAAATTTTGTTTTCTATGACAACGTTGTAATTCTTAATTGAAAGGACGTGTATCTCATTGTTTTCCTGAGTGGTTAGAGCCAAAAACCTATTTGATACTATATGACACATCTGACGGTAATCAACGTCGATGTCTATTAAGGGGCTTTCCTCTTGTATTGGACAATCATTAGAACATGAAATATATTGAAACTTTCTATTTTTAGCGAACAGGACAAGGAAATTACTCGAGTTCAATCTACACAAAATAGTAGGTCGGAAACGGAAAGTAGAAGCCATTTTGCAAATTTCTTTGCCATTATCAATGACTAACACAGCTTTTAAATTCCAATACACAATTAACATAGAATAGCTTGATATAGGTACAATCTCTTTAATATTGCGTTCGTCGTGTATGTAAATTTGATTGTTCAAAATTGGGTTTCGACCTCCTTGAAAATACGTTAATCTAGGCCAAAAGTCTTTATCTGTTTTAATAATATGTACAACACCTGAAGTATCAGTCAAGAAAATAGAATTCCCGTGAAGAGAAATATATTGAGCTTCTATATCAAGTTCTTTCTGTGACACACCACCACAAGAAGAAATTTTATACATAGTATGCCCTTGGAGGGCATAAAAGTAGTTCTGATAAAAAGTTATGTTAATTTGAATATCTAACGAATGACAGCGTAACTCAAATAATTGATGGCCATTAAGATTATAACATGAAATTAGATTGTCATTAGGAAACGTGACTATGAGGCAATGATGTGGCCCTACTGCAATATCTATAGGCTCATATTTCAGACTAAATTTATTTTCAATCGTTTCATTAGACCAGTCTGCTATATATACTATATTATGAAAGAGCACCAGACCCACAAATTTACAATTTTCCATGTAAGAAATTTTGTAGAAACCCAAATTAAAAGTTTTTACTTTGAAGGAAGATGGACCAAGAATTAAAATTTTTTTCCGAAACGACATTGTCGCTATAACAGTGGATTTACCAATCCTATCCATGCCAGTGATGGGAGAACAACAAGAAAGAGTGTATTGGCCACCATCTACTGTGGAATATAATAATGTCATGATTTGCTTTAAATATGTTACAATTCCATTATTTATTGCAACAATATGTGAAATAAGATAGTCACATAGATATTCATCAGAATCATCAGAATCTGTTTTTCTTGACACACCAGCAGAGAGAGGACGAAATATACTGCATGCTTTAGGCATTACTATTTGTTTGTATCTTACTGGACAGCTCTTTACATAATTTTCAAAAAGTCGTTCGAGAAACCAGTTAAGTTGTGGGAGAACAATAAATTCTTTGTTTCTAATATCTTCCATCAAGGTATCTAATCTGTACTGGGCATCTTGTAAAAAACGATATTTATCTAATCCAATACTTTTCAAGAAGGTAGACTTGTTATCTATACTGTTTTTCAACATCTGTAAGTGGTCCTCATATTCTTTTATTCTTGGATAATATATATCTTGGATTGGAATATTCCATCTTCTAGCTATTTGCTGCTTTCTTTTAGTTTGATCGTGTTTTTCTTTACCATCATGTTTCTCATGAAATGGAGGATGTATTTTAGTAGACAATGCTTTGCGTTTTCCCTTAGTCTTCGGCATTTTCTGAATATTTGGTAATTATCTCTGCTAAATATGCTTATATTGGTCTCTTCTATAAACTATCTGCTATATTTTCAAGGAATATAAACTGCGACGCAATTTCTATTCTATTTCTATTTTTTCTTGTATATATTTACACGCAAAAGTGTATCTAAGAATGATATAGATATCAAAACACTAAATTGTTGTTTATACGAGAGATATTTGGACAGATCGATAACTGATAGGTTCACCAGGAGTATTCAAGCATTGACTCTATCAAACTTGAATGAGAGAGAAAAATATCCACCTTTTATATTCATTACTAGGTGGTGATTTGGAAGTTGTTAAAACGTCCGATAGAATGATTTGCGATATTTGTTTGACTTTTATTCATTCGAGATCAATAAAAATGTATCAGTCTATACTGGGATCAATTCCTCCTCTATATATCTTTCTCACTCCTCCTCTCACTCCTTCAACGAAAGAAAATGGCTGTATTCAGACCTGCAGGAATCATTACGGTGCTCCTACGACTCCATCAGGAATCATGTATCCATGCACACATATTTATCAATAAATTAGGACACTACCTGATTTGTTATAATTTTCGTTTCCAGGGAAAGTAAAATATCCTTAATGTTTAGGATCGAAGGTTTCCAAAGAAATTAGATATTCCTTAATATAGTTTTCATTAAAGGCCTACAATATACCAAGTAATAGCTGTATATCCCACAGCTTCAAGCAATCAAGTTTCCGTAATTGGTACAGCGAGTTGCTGGTATTTCAGTGGACATTAGAAATGCTTGGGGATACCCATTTTCAACAGGTTTTTTTTTTCGTTTTCTTGCATTGAAGAGAAGTTTAGGTCCGTTTCACAATTTACAAATATATGAATAAAAATTTCCTCATATTTTACCTAACAAAATACTTCCACTTTTGTCATTTTACAGTCAAGTTTCAATTTCATACAGAATCTAAAATGAAATAAAGAAAAAAATTATGTGAAAATATTAGGTTTTTGGAAGAACCATACTTACATTGTTCAGACATATGAATAATGGCTTCTTATATAGGCACATTGCCAGCAATTTTGGGAGAGGGGAAGTCGATTAAATCAACCCCAGTGCATGACTGGTACTTTATTTTATCGACCCCATAAGGATGAAAGGCAAAATTTTAACATTGGCGGGATTTGAACTTAGAACGTAAAGAGCCGTAACTCTGTGCTGCAAAGCATGGTGTCCGACGCTCTACCGATACTGCCAATCCACTGTCCTTTATTAATTTACTACGATAATAACTGTTTCTGATTTAGGCACAAGGCCAGCAATTTTTGGGGAAAGTCGATAAAATTGATCCCAGTGCATTGCTGGTGCTTTATTTTATCGACCCCATAAGGATGAAAGGCAATGCTAACCCTGGCGAGGTTGAACTCAGAATGGAAAGGGACGTAATTCTATGCCATCAAACGTTGTCCGACGCTCAACTAATACTGCCAATCCACAATACATACAATTATACATTCATGCCTTGCTCTGGTAGAAGTCGCCATCAAGTCTGACCTAGAATTCTAGATTTATGTTTATTTTTATCAGAAGCCCTATGTTCTGACAACAAAACGTTAACGCCTACATCAAGGTTACCTGAATATGGTATGTTTATAGACGTACATGCTGACTTAAATACACACACATGCGCGCGCGCGCACACACACATACACATAACTATATATACATATATATGTAGCGACGTGGTTAGTCAGTCTGGTCACTACTTCTGATTAGATCCGAGAATAGCCCTTAAAAGGACTGTTATCGCATATGGTCTGATCGGATCTGAGGGTAGCCCTTAAAAGGACTGTTGTCTCATACAATAAGGATGAACAGACGAAAGCACAAGTTGAAAGGACGAGCAAGGCGAGAGATCTAGTTTCGGTCAGCTATTTTCATAAATGAAGCGATGATACAGAGGTACAAGGCGTGCGTGAGTGACAAGCGTGGCAGAAGAGAGGAACGATACGCGAGTTGACTCTGCCAAAGGTCGACTGGCGAAAGTGTTTGGAACCACTCTATTTATACAAAAATAATTGTTTGATGTTTAGCCGCTGCGTAGGCGTTTTATTCTGGTGGATTTAAGGGTTGTTTGTTTCACGATGAGGTAGCTAGCTAAGCAGATAGATGGAGCTGTTTATTTCACAGATGTTATTCCCGATGGCTGTACATTAGCCCCCTGCCAGATCTTTTGTACAACAAAAGAGCGAAATATCGTATAGTAATGAGCCAGTGGTGCATTTGTCATGACAATAGCCCAAGGAGTGTCCAGCACGTTGTGAAGTTTGGTGATCATCGAGTATAGGACAGAGTCGATGTAGAGATGATATAGCAAGATGTGTGTCAGGAAGAAAAAAAAGAAATAAACTATAAAATGACTTTGACCAGATTTATGCAGGCGTGATGAATGAGCCTGTTCCAATTTGGGTTGAGCTGCCTGTGAATTGTGTGACAAAAAGTCTAACAGGGCAGTGAAAATAACCGTAATGTGTGAACTGAATGGCCGTAAGCATGCTGTCTAAAAGTAACAGTTTGCTCCAAAGCATATGACTTGAGCGAATGCATGTGATAAAAAAAATAGCGAGGCATTCTCGAGCTATTGAGTGAATGTGTTCGTGAAAAAAGAAGGCCAGTGTTTTGAGGATGCGATTTGTGAAATGCGTGATCAAAGAGAAAACATTTTGTAGTGTAAGAGTTAGAGGGGCAAAAATATCTATTGCTCAGTGTATGAACCAAAAGGTGAAACAAACGTGGTTGTGTAGTGTGCATGAAAAACAGAATATGTACACGCCTTGTATGTATATAAAAATTATGGCAATTACACAATTAATGTCGCAGAACAAGAAAAATAAAAATTTTTTTGCAAAACATGAGAGAGAAGAAAAAAAAAATGTTATACACAATTCTATACACAATGTTTGTTCTTAAATAGAGTTTGTCATAGATAATGTTCATAATAAATAATGTTCTTTGTGACATGAGCACATGGTCACTAAAAATTGCAATTGTTCAAGTAGAAAGTTCATTGTATTTGAAACTGGGAATAGTAAACACAAGGGAAATGGGAATGTTTTGCAAGAAGAATGATTAAGAAACTCACTTGAGGTAATTCACATATTGTGCCAACTTGGCGGGCCAATGGACACGTCGTCCACTTTTCGTGACTGGAGATGAAACAGGTGGCTTGCTGGGACAGCAATCTGTTGGAGTTTCTGGTGGAGAGACTGTAACAGTATCCATGATGGCTTTTTTTAATCTGTCCACGCTGACAGAATTCTGTTTACCATCTAGATCGAGAATAAAATATTTTGGATATTTTTTTAGAACACGATAAGGGCCAGAATATGGAGGTCAAAGATGAGCTGAGATGGTGTCGTTTCGAACGAAAACGTGTGTCCAATCTTTAATGTCTGAAGGTACGTGTGTGGCCGTGTTCTGTTGACGGGTGCTTGCAGGAGCAAGGTGAGACATATATGGTGCTGGAACATCCTGAGGAGAGATGGGAGCAACCAGCTGACCAGGGTGGTGCCGTACACTAATTCTGCAGGTGTGTGTCTGAATTCCTCCTCAATAGTGGATCGAATGCCCAGAAGGATGAGTGGCAGGTATTCAAACCAGTGGGTCTTCTCTGGATATGCTTTTATTGCAGCTTTCAATTGGCGATGGAATCTTTCCACGAGACCATTAGCTTGCGGGTGATAAGCTGTCGTGTGGATGTGTTTACATCCTAACAGGCGAGTCAGTTCCCTGAAGAGGTGGGAGTCAAACTGGCGCCCTCTGTCCGTTGTTATCTTCGCTGGGGCGCCATAACGTGATACCCAGTGTAAAACCAAATTTTTAGCGACTGTTTCCGCTGAGGTATCACTTATGGGAAAAGCCTCAGGCCAACGGGAAAATCGATCTATGCAGGTGAGCAAGTATGTGCAGTTCTGTGATGGTGGTAGAGGTCCGACAATGTCGATATGCACATGATGAAAACGTGCATCAGGTTGCACGAATGTGCCGAGTGGAGTTTTGATGTGTCTGTGGACTTTGGATTTCTGGCAGGCAATGCAGCTCCTGGACCAGACGCACACATCCTTGTTAATGTTAGTCCACACAAAACGAGCAGAGATGAGTTTCTGTGTAGCCCAGATTCCCGGGTGAGACAAGCAGCGTAAGGCAGAAAAAACTTGTCGACGATGCATCTGTGGTACGTACGGTCGTTCATGACCGGTAGAAAGGTCGCACCAAATTTGATCCGGAGAAGAAGGAATGGGAACTTGCTGAAACTTGAGGGATGGCGAATCTCGGAGCTTGATAAACTCTTCGTCAGTCTCTTGGTCAGCTGCGATCTGTTGAAGGTCGATGCCTGAATGCACATGTATTGCGTTCAGCTGGATTCGGCACAGGGCGTCGGTGCTGCTACGTTGTTTGATCCCTTGATATGCCGAATATCAGTTGAATATTGGGAGACAAAATTCAGGTGGCCAAGTTCTCTCGGTGAATGTCGATCAGGTTTGGTATGGAATGCATAAACTAGTGGTTTATGGTCCGTGTAGATCACGAAATCTGATCCTTCGAGCATGTGACGAAAATGTTTAACCGAAAGGTAGGTTGCCAAGAGTTCGTGGCCAAACGTACTGTATTTGGTTTCTGCAGGTTGCAACCGCTTATAAAAGAAGGATAAGGGTTGCCAAACGCCGTCGACATGTTGTTGTAAAACTCCTCCAACCCCCGCGTCTGATGCGTCCACTAACAGCGAAAGAGGAGCGCCAGATCTGGGGAAAACGAGCATGGAAGCGTTTGCCAACATTTCCTTCGGGCGGTTAAAAGATGTTAATTCTTCCTCATTCAGAGTGATCTCTTCGTTTTTGCGAGTCCGGTTACGAAGAAGGTCCGTGAGGAGTCTGGCTGCGTCGGAACAATGAGGGATGAAACACCTATAAAAATTTACCAAACCGAGGATTCACGTAGTTTCCGAAGTGATGTAGGTGCGGGAAAATTGCGGATAGCTTCTACTTTCTCGGGAAGTGGACGAATGCCGTCTTTATCAATGATGTGCCCGAGAAAAGACAGTGAAGGAATGCCGAGAAGGCACTTGCTGGGGTTGATGATAATACCGTACTTGGCCAAACGTTGGAAAAGAAGATCTAAGTGCTTCTCGTGTTCTTGCTCGAAAGTACTTGCTACTACCACGTCGTCGATATACGCGTATACAAAGGCTAGATCACTTAACACGGTGTCAATAAACCGCTGAAAAGTTTGTGCAGTGTTGCGCAGAACGAACGGCATTCGCAGGAATTCAAATAAACCGAACGGTGTTGTAATTGCGGTCTTCGGAATATCTGCAGGCTCCATGGGTATCTGGTTATATGCCCGTACCAAATCTATCTTGGAAAAGATGGTTGCGCCTTGCAGAGAGGCAGAAAGTCGTTCAAATGAGGTACAGGGTAATTATCGGGTACTGTAGAATTGTTGAGTGCACGATAATCCCCACATGGTCGCCAACCATTCTCGTTTTTTTCAGGAACATGGTGTAGGGGTACAGACCAGTTGCTGGAGGAAGGGCGAATGATTCCGAGGTCCAGCATGTGTTGAAACTCCTGTTTGGCAATTCTCAATCGGTCTGGAGGCAGTCTCCTTGATCGGGCAGTTGTGGGTGGTCCTCTTGTCTCGATGTGATGTGTGACACTATGTTTAATAGGTCCATCCTTAAATACCGGGCGAGTGATGTCTGGGTATTTCTGGAGAATGCCGTTGTAACGCGAAGGCTCTGACTGGAAAATTACAGGGCTCACTGTGGATTGCGTGGTAAATATACCTCTCACAGTGAGGTTTGTGGTGGTGTCGATAAGCCTCCGGTTCTTCATATCCACCAGAAGGTTGAAGTGGTGGAGAAAATCAGCTCCTAAGATAGGGGTCGGCAGGTCTGCCACGACGAACACCCATTGAAAACGACGCCTCAGGCCTAAATTGAGGGTCAGTGATTTCTTCCCGAAAGTCGGAATTGACGATTGGTTCACAACCGGAGGCAGGTGCAGGCTGGAACAGGACCTCAGTCTTGCCAAGGCTAATTGTGAGACCAAAGAGGCAGGAGGCTTCCGCGATTGTTGACGATGACTTGGAGGTCAGACTCCCTGTGGGCCATGAGAGTACAGTCATCAGCAAAAAGTGCCTCCAGGACGATCCTCTGCACGGTCCTTGTCTTGGCCGTCAGGCACCGCAGGTCAAACAGGGAGTTGTCCAGTCTGTATCGCAGATACACTTCGTGCTCGAGGTCCCCGACAGGATGATTGACCACGCAGGTGAAGAACAGGTTGAAGAGCACGGGAGCCAGCACGCATCATTGCTTGATGCCGTTGGTGATTCCGAACGGCTCCGATGCTTCTCCGCCTGAGCTCACCTTCCTGGTCATGTCGTCATAGAATTGCCGTATCAGGTTCATGAACTTTGTCGGGCATCCAAACTTCGACAGGATCGACGAAGGCCTTCGTCAAGTCTATGAAGACGGCAAAGAGGTCCATGTTCTGCTCGACACACTTCTCCTGTACCTGGTGTACAGAGAAGATCATGTCGATCGTGCTGCGGTTTGGGGGGAACCCACACTGGGCCTCAGACAGGTTGTCCTCCGAGATGTTGGTAATGAGGCGGTTGAGCATGACCCAAGCCAGGACCTTCCCAGCGATGGACAGGAGAGAAATGCCCCGATAGTTGCCACAGTCAGTTTTGCTGCCTTTGTTCTTAAAAAGCGAGACAACTGTGGCATCCCTGAAGTCTTTGGGTACCTCTTCTTCCGCCCATATGCTGACGAGGAGGGTGTGGAAGGCCCCAGGGCAGCTGGACCGGCCAACTTGAAGATCTCGGCAGGAATCCCGTTCTTCCCAGGGGCCTTTCCTGAGCTGGTCTGGTTGATTGCCTTCGTGACTTCATCCAACGTCTGTATTGAAATCAGTTTCTGCCATAAGAACCCTGTTGATTTCTGGCATGGCAACAATAGTTGGGTCTGGCCGAGGAAGTCCATAGGTGGCATGAATGTCCAGGCCATCATGTTGAAGTCTTTGTTGGATCTTCTGTAGAACAATCTGCACGGTTTGCATGGACATGACTTGCTCACGACATTCATGCATGATATCCTCTGCAAGACAATTCTTCCATTTCTCTCAGAACTGCAGAGGGTCATTTGGCATGTAGTACAATAAAATGGTGCAGAAGATCTCTCGCAGCTGAGGACCAATCGTAATGGATGAGGCCTCTTCCATAGCTTTGTCTTTTTCTCCATCTTCATCCAACAGACCAAGTTTCCTGCATGCTTCTTGGAATGTTGGAAATTCAACTCCTTCAATTGTCCTCAATTCTTTGTATGAAGTTGACCCAGCATTGTGATGTAGGATCATTCTGAGGTAATATAATTCAGATTGATGTCTACTGAGAGATACTGTTGGAATGCGTCCAAGAGATTCACTCATAAATTGTTGATCACCATCCAGATGTCCCTTTTTTCTTCTTTGCCACTTTTTGTTTGTCCAAGTGAAATATTAAGAATATCAATATACAATATGTTTTGTGCAAGTGGCACAATATTCAGTTGAACATATTCCATCAACTTAGTCATTGGCTGCCCCCTAGAAACAACACTTTCTACCTGCCCTCGCTCATACACGACCATTTGTTCTCCAGGTAAATGGCAAGGCAACTTTTCAACTGGCAGTTTTCGATGATGTAATGGAAATTTATAGATTCTCCAGAATGCTTCACTGGCTGAGATGTACCGTGCATTGATATAGGTCTCAATCTCATTTTGGGCATGGACACAATTTCCTTGATCATCCTTAATAGTGAAAGTGATCTTGTCTGATCCTTCCGTGATGTACCTATATAAATACGTAACAGCCTTGACACTGTGGACAACCTCACAATTGATGAGGCACTGATATCGCAATGAGAGGAAAGGGTTCTATGGAACAATCCAACAATTATCAACAGTAAATTCTTGAGCTTTATGTTGGATTGTATGGGTGTAACCACCATGCTGTCTATCCCTTCTTCTATACCCCGGAAAAGAATTTACGGCAACAAATGGGGTTTGTCTGAATGACTTGGGATAACTTTTTGAGCAATGGCATTGTTGTCCTAGCCCTTCCATACATGGGCACATCATATTAGCTTGTCCACATGGGCCATGAATGTTGCAGGATGTGATGATCTGATGAAGAATTGGATTGGTCTCTTTATCAGAAATCTCACAGTACACTACCTGATCAATGGCATCAGCAGTTTTGGGTTTGCTATTTTCAGCCATTATCAGCAGAATATGAGCATGAGTGAGGCCTCGGTTCTGCCACTATATTGTATCAGAATGAGCCACAACTTTTCCTAGGACATTTCTTTTCAGTATATCATCCATGATGCTGTCATACTTGATCTTGAAGACTCTTGCACAAATATCAGGACGGTCTCTAGGTTCTTCACCAGGGTGCAAACTATTCTTTATTTCATCCCAGTTAGGGTTAATTGTTACCGTGATGAAATAGGATGGCTTTCCCATGTGTCGAACCACAGTCATCGAATTCTGAAAGCACTCACTGTAGAAGCGAGGTGAATCATAGATTGAAGGAGGAAGAACAATTCTCCGGCCTGCATTTACTGAATCTCCTTCAGCCACAGCATCATACAAACCCTCAGACTGAGAAATATGTGTTGTTGAATGCACCTGTCACAGCGCCTAACTCGTCTCATACTCGTGCCGCTAAAAATAGCAGCCGGTTTTATGGGACTAAAATTAGCTGTATGTATGGAGCCGAGAATATCATATATTGAGTTATAAACTCGAAATAGTCTTTTACAATTAAATAGCTCAAAGAATATATCCGAGCCGTTTAATACAAATGAATATATGAGAGGGAAGAACACTGATACAAGTATACATGCGTTCAAATTGCAAATAACCAAGTTAGCTAGGTTGAAAAATACTAATTTAAAATAATATGGTTTGCCTGTCTCGATTTAAAGTAATAAATCAATAAAAATAACAAACCTATATTGGCAATGGCCGTGAAACCCAGACAAAACAACACATATTTCTCAGTCTTCTTAAGTATTTTGAAGTGAAAGGTACGAATTTCCTGGAGACTCGCAGAAGAGCACAGGGATAGTGACTTTCACTTAATAATTGTTGCGAAACAAATTTAGAATTTGACCGGGTATCATGGCCATTGCTAATATAGATTTGTTATTTTTATTGATTTATTACTTTAAATCGAGACAGACAAACCATATTATTTTAAATTAGTATTTTTCAACCTAGTTAACTTGGTCATTTTCAATTCAAACACATGTATACTTGTATCGGTGTTCATCCCTCTCATATATTCATTTGTATGTATGAATGTATGTATGTTTGTGTAAATGTATATGTGTGCATCTCCAATTAAACCGAATGCTATCATGACTGTATGTGTGTGTTTGTGTAAATGTATATGTGTGAATGTATGTATGTTTGTGTTAAAATATATGTGTTAAAGTATATATATTTGTGTGAAAGTATGTGTGAATGTATGTATATTTGTGTGAAAGTATGTATGTTTGTGTGAAAGTATGTGTGAATGTATATATATTTGTGTGAAAGTATGTATGTTTGTGTGAATGTATGTATATTTGTGTGAAAGTATGTATGTTTGTGTGAAAGTATGTGTGAATGTATGTATATTTGTGTGAAAGTATGTGTGAATGTATGTATGTTTGTGTGAATGTATGTATATTTGTGTGAAAGTATGTATGTTTGTGTGAAAGTATGTGTGAATGTATGTATATTTGTGTGAAAGTATGTGTATAATCTCTATCTCTCTCATCACACACGCTCTCTTTCTATATATATTATTATAGTTTAGATTGAAGTGGTGGTGGTGGTGGTGCTGACGATATACCGGAAGTGCAACTTTGAAAATAAGTCAATTTGAAATTATTTATTTTTACGAAATTATTTTTGTTTACGAAATTGAGCAGATAAATTATGTAATATTCATTCATTATTTATTCAAAGTAATCCAACTTATTTTACAAACGGGATAAAAAAATATATTCTGGACGCAGTCCCGCACTCCTTACTTTATTATGGTTTAGCTTTTTGGACTTTGAAATGGATTCTTTGGGAGTTCCAGCTGGATTTTTCGTTTCTTGTCTGACTTTGAGCTGTCTCTGGGTGGGTTTGAGGCCTGAAATTCAGGATCCTGTTCATCTTCAGTTTCATCATTTGTTGAACTTGAATCACTCAGTTCATTACGTGGAAGTTGTGCTGCTACAGATCCTGACAAACACTTTCTATGGTTCTCTAACTCTCGACGAGCCACAGAAACCTGATCACGCTTAAACTTTGAAGATACCTTTTTCTGGTAACCCTTTTCTTCAGCACCCAGAGATACTTTTTTCTGGCAACGCAGGGCTTCAAGATATGTAACATCTTCCATTTTCTGTTCATTATTACGAAGAGGGTCTTTCAAAATTATCTTTTCAGCATCAGTATGTGCAATGTAGAAATACGAATCCATTTCAGAAATAAATAGTGCTTCCTTTTCATTGTTTGACTTAGAACCTTTGTTTTTTTGTAAATTTCTGTATTCACTGTACATGTTCATAATTTTCAGTTTCACTTTGTCTTTTCGTTGAGTCGCCACACCAGCTTTTCCCCACTGACTAACTACTTCCATCGCAAGCCTATCCGCAATATCACCATTGAAGCTCGCATGCTTTTCGTGTTTCATAGGACCATCTTTCAGGTAGAAGAAATATCTTAGAACATCCCCCTTTGTTGGTATTTTGTTTGGTGAAAAGGATGTAACATATTGCCCCAGGAGCCATATTTCTCGATCATCACAACGGAGCGATGAGCTACAACTAAGCCCACTGGTTTCCGCCATTATTCTGCCAATTTGTAACTATTAGGCAAGGCTTAAATTAGTCTGAAATAATCAAAATTACATTATAAATTGATAATATACAAAATGGCATGAGAAAATGCATAGGGAGCTAAGAAAAAAACACTTTTGTGTAAAATGTGGGATTCTGGAACACCCTAATATATATCATTCATCATCATCATCATTTTACGTCCGCTTTTTCCCTGCTTGCAAGGGTGGGACGGGAACTGATTCTGGCTTGATTTCTACAGCTGGATGCCCTTCCTAATACCAACCTCATTTACAGTGAGTGCTGGGTGCTTTTTTTCCGTGGCGCCTACAGATCCACTTTGCAGTGGAATGACAGGGACACCAGTCACTATCATCTCATTTCTACAGCTGAGTAACCTGGAGCAATGTGAAATAAAGTGTCTTGCTCAAGGAACCAACACATCACCCGGTCTGACTTACAACCTTTCGATTGCAAGGCCAATGCTCTAACCACTAAGCCATGTGCCTCCATATACATACATACATAATCCATCAGTCAACGCGATCAGTCGCATATTTTGGTGTGGGAGACTATTTATTAAATTTAAGATGAATACTATCTCCGACAGTAATGCCACAACTACAGCCAGGTTGAATAACTGGTTATTCTTCTAACTATCCCTTCTGAAAACACCTTTTATTCGAATTCGTAGAGATATCCGACTAAATACATAATTCATTTTACAAGGATTTGCTACGAACAGCATGGCTGAACACAACATCAACAAAAAAATTAAGGAAGTATCGAAGACAAATAACAAAGAAGGTAATCAAACTTTATTCAGTTGTAGCTACAGAAGAAACCGAAATTATAAATCGCATTTCTCTTGGAGTTGCGAACTTAATAATGATTTATTTAATTGTTATAAAATGGCAAAAAACAATCCCTCCATTGGCTATATGAATAGAATGAAGCTACACTGGGACGAAATGCACCCAGAGCTAAATTATTTCACAGCGAAACAATTACGCCAACAAGCGACGTTTGTTGAACGTAAAAATAAGATAAATATTATTAATTGTAAGTCCCCCACAACAAACATGGAATCAACAACATGTGTTACAGATCGCCATGCTACTAGACTTCCTAGCAGCCAGGTCGAACAGCGCCTTGAAACAACTATGCCTATAAGAAACTTGACACCACATGTACCATCTAAGTCTACCTCGAATGCTGGGGAAAACACTATCGATAATAATAATAATCGAAGAAATAATAATAATTGTTTCTACTTTAGGCACAAGGCCAGCAATTACCCAGTTCATTACTGGTACTTTATTTTATCGACCCTCGGCAGGATTTGAACTCAGATCGTAAAGGGACGTAAATATGCTGGAAAGCATGGCGTCCGACCCTCTACCGATACTGCCAATCCACCGCCCTTGGAAATAATAATAATAATCGAATAAATGTGACACCACGTATACTATCTGAGTCTACCTCGACTGTTGTGGAAAATACTATCGATAATGAGAATCAAAACTATAAACAATTGAAAATTTCCCTCAACGAAATCTTCCAGAGAGAAATTAACTCATGTATAAATATCTCTCTGACTGAACGTGTTAAAATGACAATGGTGAATAAAAAAACCAAATAATGAAATAATACGTGTTATTGACGAAATAGGGGATGAATATTTATGACGGATAAAAACCCCAACATTTTGGCAAATCAACGCCTGTTTATATGCCTTAGCAATGACAGTGAAGCATTATCTTGGTGATAGCAGAGATATTAACAAGAACAAAACACCACCAAAAATACCATCATATATAACTAAAATAGAAAAAAAGAGTGTTGACCTACGAAAAAACATAGGACATGTGACAATGCTCCTTACATGCAAACAAACACAAAAAAACCTCACTCCTCACCAACAAAGAGTGAAAAATAAAATAGAGACGATGTTTGGTAACAGTAGAACCAGAACTCTCCAATATAAGCTTTATAACAAGAATTGAGAGCTGTTAGCGAAAAACGCCGATACCTGAAGAAGGTAGATGAGAGAAAAATGCTTAATAAAAGATTCAAACGAAACCAAACATCAGTCTATAGAGATATGAAGGGCAAAATAATAAGTGTCACTGAGGCCCCATCCCAGAAAGACATAGATTCCTTTTGGAGAAAAATATGGGGTGAAAAGAAGAATTTCAACCAAGATGCAGTGTGGCTAAGAGAAATCCGAAAGAACTATTGCTCCTACACTGCAACAAAAACATACAAAATAAGTGAGGGTACCCTTGAGACTGTGATAGGAAAACTCCAAGATAAGAAAACACCAGGAAGTGACATGATTGTCGGCTACTGGTACAAAAAACTAATATTCTATCGAAGGTATCTTACTGACCTCTACCAACAAGTTCTTAAGGGAGATACACTTATACCAGAATGGTTGACATTAGCACAAACGTTACTGGTCCCCAAGAACAAAGACACCCACTTGGCAAAAAACTACTGACCCATTGCATGCCAGAACCTGATGTATAAGATGTATACAACCTGCCTGAACCTATTCCTCCAAGATCACTGTGAAAATAATAACATCATCACAGATGAAGAAGCAGCTGGAAAGAAAAGGGTTTGGGGATGTGCTGAACAACTCCTAATCAACAAAACTGCGATGTCGGAGGTGCGACAACTTAGTAGGAATACGACTACAGTCTGGCTGGACTACAAGAAAGCTTTCGATTCTGTTCCCCACTCTTGGATGATAGAGGCCCTCCAACTTGCTAAAGTCCCAGACATTATTGTCAGAGCCATAGAGAGGCTGTCTTCTTCTTGGGCTACTATCCTAAGATTAAAGACAGAGAGGGAGGACTCTATTTTCACTGATAAAATAAAATATTGCAGGGGTATATTTCAGGGGGACAGTCTCTCTGTGATATTGTTCATCTTGTCATTAAACCCCTTGTCCTTTCTGCTCAAGAAATGTGAGGGATACATCATTGGCTCACAGGAGGACAGAAATACGAACCTAACCCATAACTTCTTTGTGGACGATCTGAAACTCTATGCCAAGAACATGGATGGGATGAAGAAAAATCTTGACCTGGTTACAACGTTCTCAAAGGATATAGGAATGGAGTTTGGCCAAGATAAATGCTCATACATGACTGTAAAGCGGGGAAAAACAACAACCCAATCTAGCAACATTGTCATCAATGGTCTAACTGTTTCACCGATATCTGATGGGGACTGCTACAGATACCTGGGGATAGATGAGAACATATCCTATAATGGTATCTGTCATAAAGAACGCATAACCAGGGAATACTACACCCGATTAAGAAAGATCTGGTCATCGGAACTCTCTGCACAAAACAAAACAGTGGCTCACAATGTGTTTGCTGTGCCTGTCCTAACACCAACGCTTGGAATACTCAATTGGACGATAGACGAAATCCGAGCAGTTGATGTTGGAACTCGAAAAATACTGAACAACACCGGAAACTTCCACATCAACAGTGACATAGACCGCCTTTACTTGAAACGTAAGCAGGGAGGCAGAGGCCTAACATCAGTCCAGACAACATTTGAATGTCGCATCATATCTCTCCGACAACATCTACGAACCTCGAAGCGTAGGAGCCCGCTTCTCGAGCAAGTCTATCTGCATGAAACAGATAAGATCATGAGAGTTGGGAAGGAACTCCTTGAGAGATATTCCCTGTCTGATAATCAAAAACTCACACCCAGGGATGTCGCTCAGCAGTATCGCAGTGAATCCATGGATGAAAAACTGCATGCCTATCAGCAAAAAATCATGCATGGATATGTTGCCAGGAAGCTCCAGAGTGAGAGTAATATAGATAAGGAAAGTAGTCTATCTTGGACCAACAACCGCTATATTGGCTCCCACTTTGAAGGATACGCTTTTGCAATCCAAGAACAGGAGATTAGCACGAAATACCTGATTCACAAAAGAGATAGGGATGCAGGCAAAACACCTAGATGTGATAACAAGTGCAGACTCTGCAGAACTAACATCGAGGATATCACCCATGCCATCAGCAGCTGCCCAAAGATGTCATCGCGGTACTATCTACCTATCAGGCATGATGTAGTGGCCAAAACACTGTACAATGCAGTTCGTAAAAAAGATAGCCCCGATAATAAACACATTAAAAGCTACAACAATGTGGAAGACATCTATGTACATAATATGAAAGAGTACTGGTGGAATGTTCCAGTAAAAACCCCAATAAAATGCAAGCATATATAATCAAACCAGATATTATGATATGGGACAGGGAGAAGAAAACATGCACAGTAGTGGAAATTAGCTGCCCAGCAGATGCCAATATAATATCAAAGATTAGTGAAAAGGAGAATATTTATGCAGAACTGATGAGAAATCTGCAGATACTCCACCCTGATTACACCTTCAGATTTATGCCTGTGATTATTGGGGCATTGGGATATGATAGTAACTGCCTCAATACAAATCTTGAGAAGCTAGGCTTCACAGGAACAGAAAGAACACAACTAGTTAGGAAACTACAAGTACGATCCATTAATGGAACAGTAAAAATATGTAAAACATTCCAAAAATTTTGCATCTAATAACTGCATATACACATGTACAGATACAAAGCATATACACATGCACACATACAACTCAAAATATACACATCCACACATACAATAACATCCATATCTACACATGCATGCATACATACATACATATCTACCTAGTTGATGTTGTGTAAATTCCAATGAAAGAGTCTTGTGTCTATGTTAGAAACCGAATCTCTCTCTATTGGTAAAACTTTGTGAAATTATAAAACCAGAAGAACATACATACATACATACATATATATATATATATATATATATTTATTAATTAAAATAACAGATTAAAGTTTCAGCAAAGAATCGAGCTATATATATATATATATATATATACACACAAGTGGAAGCTTAGTAAAATCGAAGCTTTGGCTGTGGCCAAGCAAAGTCGACCTACAATACGGAATGAGTAGCAAAGCACTCAATAAGGGTAGGTCCTTAGAGTAATAACATTATGTTTAAATAGCTTGACAAATTGAAAATTGCGGTAGGCAAAACCCAAAAACCCAACCATACAATACCAAAACAACGGAAGAACTAATCAGGTTATATATATATATATATATATATATATATATATATGATTCAGTGAATTACTGGTGGTGGAACCAAAAACAAGCATTCGATGCACAGGCAGAGTATATATATTAAGAAAACGATGAAGTTTTGTTTGCATGTATTCACTTTTTGTTGGATGAGCAGGTCGATAATGAACCCCTGAGTCAATCTTCTGCGAAACGTGCGTAACAGGTCGATACACAATAAAACACTAAACACATGTAAACGAAACTTCATCGTTTTTCTTATATATATATATATTTCCGACGGAATTACTTCATTTATATATATATATATACAGGGTGTCCCCCAAAATGTATATACACTTCAACAGCATTCTAACAAATATGTGTACGTATTATTTTGGAAGCCCTGTATATATATATATATATATACAGGCTGAGGACGATATTTGTTCGCAATTTTCAACTGCTAATTTTATGCAAATTTTTTTTTACTTCCGTTGTCACTCTTGTCTTCATAAAAACAGTGACTATATTTCAATTATTTATTTTCAGAATAATTGATTATGAATAATTTTGAACCTCCAAATTTGTGGAAGAGACACAGAGTTCTTCTTGGAATCCGCGCCGGGAGGACAAATAAGACCAGAAGATCAACACTCAGAACAACAGGTGGCTCGCTGTCTCATCCAAAGATGCGCCCAGAGTCATGCAGACAAAGTTTCCAGCAACAACATTGGTCTTAGGTTCGTCAGTAGTCAAGGTGACGTCATGCCACCTCACTTCTTCCCTGAGGGCCTCAAGCTGAACACCGATGGCTGCATCCGCGTTCGGAGCGAGGTAGCTGCAGGTAGGCCGTACGTGTGGCAGAAAGACTCAGCGCCCTGCCATACCAGCCGAAAGACCCAAGCCTGGCTGTCAGAGAACTTCGTCGACCAGACTTCATCTGACATCTGGCCTCCCAGCTCGCCTGACTGCAACCCCCTCGACTTCTTTGTGTGGGGCACCAACAGATCTAGCTGCAATACGAAAGACGATCTGAAGGCCAGGATCACAAGTGCCTTTAGGGGCCTAAGTCGGGGAACAGTGACGAATGCCTGTAGCCAGTTCCGAGGCCACCTTGAGGCCGTCCTCAAAGCCAATGGCGGGTTTATCGAGTGAGATCGAAAGAACAAGTCATGAAGACAAACTGACCCAAGTTTGATAAATATATCTTAAAAATAAAACTACTGTGTTATCTTTTCCTAGACAGTGATCTTGCGAACAAATATCGTCCGCACTCTGTATATATATATATATATATATATATATATATATATATATATATATATATATATATTTATAAATGAAAATGTCTGTCTGTCTGTGTGTGTGTGTGTCTGTTCCGCAGCAACTTTTGATCCGCAAGGCTGATTTTCAAAATTATTTTTATAATCAACCACAAATTCAGGGAAGGTCGGCACGATATTGCGAATGATTGACTCCCCCTTTTACAGGTAAAAAATCGATAAAACTGACTATAGGTACGACTTTGCACAGAAAAAAATCTCTATATCTATAAAAATTAAAAAGAAAGAGTGAGAGTGAAAGAAACAGACAGACTAAAAGAGGGGGATAGCGGGAGAGAGAGAGCGACAGATGCTGTGTTTGATACATGACAGTGGAAGAGGGGAAGGAAAGCTATAATTAATTAACATGTGTGCGTGTGTGTGTGTGTGTTCGTGCAGCGTTCCAGCAAGAGTTAAATCTATTAACGTGTGTACGTGCACACATGCGTGCGTGAGTGTGTGTATATATATATATATATATATATATATCATCATCATCATCATCATCATTGTTTAACGTCCATTTTCCGTATTTATATGTATATAAGGGAAGGCTTTTGTCATACGGCTTCTCCTTGCCAAGGTTCGACAGCACACGCACACATAGCACTTGCTGTTGCGTCTTCCGGTATTGCAGCAACCTTGCTTCCTGGGAGCAGGACAGCACATTCAGCCTTCAAACTCCCCCTCAATATGACAGCAAATGACACACCCTGCTGTAATATTACCAAAGGATCAGAAAAGACAGAACTGCTTAAAAGGTGTGAACTTATAGTTTGGGACGAATGTGCCATGGCTCATAAAGGAGCTTTGAAGGCACTTGACCGGACTTTAAGAGACATAAGAGACTCCCAGGATCCCATGGGAAGCGTGACTGTCCTTTTATCCGGAGATTTTAGACAAACCCTCCCTGTTATTCCCAAACGAACAAGGGCTGATGCTATTCGAGCATGCGTAAAGTCTTCTCCGCTTTGGCGTTATGTCACAACAGTAATGCTCTCTACGAACATGAGAGTTCGGATGCTTGGTGACCAAGTGTCATCAGATTTTGCTACCAACCTATTGACACTTGGGAACGGCAAAGTGCCACTTGATGAAGATAAAAAAATCTCCCTCGAACCGGTCTGCACTTTAGTCGACAGTGCTGACGACTTGACAGATGCAGTATTTCCTGAGTTGAGCACTAACTACCAAAATCCAAACTGGCTGTGCGAAAGGGCAATACTGGCTCCGAAAAATGAGACTGTTGACAAAATCACCGGACAACTGCTTAAGTCTCTTCCTACAGCTTCGTGTACATACAAGTCCATTGATACAGTCACAGACCCCATTAACTACACAATTGAGTTTCTTAACTCATTGAACCCCTCCGGGTTGCCATCTCATCGATTGGAACTTAAGCAAGGATGCCCAATTATGCTTTTGAGGAATCTACACCCATCAAAACTCTGCAACGGCACCTGCCTTACAGTAAATAAACTAACGCAAAACTTGATCGAGGTGACGATTCTTTCGGGGTGTGGAAAGGAGGAAAATGTTTTTATCCCAAGGATTCCCCTTTGTCCATCAACATCAGAGATCCCCTTTTTATTTAGGAGGCTCCAGTTTCCAGTTCGTTGTAGTTTCGCTATGACGATAAATAAGTCTCAGGGGCAAACATTGTCCGTCGCGGGAATAAACCTAGAAGAGCCATGCTTTTCGCACGGTCAGCTATATGTTGGATGTTCCAGAGTGGGAAGCAAAAGAAACCTTTATGCATTTGCTCCAAACGGTAAAACCACAAACACTGTGTACCAAGAAGTTCTGTAATCAACACTGCGACACAAACCATCTTCTAACAATCAATACTTCGCTGCTTTCAATAATTACTAAATTGTAGACATACTGCCTTTTTGAAATTCATAACACCATACATTTTCGACAGTAAACGTTGTGACCACTTTGAGTTGCACGGTATTGAAATGCACGTTCCTCCCTGGTTGGTTGAGCCAGTTTTCCATAGATTCGCCAGCGCGTGCAGTAGACATTGATTAACATGTCTTTGCTGCCGCAGTTGACGCCGTGTTTCGGTTGATACAGCTCAAACAGCAGACGTTGACTCACATTTCTTTGTTGCCGCAGTTGACGCTGTGTTTCGGTTGATGCAGCTCAAGCTGCGGTAATTGCCTCAGCATTTCTATGTCGCCGTAATGAACGCTGTGGTTCGTTCTCTGCATCTCCTACAATAGACGTTGTCTCAATATTTGCTTTATGTCGCAGTGAGGGTTGAGAATCGCTTTCTGCACCTCAAGCAGCAGTAGTTGCCTCAGCATTTATTTGCTGTCGCATCGAACGCTGTGTTTCGTTTTCTGCATCTCGTGCAATAAAAGTTGCTTCAGCATTTTTCTTTTGGCGTAATAATCGCTATTCGTTATTCTCTGTTACTTTTGCAATCGAGGTTGGTGCAGAATTTGGGTTGAGGAATTTTGAGCGTCCTTCATGCTTGGTGTATGTCACTGCAATCAGTCTAAGGAAAGCAACGTCACAGTTTCTATTGGCAGCCACAACTATACAGAATGGTAAGCATTTCAAACTACATAAATCATTGCAATGCCTACATATACGCAATGAATAACGAAACATTTACATGTTTCTAGTGTAGCAAATGTATGACACCCCCCTCATTTGTACCTTTCACTCAAAGTCGTCATACATTATTTCCGTCATCCCACATTATTGGTGAATTGGCAGTATCGGTAGAGGGTTGGACGCCGTGCTTTGACGTATAGTTATGGCCCTTGCCATTCTGTGTTCAAATCCTGCCGAGGTTAACTTTGCCTTTCATCCTTACGGGGTCGATAAAATAAAGTACCAGTAATGCACTGAGTAATTGCTGGCCTTGTGCCAAACGTAGAAACAATTATTGTCATAAATTCCATGTGACTCACTTTTGGGCTGCTGACATCCTTGTGGCATAGTTTGCGTTTGGAGCTTCACCGTATCAACATCAGACTTTTACACCCATTCACCTTTCATATGCCATAACATTTTACCGTTTTTACATCGAACAACACATACTTCTTATGGTTAAAAACAAATGTTTTTTTGGGGTTCGTGCTACGTTGTTCTTTAAAAAAATAATTTACTAATATATATATATATATATATATATATATATATATATATATATATATATATATATATATATATATATATATAGCCTTAACTCATGATAATATATATATATATATATATATATATATATTATCATGAGTTAAGGCTCTATTGATTTTTCTCTGGATTTCACTAAATTCTGTTGGATAAGTCTATATCCTGATTCTTTTTGAATTGAGTTTGAATTATTTTTCCCACATCTTACGTTAACTATTTTCCCATTTTGACGCTATAGTCATTTATATATTATGGAATACTGTTGGCTTCTTGCTACAATACTTTCTATAACTTTCATATAGTAGAATAATCGAGAATCGGAATATCAGCCCACGAAATCACGATAAACATATATATATATCTGTGTGTGTGTATATTTATCTCTATATATTAAAACTGAGGATGTCTGTCTGTGTGTGTGTGAGTTCGAATCCCTAAAACTCGAGAACCACCCAACCAACTGTTTTCAAACTTTACACATATAATACTTATGTTTCAGGGAGTGTCCTGAGCAAAAAATTGTTTACCCTAGGGACCACATTAGACGATTTAGCGATCTCGCTCTATAATTCTTAGTCTTTCTCTTTTTAGATAGATATATAGCGAGATTACTGAGGTTGTATGAATGTAACAAAACGAGACATTGTTTGTGTATATAATATTTAATTAACGGTAGATAGAATACTTGACATGTCAAAGATAGATGTTAGAATGAAACAAAGTTAGTAGTTACCGTTTTGATTGCCAGGCAAACGCGGCTGGCAGAGGGCGCCTGGCTAAGGCCAGGCGCCTGTTGGCCAAATTAATGGCAGAGCCAAATGAGAGGCTCTTCGACCTGGTGCCGAAAAGGCAAAGAGAGAGAAAGGAAGCTTAACGTTGTTAGTTTTATAGGGCTCTGACCGGAAGTTGCAGAAAGGGCTCCACCTCCCGTCTAGATCCCAATCAAAACAAGGGAGACAACCGCTACATAACCTCCCGCCAGAATTTTAGTGTATAAAAATCGAAATGAAAATATGTAGCAAGTTGGCGAGAATGTTGTAACAGGCATGAAAATTACGACAAAAGAATGTTTGGAAAAATCAATGATAGATATCAAGGTAGCCAACCGCTCTTGGCCAGAGAACGACTGGACATCCATCTATCCATCACCCAAAGATACAATGTAATAAAGTAAAAGTAATAGAAGAGCTCAAAGTTCAAAATATAGTTCACAGGTGTGCAATCACATGACAGCTGGAAAGAAAGTGTGTTCCAGAGAATGAATGCAGGTGGTTTCTGTTCTGTGGTATATCGTGAAATTTCCAACCTCCGAATGGATTTTCTCACAGGAAGAGTGCTGCAAAAATAAATTCTCTGGCTTTGGTGAAGCTGTGTTGATGTATTGCTGTTGCTGTTATATTGCTGTTGCCGCTGCTGTTGTCTCGCTGAGTGAGCGTATTCGGTGTTTAAATTCACAGTAAAAAATCTTTTTTTTTTTAGAAAAAGTGAGTTGCGCAAAGTGCTAGAAATAGCAGCCGAAGTTGATGGTCGATGTTGAGAATGCGTTGACCTGGAAGGGTCAAGAGGCCAGCGACCAGAGAAATAAGCATTCTTAATAAATGCGCGGTTATCAACGGTAAATTTACATTGTAAATTTATAAACCGGCAAATAGAAGAATATAGCTTAAGGCTGAAGAATCCTTGGGGAGACATCTCAGTGAATCGAGAATTTGTGCTGCCTACACGTGCCAATACAAGGTTGAAAATAAAATATTTCTAACGCACGAGAAAATGATAGTGCAATTTTGAAAGTGACAATGATGAAAAAGAAAGGCTTCAATCAGCATAATTATAGGTGTGAACTTTGGAAAAAAAACAAAAAACTTGAACGATGAAGAAAACGAAGAACAAAAGGCAATGGTTCATCGAAAATAAATGTTCCTGTTGAAATGTTTTTTAAAGAATATCAAATTTCTTTTTTTTTTTTGTGTTTTGAAAGAGTTCGTTGTAAGAAACGAGAAACATATATATATATCGCGAAATGTTTTTTTTGTTTTGAAAGTGTTCGTTGTAAGAAACGAGAAACATATATATATATATTGGTGAAATGCGACAGTTAATTGATGCGTGAGAGAAAAAGTATGTCTGTGCGAATTCCACATGTGCGTGTGTGCGTGTCCTTGAGTATTTTCATAGTTTGTCGCTAAATTTGCTGTGTATTCGTAATGTTACTCACAAAACCAGATGTGCTATTTTTTTCTTTTTTTTGGGGGGGGTGATCCTTATAGCGATGAACGGCTGCGTGTTCGTATCACGTCAGGGCTACCAATATAGCGAGATTACTGAGGTTGTATGAATGTAACAAAACGAGACATTGTTTGTGTATATAATATTTAATTAACGGTAGATAGAATACTTGACATGTCAAAGATAGATGTTAGAATGAAACAAAGTTAGTAGTTACCGTTTTGATTGCCAGGCAAACGCGGCTGGCAGAGGGCGCCTGGCTAAGGCCAGGCGCCTGCTGGCCAAATTAATGGCAGAGCCAAATGAGAGGCTCTTCGACCTGGTGCCGAAAAGGCAAAGAGAGAGAAAGGAAGCTTAACGTTGTTAGTTTTATAGGGCTCTGACCGGAAGTTGCAGAAAGGGCTCCACCTCCCGTCTAGATCCCAATCAAAACAAGGGAGACAACCGCTACAGATACATACATATAACGTCGCACCCTTATAATATCTGTCTCGCTGTATAGCTTCAGTTTGTTTACTTACGTGCCTTTACGAGAACAAAAGTTACTATTTTACCGCTTAGTATTGTAGAGAAGCACCAAACCGACTGTTTTCAAACTTTACACAAGTAATACTTATGTCTCAGACAGTGTTCTGAGCCAAAAAAAATTCAAATTTCCAATGTTCTAGGGACCGCATTAGGCGATTTAGCGATCTCGTTCTATAATTCTTAGTCTTTCTCTTTTTAGATAGATACATATTTATAACGTCGCGCCCTGATAATATCTGTCTGTCTGCATTTCGTCACTTCCCTTCTGATGTCTGTGTGTGTGTCTGTGAGTTTGAATCCCTAAAGCTCGAGAAGTACCCAACCGATTTTTTTCAAACTTTACATGTGTATTACTTATGTTTCAGGGAGTGTTTTGCACATAAAAATATTCAACTTTTTTTTTTATCTCCTAGGGCCTGCATCAGGTGAAAAACTGCATTTTAAAAACATTTCTAGGGGTTTTTTGAGGCGTTACGTCAGACTGATTTCTTTGAAATTGTAACTATGTATTAGTCAGTCTTTTCTTCATACCGTAAGCAAAGAAAATCTAACTTTCTTATGGCCTAGGGCCCGCATTAGGAGAAAAACTTCATTTTTTCAGCTTTTTAGGGCTTTTTGGAGGCGTTACGTCGAGCCGATTTTCCTGAAATTTCAACGCATATTATGCACATAAAAAAATTCCTTTTCTTGATCCCCTAGGGCCCGCATTAGGTGAAAACCTGCATTTTCCCTCCTTCATCGAGGAAAATCTTAAAGATTATCCAGCCATCAGAGTATTCGGTTTATTTTCTTTACATATTGTCCAGGCATGCAGTTTTTCCACGATTAGGTCTATTGGCGGCCCGCGTTCCAAAATATCTTATCCCGTGCAACGCCGGGTACCACTGCTAGTATATAATAGATAGACAGATAGATAATGTGTATACATAAATATATGTATATATATATATAGTTATAAGGCTCCTACCAATAATTTGATTATAAGTATGTACTTCTATTTAATCTTAGATATTTGTTAAAAGAACCTTAAAGTTTTACATCAAATAAAATTCATGACCCATTTATACCATGCACAATTCTGATTGCCTCATATATCGATAAAGAAGATTGAAAACAAAGGGATGAAGCCCACTAAATCAACCACAATACATCACATTACATTACTGGTGTTGACTTTATCAACCCGAGAGATTTTAATTAAAATAATATCAGCAAAAAATGTTACCTTATTGAAAGATTGGATTTCGATTCACAACTGTTTTGGGTTTACGTTTTAGTAACATGGGAGTTGAGTTTATCTCAGAAAAACATCGACATTTAAAATACTTAGCACAAGCTGACGTGTGTTACATATAGACCAACAGGAAACAATAAACTTCAGTTGTTGATGTACTGTATCAGATTTGCTCTATGTCGATGTATGTATGTATGTATCTATGTATGTATGTATGTATGTATGTATATATGTGTAAGTATGTGTATGTGTGTGTGAGTGTGTGTCCTTGCGTATTTGAACTTGTGTATGTACGTTCGTGTACGTTGGTAGGTATATGTGTGCGTGTGTTGTAAGTGAGGGAAATGTACGGCCTGCTTAAAATCGCGGTATTTATTCCTCCGTCTTATTGGCTGCCATATTTCTCCTTTCTCTCTATCTTGGTCTTTTGTTAATGTTTTGTTGGTAACCGCGAATACGTAAATGATTACAGTTGTACACCCGGTTTTTGCGGGGGTTACGTTCCTAGAGCAGTGAAAAACTGCGAATATTTGATGTGGTCCATAAAAATGCCTATAAACGTTAAAACAGTGTAAAATATAGTCCGGCAAACACGGTATATAAGGAGGAGGGGGAGGAGGCGTATATTCAACATGTGGCGGTACGTGAATTATTAACGGACGTAAGCATGGGAACTCAATACCGAAGAAGTAGAGTTTGAATATTCATTTATAATGGCTAAATAATTGTTTCTACTTTTGGCACAAGGCCAGCAATTACCAGTACATTACTGGTACTTTATTTTATCGACCCCGTAAGGATGAAAGGCAAAGCTGGCCTCGGCGGGATTTGAACTCAGACCTAAAGGGACGTAACTATGCTGGGAAGCATGGCGACTCTCTAACGATACTGCCAATCCGCCTCGTTACTATCGAGTTTCACCTGTGAATTCACAGGATCATCAGGCATGACCAGTGATCTTATTAGTGCGCAAGTTAAACTTTAGAGGTAAAAATCTCACCAATAGCCATAATAAATGACCATAAACACACACACACACACACACACACGCAAACACACACACACACACACATATATATATATATATCAAAACTATAATAAAGTAAGGCGTGCGCGATTGCGTCCAGAATATATTTTTTTAAATTCCGTTTGTAAAATAAGTTGGATTACTTTGAGTAAATAATTGTTTCTACTTTTGGCACAAGGCCAGCAATCACCCAGCACATTACTGGTACTTTATTTTATCGACCCCGTAAGGATGAAAGGCAAAGTTAACCTCGGCGGGATTTGAACTCAGACCGCAAAGGGACGTAACTATGCTGGAAAGCATGGCGTCCGACCCTCTACCGATACTGCCAATAATGAATGATTACATAATTTATCTACTCAATTTCGGAAACAAAAATAATTTCGTAAAAATAAATAATTTCAAATTGACTTCTTTTCAAAGTTGCACTTCCGGTATATCGTCAGCACCACCACCACCACCACCACCACCACTTCAATCTAAACTATAATAATATAGTTATGTAATAAACAACATAAGATAATTATTTCATTTACCAATGGTTTCTTCAATCGTCAGAATGAATAAAAAACATGGTGTTTTTATTAAATACTAGCAGTGGTACCCGGCGTTGCACGGGATAAGGTATTTTGGAACGCGGGCTGCCAACAGACCTAATCGTGGAAAAACTGCATTTCCTGGACAATATGTAAAGAAAATAAACCGAATACTCTGATGGCTGGATAATCTTTAAGATTTTCCTCGACGAAGCAGGAAAAATGCAGGTTTTCACCTAATGATCTAGGGGATCAAGAAAATAATTTTTTTTTATGTGCATAATATGCGTTGAAATTTCGGGAAAATCGGTTAGACGTAACGCCTCAAAAAAGCCCTAAAAGCTGAAAAAAATGAAGTTTTTCTCCTAATGCGGGCCCTAGGCCATAAAAAAGTTGTATTTTCTTTACCCACGGTATGAAGAAGAGACTGACTAATACATAGTTACAATTTCAAGGAAATCGGTCTGAGATAACGCCTAAAAAAACCCATAAAAAGCTTAAAAAACCCCAGTTTTTCACCTAATGCGGGCGCTAGGAGATCAAAAAGATGCATTTTTAGGTGCATAATACTCCCTGAAACATAAGTAATACACATGTAAAGTTTGAAAAAAATCGGTTGGGTACTTCTCGAGTTTTAGGGATTCAAACTCACAGACACACACACACACAGACATCCTCAGGGAAGTGACGTAATGCAGACAGATATTATAAGGGCGCGACGTTATATGTATGTATCTATTTAAAAAGAGAAAGACTAATAATTATAGACAGAGATCGCTAAATCGCCTAATGCTGTCCCTAGGGCATTGAAAATTTGAATTTTCTTTTGCTCAGAACATTCCCTGAAACATAAGTATTACATGTGTAAAATTTGAAAAGAGTCGGTGGAGTGTTTCTCTAGTTTTAGGGATTTAAACTCACACACACAGACAGACATCCTCAGTTTTATATATATAGATGGATATGAAAATAAAATTTATATGAAAGTGAGGCTGAAAAATCCGGCGAAAAGGAAATAGGGGAAAAATATAAAATAACAATATATATATATATATATATATATATATATATATATATATATATATATATATATATATATATATATATATATATATATATATATATATATATATATATGCAAGGGCGGTGCCCCAGCATGGCCTCAGCCGGATGGCTGAAACAGGTAAAAGAGTAAAAGAGTATATATATTATTATTAACAGCCCGTACAGTGTACGGTGTAATTCGGGCTGTTTGTTTACAAACAAACAAACCGAGCATTATAATAAATGTTAGGTAAACCGATACGTGCATATATATATGTGTGTGCATGTATGTATATATATACATACTACTGTACGTCTGTATACATATATGTATGTATGTATACATACATACATACTTACATATATATATAAAATAAAGTTAAATAAAAGTGAAATGATTAAAATTTAGCTTCGTTTATTACTGCTATATATATTTCAGTGACAGCCATCTTTGGCTGTGACCTCTTCAGGCAGTTTGAATTAGTATGGTATAGACAAGTACATATGTTGTTTAGGTGTATAATATTGTCAATACTCTGATATGTCCAGTTCCTTGTTGGGTTGTTATTTCACTGAGGAACTGGAGTCATATGAATTCAAACAAACGAATTTCAGTGTCAAAGGTCCCCTTCTCCTCTCATTGGTCAGTTATTAGAACATTCCTCATTCTAAGTGTTGTTATTGTTGGAGTTAGCTTAAAAATTGATAAAATGGTAGAAGGGACAAGGTGTTAAAGGAACAAAATAACAAAAAAAGTGTCAAACTTCCCATTGGTCAGTGCTGAGAGCATTCCTCAGTCAGAAGTCTATAGAATTCTTTCTGGGGTGAGGCTCCCTGTAGTGTTTTTGCCTGCTATTGTTCAGTACATTTGACCTCCACCATTATTTTGGTACTGTTGTTGGTGTAGTGGTCAGCTTATATCTTGCTGCTGCTAACAATTTAGAAGTATCCAGTTTGTGTTTTTTCTTCATCCCTCCTGCCACCATCGTAGTGGTGGTGATGGGGGGGGGGGGGGTTCTTCCATGTATATGAAGAAATATAAGGCAATAAATGAAGAAAACAGAAAATAAATAAATAATATAATAAAATAATTAATATAATTTGTGTAATTTGAAAATAAATAAATAAATAGAGAATAAAGAATAAAGAATAAATGAGAGATTGGTGAAAAAGTAATGAAAATGAATATGGAGAAGTGAGAAATAATGTAGGATAAAGTGTGTGTGTGTGCTATAACCAATCTCAAGGTCAGAATATGTTGGATAGATTGGTATGAGACAAGATGTTAAGATGAGATATTCAAACTAAATGTGTTTGTGTTATAATCCATCTCAACTTAAAATAAATATAAGGTGATACAGTGAAGAGGGCAGAAAACAAATAACAAATTAATAAAGAGAAATCAAGATTTAAGATTGGAACTTGACAGTCAGAAATCTTTTAATTTACCAGATTTCTGACTGTCAAGTTCCAATCTTGAGTATGTAGAGTGTGTGTATATGTGTACTTCATGTTTTGGTTGGCTTACGTCTCCGAACATTTGTGAATTTACATGTAGGTATGTGTGTGCGCTTGTTATATACGTATTTATTTATTTATATACGTTTATTTATTTATTTATTTATTTGTATACACGCATACACACACACACATATTTATATGTGTGTGGTTTTGTATACCTATGGTAAGTGTTTTCGCGTATGCTTGTGTATGTACGTATTTGTATCCGTGTATGTATTTATTTAATTTCTATTACTTCTGTATTGTATTTATTTACTTTGTTCTTAACTCTGACGCGGAGATTTATTCGGTCTCCTAGTTGGAATTTTAGTCTACGACTTCTGCTATACCATTTACGTGGTTTTGTCTTTGCGTGCAATTGTTCTCCACGCTCCACATATGACGTATTATCTTCGTTTTTTTCGTTCATTGCCAGAGAACGTCTCTATGAACCACCTAAGAGAATATTAGTCTACGACCTCTTTTATACCATAAACGTGGTTCTGTCTTTGCGCGTAATTGTTTTTCACCGCTCCTATTAATGACGTATTATATTCGTTTTTTCCCGTTCTTTGCCAGCGAACGTTTCCACGAACCAAAGTATCGTCTTCCTCTCTTCCTCCGGTTGCAACGTTTTTTGAAATATCCACTTCTGCGTTTACAGATTGACTTTGTTAGTTTCAGAAGATCCCGTTAAGGGTGAAAGCAGCGATTCTTTGCTTAAACTTTAATCTTTTATTTTAATATATATATATATATATAAATATAAGAATAAAAACATAAATATCCAGAACGTAAACATACACACAATCAACTACGCGTATATACTAAAAAGTATGTAGACGTAAACTCACACAAACGTATTAGCCTATACAAAGTAATATGGACAGGAACATAAATACATACCCATACATATACACAGATATATACAAAAATACATACACATACATATACACAGATATATACACTCAAATTTGGGAAGGAGTAAGCAAGCAGAAATAACTAAATAAAAAAATAAATAAGAACAATATACACACACACACACACACATATATATATAACAAAGGAATTGTGGTAAGGAACCAGATGGACCATAACGCACCAGAGTACTCAATACTTAGGGTAGTAGAGTGGGAAATAGGAAAAAGTATGACCCCGACGGCAGAGCTCAAGCCGTTTCGACGGCTATTTCTGGATTAAATTAGAATTTTTAGCCTGGTGAATAAATAACCGAAGTTGTCAAGGTGGTACTTCCTTATATGAGAAGATTGTAGTTATGCTCGGAGGAAACATTACAAATGTTGTTTTCGAAGGACCAACTCCTAAACAAGAAAGACGAACTGGTAACCGCATGCAAACACAGATTGCGTAGGACTTACCTCGCCCTCAAACCCCATAACGACCCGGGTGGGTAGACAAGGGCTGATACCCCCCCCCCCCACACACACATTTCCCGAATAAGTTAGGGGAAACCTCAGCTTACTTAGGTAGATGTATCTCTTTTCTTTTCCTCTTTGTCTTCTTCTTCCCCCTGTCTCATCCTATCACTTCCTTCCACCCCCTATTTTCTTCCTCATCTGCTTTTCCCGTTTCGCCTACCCCGATGCAGCCCATCGGACCTCTGTAGCATCAGTTCCCCCACCCCTGTAATTTTAAGATAGAATTGGCCGAATACGTTTTACTAACTACTTATAGCAGACGTGTTAAACCCCTTTAATTTTGTATCAGTTCTGGTACTACTCAATTTCTACAAGTTTTTTCTATTCTCAACTTATTAACCTGTAATTGTAAGATAGCATTGTGATTTTTTTTAAAATTCATTTCTCAGTACCTAATTTTATATATATATATATTTTTTCTATTATCTTTTATTGTCTCCTACTCTCATTCAATTTACATATCCTATAACCTCCCTCCTCAACTTCATACACTATCCTTAGAATCTGCTGTATACATATCACTTTCAACGCTGCTTGACCGCTCCACTCACACCCCTATTGTTCTACAGGTAAGTTCAGCCACTCCTACCTCCCACCAAATGCCATGATAGACTTATTTGTGTTTACAACAAATTTTAACCAATCCTCTTGACAACTACAATCTTCCCATATAAGGAAGTACCCCCTTGACAAGTTCGGCTATTTATTCACCAGGCTAAAAATTCTAATTTAGTCCAGAAATAGCCGTCGAAACGGCTTGAGCTCTGCCGTCGGGGTCATACTTTTATATATATATATATATATATATATATATATATATATATATATATATATATATATTAAAATAACAGATTAAAGTTTAATCTGTTATTTTAATAAATATTTGCTCTACGGTTCTTATATATCTGATATATATTTATCCTTATCGAGCCCTCTTTGGATTTTTGTCTTCAAATTTATTATTATTACTATTATTATTACTATATATATATAGGCATACGTCAAGACGGGCGGTCTGGAAAGTGAAAGTAATTTTTGACACTGAATATTTTTATTTTTTTTACAACAGGTCTCAATCGTGTAAGTTACGATACACACGCAATTGTATGGATTTCTTAATATATATATATGTGTGCCCGTCTTGACGTATGCCATATATATATATATATATATATATATATATATATATATATATATATATATATATATATATATATATATATATATATATATATATATGTATGTATATATATATGTGTGTATATATATATGTATGTGTGTGTATATATATAATGTGTGTGTTTTTTTATATATTTGTTTACAATCTACTGTCTCTCACTACATCATTATAAGTCAGAACTATGAGAAAACAAACCCTATACTATTACATCGTTTGAACGTCTAACTAGGAAGAACCGAATTATAATATCTAATATATATTTATATATATATAGTTATTTAAAAAGTCTACTTCTGTCCTCGCCATACACAGAGCCCTTGCTACATCTAACTAATATCAACCGATGTCCAGTTTTTAGTAATCTTTCAATATACATACATATATATATATATATATATATATATATATATATGACATACGTCAAGACGGGCACACATATATATATATTAAGAAATCCATACAATTGCGTGTGTATCGTAAATTACACTATTGAGACCTGTTGTAAAAAAACAAAAATAAACAAATTCACAGTGTCAAAAATTACTTTCACTTTCCAGACCGCCCGTCTTGACGTATGCCATATATATATATATATATATATATATATATATATATATATATATATATATATATATAGACGTCACGTGTTCGATTCTTTTTGAATTTGCCACGGACACAGAGGCAGTGATTTTCTCAATGGCTAGGAAGTAAGTCCACGCTTTGCTATTTCCTATTCACTGATTTATTTTTTAATAAGCTTCCAGTGTCCTCGCTTTGCCTGGAAACTTATATGAGAATTGACTTTCCTGATGACGGGATGTTTCTCCACACCTTCTTCGGAAGATGTATCTACTCCATTCCAGAAACTAATTAGTTGGAAGTGATATTTTAGTAAGTAAGTTAATTTTATAATTTTCTTATCTTACGTCTCTTATATTATTGTTCTGCAACCCCATGCATTGAACCACAATGTTATTAAGACAAAACCTATATATTTGCTAGCATCAATATGCATTTGTATGTATATATATGTTACTAGATATAAATTCTTTATTATATATATATATATATATATATATATATATATATATATATATATACGGGAGTTTTGCGTCTGTGTGCGTATGCGGGTTCGTACGTATGTTGGGTGTGTGTATATGTGTACTTCATGTTTTGGTTGACTTACGTCTCCGAACATTTGTGTATTTACATGTAGGTATGTGTGTGCGCTTGTTATATACGTATTTATTTATTTATATACGTTTATTTAATTATTTATTTATTTGTATACACACACACACACACACACATATTTATATGTGCGTGGTTTGTATACCTATGGCGAGTGTTTTCGCGTATACCTGTGTATGTACGTATTTGGATGCGTGTATGTATTTATTTAATTTCTATTACCTCTGTATTGTATTTTATTTACTTTATTCTTAACTCTGAAGCGGAGAATGATTAGGTTTCCTTGTTAGAATTTTAGTCTACGACTTCAGCTATACCATTTACATGGTTTTGTCTTTGCGTGCAATTGTTCTCCACGCTCCACATATGACGTATTATCTTCGTTTTTTCTGTTCATTGCCAGAGAACGTCTCTATGAACCACCTAAGAGAATATTAGTCTACGGCTTCTTTTATAACATAAACGTGGTTCTGTCTTTGCGTGTAATTGTTTTTCACCGCTCCAAATAATGACGTATTATATTCGTTTTTTCCCGTTCTTTGCCAGGCAACATTTCCACGAACCAAAGTATCGTCTTCCTGTCTTGCTCCGGTTGCAACGTTTTTTGAAATATTCACTTCTGCGTTTACAGATTGACTTTGTTAATTTCAGAAGATCCCGTTAAGGGTGAAAGCAGCGATTCTTTGCTTAAACTTTAATCTTTTATTTTAATATATATATATATATATATATATATATATATATATATATATATATATATATATATATATATAGGAACAAGTAAGACCCCGACGGCTGAGCTCAAGCCGTTTCGACGGCTAATTCTGTACTGAATGAAAATTTATTCTGGTATTTAAATAGCCGAGCTTATCAAGGGGTAATTCCATATATGGTCAAAGAGATAATCACCAGGATTGGTCACATCACAAGTTAGTAGTAAATCTGTGATGGCAAATTGGTGGAGGAAGGGGTAGCTAAACCTGCCGGTAGGAGAAAAAGGGAAAGGGGGTGGAGTAGACCCATTCATGCGTTGGTAGTGCCAGCTACAGCTGGGCGTGAGGTCAAAGAGGATACTGGGGAGGGGGAGGGGGAGGGGGAGGAGGTCGAAACGGTAAGTAGAACAATGAAAGGTAAAACTATAAAGGGTACTGAGAGAGAAAAAAAAAATAAATAAAAATAAAATAAGGAAAGTCTGGTTACTAAGACTTAAGTCTCTCGCTATTGCTAGGCTAAAGAAATACATAAATAAATAAATAAGCAAATAAGTGAATAAAAGAATAGATAAATAAATTTAAAAAAAATATATATATATATATATAATGAAGAATAAAAAAATAAATAATAATAATAAAAATAAAGTAGGTGGGACGGAAATAAAGGGACCCTTATACGAGGTATAAGTGCGTGTATCGTACGGTGACGGCTCAACAAAGGGGGGCAGAATACTAAAGAGACTACCACGAAATAATAAAGGTTTCTACCCCAATCACAGGGCCAGCAACCACCCAGTGCAAGAAAGTAAACTAGTACGAGAATATAATTCAGGGTCCCGCAAAAAAAATACTAGTGCTAACTCTAAGGGTACCGCCACGAAACAAAAAGTCTTATACAAGCTACATGAAAGATCGTACGAGGTAAAAGTAAAGAACGGAAAATTAATACAGGAACCCCCCCCCCCTCCCCCAAAAAAAGGGAAAAAGAAGAAAGAAATACTGGATAAACGAGAAATTAAAGCAAAGATGCCACTAAGAAATATAGAAGGCACGGAAAAAAGGGACAGCGGTCGGAGAAGGGGGCAAGTATCCGAAGTCTAACACCTCTGCTATAAAAAGCGGAGTCAGCCAAATCTATCATAGAATAGGGACGGGGGTGGGGGTGCTGAAGCTACAAGGGACCGATGGGCTACCTCGGGTGGGCGAGAAAAAGACGACGACAAAGAAAAGGACCTGGGGTAGAAGGACTAGGGAGGGATGGGGGGGGGGGGGGGGAGGAGGAAATATAGAGGAAGCGATAAAAGAATGTAAAAGAAGATATTACGTCTCCATTGGCAAGCAGGGGTTACCCATTACAAAATAGGCAAGTGGGGGGTGTTATAGCCCTAGTCTACGTCCCCGGGTCATTATGGGGTTTGAGGGCGAGGTAAGTCCTATGTAATCGGTGTTTACATGCAGTAACCAGTTCATCTTTCTTGTTTAGGAGTTGGTCCGTCGAAAACAGCATTTGTAATGTTTCCTCCGAGCATAAATTGCACGGACGGCGTCCTCCCGTGTAAGGATTGGCTCTGGACAGTAATTTCCAAGTGAGATCATAGTTGATGTTGTTGTCCTTGAGGTCCCATATGTGGCCCGAAAGTGTGGCGCCAGGCCGGGTTTCGGAAGGTATGTCTGTGTTGGTATAGCCGGGTCTTGAAGTCGCATGCGGTTAATCCTATATAAGCTTTGTTGGAGGTGTCCGTGCTCACGTTGCACTGATAGATCACATTACGGTCTCTGCATCTGTTGTCGAGGGGGCAACTGGATCTATCAGGACAGTTGCACCTCCTGGTCGGCTCTCCACTGCTATTTAGGTTGTTTCTTCCATCGGGGTTGAGTTTTTTGTTGTTGGAGGAGACGATGTTTTGTGCGAAGTTAGGTGTAGTGCTGTAAGAGAGTTTGATGGTATTTTTGTTAATTATGTTGTGGTAGCGGTGTTGTGGTGGGAAGTGTTATTCAATGAGCCTAAAGAAAATTTTCCCGATGGGAGTTGTCACCTCGGCGTTGTGGGGAGGATTGAACCATGTTACATTGCGTGAGCGGCGGTGTCGCCTGCTGGTTCCGCTAATGGGAGCTGGACAGTAGGATATTTCCTCCCGGAAACCACTCCGCTTGAGGGCCTCGTTGTAGTAAGGCGCATGTTCATCGAATATCTTCTCATTAGCTGACAAACAGGATATACGGAGGGAGATGTTTTTGACCAGGTTGTTGGTGATGTTCCTAGGTTGGTTAGATCGGCGGTGGATGTAGTGCAGGTTGTCATTGGGTTTCCTGTATGGGTGGTACAGGTCATTATTGAGATCGAGGGTAACGTCCAGGAAATTAACTCGGGTCAGGGACGTTTGTAGGGTTATTTTAAATCCCCAGTCGCGGAAGAAGCTGATTAATAGTTTACGGACCCGATCTGTACTACTGGGGTTGTACCCTTTAAGGGTAAGGAGCCCATCATCACGGTACAATCCACCACCGAAAGCAGGAAACATATCGGTGAGTTTGGCTATAAGGAATAATCCTATAAGATCTGTGACCTCCGCCGAATGCGTAGCGCCCATGCTGACGTCGAAGGGTGAGTCAGGAGCTCTTTTTATCCATTTGGAGTTGTCAAAGAGTAAGACTGTCTTCCTAGCGTGGAGGATGATTTTTCTTTCCTGGTCGGTGATGGGCACAAGTGCTTCGGCGAAGTCCAAGGCGGCAGTAAGTAGCGGTAAGGTGATTGAAGCATAGTAGCTCTCTATGTCGAACTGGATAAATTTAGTGTCTCGTTTATCCTCCAAATTCCTGGGTGTTGATCCATAGGCTAAGTCGGGCGTGTTGCTTGACTTTTGGTATCACGGAATTACCCCTTGATAAGCTCGGCTATTTAAATACCAGAATAAATTTTCATTCAGTACAGAATTAGCCGTCGAAACGGCTTGAGCTCAGCCGTCGGGGTCTTACTTGTTCCTATTACCCACTCTACTACCCTAAGTATTGAGTACTTTGGTGCGTTATGGTCCACCTGGTTCCTTGCCACATTTCCTTCGTTATATATATATATATATATATGCAAAAGTTCTATTTAAAATTGTTGGGATACAACAAGTAAATATTTTATAACTGATATAAAGCACTCGACAAGTTTTTGGAGTAGATATACGATATTAAATAAATGGAAACTATATTTATAAAACCATATTTATTTCATTATACATATTTCAGGGATACCAAATTAAAATATGGTATGCCTTCATCAGTCACTTATATAGTCACTTATATATTATGGAATACTGTTGGCTTCTTGCTACAATAATTTCTATACTTTTCATTTATATATATATATATATATATATATATATATATATATATATATATATATATATATATATATACATATATATATATACATATATATATATATATATATATATATATATATATATATATATATATATATATATATATATATATATATATATATATATATATATATATATATACATATATATATATAAACAAAACAAAATAAAGTAAAAGAAGGGGGAGCGTGTTGACAACTATAGAGGTGAGTGTGTGTGTGTGTCTGGGGGTGGGGGTGGGGGGTAATAAAAACAACTTAAATATAAACAAATACACAAGATATGTATATACATATATATATACATACATACACACATATACATAAACATTCACCAATCTTGTGATAATGGCTCTATTTGCAAGGCATAGTGGGTTTGTGTAGTTTCCTGGAAGATTTGTATACACAAAATTACACAGGCCAGACACATTACCATATTCCAGACAAAGTTCATTTGGCAGAAGAATTGTGAATGCACCTACAGTTGGAACAGTTGGAATGTTACCATTTTCCACATCAAGAAGGTAGTTTGCAAACTGTCTTTCATCAGAATCCTCTGTATTAATTAACCGTTGATTGGTTGTCATCTCCATGGTTTCCACATAGTCCCGGGGATAGGATCACTTGATGGTTGCCTCAACTATTTGTGGTCTAGCACCGTGACGTACTACTGGAAGAATTTGCTTCCAGTCAACATATAGTAATACTGTTAGACCACCAAATGGTTTTTTGCAATCTCGAACATCTTTTAAGCTACTGTTGAGGCATTCAAATATATGCTTATGTCCCATACCTATCTCATCAATCATTAGCAGGTAAGCTTGCTGCATAAGTTTACCTGTGTCATACCTCTTTGTGAAGAAGCAAGTTGATTCAGCAGTCACATTGATAGGAATCTTGCACTTGGAATGAAGAGTTCTACCTTTGTGAAGCAAACTGGCTGCTATTCCAGATATGGCAGTGGCAAGTGCAATTTGTTTTTTAGATTGGAGGTAATCCAATAGGATGTTTATGACATAGGTTTTTCCTGTACCTGCACTTGCATTCAAACAGAAAATTCTGCCTTCATTTTCATTTACAGAGGTGATTACTTTGTAGAAAAATAACCAGTTGCTCAGGATTCAATGTTGGCAGAAGTTCATTTATGTTTGCTTGCAGTTGGTGTGTATTGAAATCAGTTTCTGCCATAAGAACCCTGTTGATTTCTGGTATGGCAAAATAGTTGGATCTGGCCGAGGAAGTCCATAGTTGGCATGAATGTCCAAGCCATCATGTTGAAGTCTTTGTTGGATCTTCTGTAGAACAATCTGCACAGTTTGCATGGACATGACTTGCTCACGACGTTCATGCATGATATCCTCTGCAAGACAATTCTTCCATTTCTCTCAGAACTGCAGAGGGTCATTTGGCATGTAGTACAATAAAATGGTGCAGAAGATCTCTCGCAGCTGAGGACCAAACGTAATGGATGAGGCCTCTTCCATAGCTTTGTCTTTTTCACCATCTTCATCTAACAGACCAAGTTTCCTGCATGCTTCTTGGAATGTTGGAAATTCAACTCCTTCAATTGTCCTCAATTCTTTGTATGAAGTTGACCCAGCATTGTGATGTAGGATCATTCTGAGGTAATATAATTCAGATTGATGTCTACTGAGAGATACTGTTGGAATGCGTCCAAGAGATTCACTCATAAATTGTTGATCACCATCCAGATGTCCCTTTTTTCTTCTTTGCCACTTTTTGTTTGTCCAAGTGAAATATTAAGAATATCAATATACAATATGTTTTGTGCCAGTGGCACAATATTCAGTTGAACATATTCCATCAACTTAGTCATTGGCTGTCCCCTAGAAACAACACTTTCTACCTGCCCTCGCTCATACACGACCATTTGTTCTCCAGGTAAATGGCAAGGCAACTTTTCAACTGGCAGTTTTCGATGATGTAATGGAAATTTATAGATTCTCCGGAATGCTTCACTGGCTGAGATGTACCGTGCATTGATATAGGTCTCAATCTCATTTTGGGCATGGACACAATTTCCTTGATCATCCTTAATAGTGAAAGTGATCTTGTCTGATCCTTTCGTGATGTACCTATATAAATACGTAACAGCCTTGACACTGTGGACAACCTCACAATTGATGTGGCACTGATATCTCAATGAGAGGAAAGGGTTGTATGGAACAATCCAACGATTATCAACAGTAAATTCTTGAGCTTTAAGTTGGATTGTATGGGTTTAACCATCATGCTGTCTATCCCTTCTTCTATACCCCGGAAAGGAATTTTCGGCAACAAATGTGGTTTGTCTGAATGACTTCGGATAACTTTTTGAGCAATGGCGTTGATGTCCTAGCCCTTCCATACATGGGCACATCATATTAGCTTGTCCACATGGGCCATGAATGTTGCAGGATGTGATGATCTGATGCAGAATTGGATTGGTCTCTTTATCAGGAATCTCACAGTACACTACCTGATCAATGGCATCAGCAGTTTTGGGTTTGCTATTTTCAGCCATTATCAGCAGAATATGAGCATGAGTGAGGCCTCGTTTCTGCCACTATATTGTATCATAATGAGCCACAACTTTTCCTAGGACATTTCTTTTCAGTATATCATCCATGATGCTGTCATACTTGATCTTGAAGACTCTTGCACAAATATCAGGACGGTCTCTAGGTTCTTCACCAGGGTGCAAACTATTTTTTATTTCATCCCAGTTAGGGTTAATTGTTACCGTGATGAAATAGGATGGCTTTCCCATGTGTCGAACCACAGTCATCGAATTCTGAAAGCACTCACTGTAGAAGCGAGGTGAATCATAGATTGAAGGAGGAAGAACAATTCTCCGGCCTGCATTTACTGAATCTCTTTCAGCCACAGCATCATACAAACCCTCATACTGTTCAGCTCGTATCATGGTTTGATTGTTGCGGGCCTATTTGAGGCGACAATGTTCTATTTTGGCCTGGACATCTATAGCATATTGCTGCATCAGCCGCCTGCTCTTCATGATAATGTTACAATCATCTTGAAACCGATAACAGTAGAAATCTGTGGGTGTGAGTGTGTGATTGTTGTCAATCCTTTTCAAACCAACCTGAAACCCATCATTCCCTCAAGGAAACAGTAGCACATAATGCAGAGGATCATAAGAACGGTGCAACTGATGAATCCTCTGAAGACCACCATCTCTTTTATGAATGATGATATCCAAAAGATGTTGAATAACAGCAACCTCAGATAGATGGGAAGATTATATATGCGACAATGAAAATCAGTGGGTTTTACTTTGTCAGCATGTAGGACAATGTTCAGATTTTCAGAGACTGGCATTTCAATGACTGACTTGAAGCTTCTTATATAGGTGTTGCAGTAGTGCAAGTCTTCCTGCAGGACAGCAGCATCTAAATTAGCATGATGCAAGCGATTCTGAAGCTCATGATCTGTATCATAGAAGTAAAGCTGCGCAAACTTGGTTGAAGCATCACTTGGAAGTAGTGATCCAATAATATGACAAATCTTACCTTGGATCTTAAATGTGAGACTAAATCCTGGTGCTTTAATTGCAGCCAATTGAAGCTAAGGAAAGCACATTGTTATATGCCCGTATCTTATGGAGAAAAGAATTTCCTGCTTGAGTGATATCGAAATATTTTAGTATATTTGGTGGAGGAGGAGGAAGTTGAGGGAGTTTCACTTTTCCCTGGAAGCAGCACAGAGATTTGGGTTCATGTGGCCAGCAATAAGCTTTGCAGTGCGGACAAACAGGCAAAGAGACTCCCTGCATTATGTTGTGGCATTATGGAAAGAACAGTTTGCTCTTGGAAAGGTTCATCTGTAGGATTCTTTGCCAGACCTTCAATTGACCTGTTCCTTCCTCTCTGAACGTTTGGTGCATTTGTTGCAAGTTGTTGTTGGTGTGTTAACTGAATTACATTTGTAGAAATTTGTTGGGATGTTGTAGAGCGATTATTGCTTGATTGATTTGCCCTCTTCTCTCTTTGTCGTTGGGATTTAGATGAGAAATATTTTCTGCGTCCCATATTCACTCTCTGTCATGTATGTATAAATATACGTTATCTCTACGGTAAATCTTAGAAATAAATATATGTTAAAACAAAAAAATAAATAATCGCTTCATCTTTCTCTTTCACTCCCTCACTCTCTCTCTCTATAGATATACCGGAAGTATTGAAATATATGTTTAATCATGTGTTACAAATTTTAGTAGATAAATTGCCTTTCATCCTTACGGGGTCGATAAAATAAAGTACCAGTAATATACTGGGTATTTGCTGGCCTTGTGCAAATAGAAACAATTATTTATTGAAAGTAATGCAACTTATTTTACAAACGGGATAAAAAAAATTATATTCTAGATGTAGTCCCGCGCTCCTTGGTTTATTATAGTTTAGATTATATTTGTTAGTGTTTTCGTTCTGTAAACATTACATTAAATGAGTTTTCAAAATAAAGAGTTAATAAATAAAACATTATACTTGTTTTACCCTCCCATTTCCAACTAAACCGAACGCTATCATGACTGTATGTGTGTGTTTGTGTAAATGTATATGTATGAATGTATTATTTTTGTAAATGTATATGTGTGAATGTATGTATGTTTGTGTGAAAGTATGTGTGAATGTATGTATGCTTGTGTGAATGTATGTATGTTTGTGTGAATGTATGTATATTTATGTGAAAGTATACCCTCCCATCTCCAATTAAACCGAACGCTATCATGACTGTATGTGTGTGTTTGTGTAAATGTATATGTGTGAATGTATGTGTTCAAATCGCAAGGGACCAGATTCGCTAGTTTCTTAATATACTTAGAAGTGTCTAGGATACTAATTCATCACCCACTAATGAGCAAGAATTAGTAATTCTATTCACAATTAATATTGCGAAACAGCACCAAGCTGTCTGGGTGATTGGTAGTTACCACAATTCCGGTTTGTATTTATTTTCTTGATTTTTAAAAAAATTGAGACAGGCAAACCCTATTGTTTATAGTTAATATTCTTTTCACCTTAGCAAATCTGGTCCCTTGCGATTTGAACACATATATGTATATGTCTGTGTTCGTTTTTCTTTTATATTCAATTATAATATACGGCTCGGATATATCTCTTTCTTAGAGCTATTCTGTTGTAAGAGACTATTTTGAGTTCCTAACTCAATATATACCTTTGATATGTGTGAATGTATGTATGTTTGTGTGAAAGTATGTGTGTGAAAGTATGTATATTTGTGTGAAAGTATGTGTGTGAAAGTATGTATATTTGTGTGAAAGTATGTATATTTGTGTGAAAGTATGTGTGTGAAAGTATGTATATTTGTGTGAAAGTATGTATGTTTGTGTGAAAGTATGTATATTTGTGTGAAAGTATGTGTGAATGTATGTATATTTGTGTGAAAGTATGTATGTTTGTGTGAAAGTATGTATGTTTGTGTGAAAGTATGTGTGTGAAAGTATGTATATTTGTGTGAAAGTATGTATGTTTGTGTGAAAGTATGTATATTTGTGTGAAAGTATGTGTGAATGTATGTATATTTGTGTGAAAGTATGTATGTTTGTGTGAAAGTATGTATATTTGTGTGAAAGTATGTGTGAAAGTATGTATATTTGTGTGAAAGTATGTGTGTGAAAGTATGTATATTTGTGTGAAAGTATGTATGTTTGTGTGAAAGTATGTGTGAAAGTATGTATATTTGTGTGAAAGTATGTATATTTGTGTGAAAGTATGTATGTTTGTGTGAAAGTATGTGTGAAAGTATGTATATTTGTGTGAAAGTATGTGTGAATGTATGTATGTTTGTGTGAATGTATGTATATTTGTGTGAAAGTATGTGTGAATGTATGTATGTTTGTGTGAATGTATGTATATTTGTGTGAAAGTATGTATGTTTGTGTGAAAGTATGTATATTTGTGTGAAAGTTTGTGTGAATGTATGTATATTTGTGTGAATGTATGTATATTTGTGTGAAAGTATGTATGTTTGTGTGAAAGTATGTATATTTGTGTGAAAGTATGTGTGAATGTATGTATGTTTGTGTGAATGTATGTATATTTGTGTGAAAGTATGTATGTTTGTGTGAAAGTATGTGTGAATGTATGTATATTTGTGTGAAAGTATGTGTATAATCTCTATCTCTCTCATCACACACACTCTCTTTCTATATATATTATTATAGTTTAGATTGAAGTGGTGGTGGTGGTGGTGCTGACGATATACCGGAAGTGCAACTTTGAAAATAAGTCAATTTGAAATTATTTATTTTTTCGAAATTATTTTTGTTTACGAAATTGAGCAGATAAATTATGTAATATTCATTCATTATTTATTCAAAGTAATCCAACTTATTTTACAAACGGGATAAAAAAAAAATATTCTGGACGCAGTCCCGCACTCCTTACTTTATTATAGTTTAGATATACATAGGAGCGCTGGACCTAGAGGGAGGGAGAGGGGTGGTCATGTCTGCCCCATATATGTATTTATACATTTTGAGTATATAGACACGTAGACATGACAAATATAAGTATTTCCCCATAATTGCAGAAACTTTTTTTTATAAAATCGATTTTCAAACGTAGTTAGATTGCCATCACAAGGTGTGTGTATCATCTACACAACCGCAGGGGCATATATACCATATCACTTATAGTAATATCCTATTTTTGTTATCCACAGGGAAATACGTAAATTGACATGTCAAATATACTAACAATTGTGAACATATATATATATGTGTGTGTATATATATATATATGTGTGTATACATATATATATATAGAACTGTTTCATTCGTGAGAAATGACGAGATTTCTCACGAATGAAACAGTTCTAGTCCTGTAGAAGCTTTTCGATATTAAAACATTTATACTCTGCTATGTATTGAGTACTTTACTTACTGTGGTTATCCCCGATTGAACCCGGAATAATGTATATATATATATATATTTAATATAAGCCCTGGGCTTCCTGATTTCTCCCGAATGTAAGAGTTCGAGTCCTGTAGAAGTCATTTCTATATTAAATATTTATACTCTGTTATTTATTGAGTACCTTACTGTGGTTACCCCGGATTGAACCCGGGATAACCCCCCCCCCCACACACACACACATATATATATATATATATCACGATAAATCAACGGAGCCATAGACTCTCGCTATTCCCTGTCAGTAATGTGCTCAAAGGAGAAGCAATCCCGAGCTCTTTATAATACAATATGTTGAAAAGATAACACACCAGAGAGAGAGATAGTGTGCCATCAATTACCAGAGAGAGATAGTGCGCCATCAATCAAACAGGGAAAAAACCACCAGTGCATGGAATCTATAGCCCATGGAAGGCAGAGTAGGCACACAATAATTAAAAGTATAAATTAAAGTGTAAATACATGGAAAATGTGTGAGATCCTTGGTACAGTTAGGTATATTTGAAAAAATGCAAAATAATGACTTCATTTGTAGTGTTAACAAATTTATGATTTAAT
>OZ024741.1:68740020-68765020 GCA_964016885.1 Eledone cirrhosa | reverse complement strand
TTATTTCAAACCCAAACTTCACACTAAGAGTTTTCTCCTTCAAATTAACCCCCCCCCCCTGGAGTCTAATGCACTTTTCCATCCTTTTCTGCCACGCTTGCATGCACTCCTGGAAGGATTCTTCCGGGATCCTCCGCAATTCCGTCGTCACGGCCTTTTTGATGTCGTCCACGTCTACAAAACGGGTCCCCTCCGGCGATGACTGTCCCTAGCAAGTCTGGTTCGGTTTCAAGACGCTCGAGGATATCCTGGCACACTTGCATGCGTCGACCCTTCTGGTCATCGTTCAGCAGTTTTGGCACCATCTTCGCGCAGACTTTCCGCATGTCCAAATCTTCAGTGAGAATCTTCCAGACGCTGCCCCAATTCCTGCCCAGCTCCTTTGCCATCAGTCGAACAGCCAGCTGACGTTCGCTACGCACCATCTGCCTGATACGCTCAACGTTGACCTCAGTCCTGGATGTTGAGGGCCTTCCGCTCCTGGGGTCATCTTCCACGTCCTCGCGTCCTTCTTTAAACTTTCCATACACTTGCTGCATTTGACGGAGTTTTTCCCCAACCGTACCAGAAACTTCAAGTTTGTTCGTTGCTCTGTGTGCATTGCTTGACGACCTGAAACAGAGAAAATGTATATAAAATTTGGAAGAAAAAAGTTTGATCGCTGCAGAGAGCTAAGATTACAGTTACATACTCCAGGGGGATTACTTTGAAGGAGAAAACTCTTAGTGTGAAGTTTGGGTTTTGTGACATCAGTCCTGGAACTTTTCTGACACACCTCGTATATCTCCCACATATATACACACATATACACATACATATGTATATGTATATACACACATACACACACACACACACACGCACACACACACACACACACATATATATATATATTAAAATATAAGTATTAATAAAATAGATGTTCTTTTGATCAATTACATTTTATTATACATATTTTGGATGTACAACAGTACGTCCTCATCAGACAAAATATAATGATACATGACATACCCTGAGATGTTAAATGGTTAAACATCTCAGGGTATGTCATGTATCATTATATTTTGTCTGATGAGGACGTACTGTTGTACATCCGAAATATGTATAATAAAATGTAATTGATCAAAAGAACATCTATTTTATTAATACTTATATTTTAATATTAATAACTACTGAAAATTATTTTTCGTTGAGTGCTTCCAATCTACTGTAAAACTCATTCTTTGACATAATCATCGAATATTGTTTACCAACTTAATACTTATATATATATCATAAATCATGTCCTTAGAATTATTAGATAAGATATATACCATTTCCACTCCCAATTAGTATAATTAACCATATAAAAAATCAATTAGACCAGGCTATAAGAAAAATGGCTCCTATGAAGAAATTTCCGACAAATAACCGAAAGCGGCCTCTTCGCGGTGGCCCCAATAGAGTATTTATCCAACATTTCAACAGCATGTAGAAACTGACTAAATATACCGTCAACCATACACAATTAGGTGTAAATTCAAACTTAGAAGAAATGTGTACATACCGTAATTATATCTCTACCATGGTTTCGTCCGTATTTTTAGACATCCAATTATCAGGATATCCGGAGTAACAGACTCATCAGGAGAAAAACTCAAAATTAGACATTTAATTTTCCAAAGTGATCGCGCCAAAAATAGATTAAAAAATGGCTAAGAATCGTGACGTGGCAGTGGTCAAGTTAGAAAGAATGTGATAAGTTGCTTACGGCGGATAGGCTTGTTGCTAGGCCGGTTGCAACATATATATCTATGACTTCATGTATATGTAAATCTTTATACTTATATATATATATATATATATTTCGTTTCTGAATTTGTTTAGCAAGATTCTTTATCTGAAAATGTGTGTTGAAACCGATATTGTTATACTTTGGGAGGGTCATGTTGCCAATAAGAAACACACGCACCAGTTGCTTTCACTTCAATTTATTATAATAAATTGAAGTGAAAGCAACTGGTGCGTGTGTTTCTTATTGGCAACATGACCCTCCCAAAGTATAACAATATATATATATATATATATTGTTATACTTTGAGTTTGAATTATTTTTCCTACATCTTACGTTAACTATTTTTCCCATTTTGACGCTATAGTCGCATATATGTTATGGAATACTGTTAGCTTCTCGCTACAACAATTTCTATACCTTTCATTTATATATATATATATATGTGTGTGTGTGTGTGTGTGTGTGTTTTTAATTAAACATACGGAATATTGCCAAATGTACTATACATACATTCATGTATACATCGCTATTTCAGAGCACCAATACTAATACACACACACACGCTAACACATACACGCACACAGACACACAGATACACATAAACACTCACAAACACATACACACACAGACACACAGACACACACATACACACGCAAACACATACACACGTACACGCAAACACACACCCATACACACATACACGCGCACACACACATACACGTGCACACACATATATTATGTTTTATCTTTGTCTTGTCATTTGAAACTTGACTTCAATATCAGGCCATGAGTTGCATGATTATTATAAACAGGTTTATTACTTGTTAGTAGAAAAAGAAGGTATAAGAAATATCTTGTTTAAATTCCGTTACCAGTCCTTATAATAAGAATTTCTCCTTATCTACACCCAATCTTGCTCCACTATTTCTCTCACTGCCATAGTAACACATAATTAAATTTATTTCTTATTAGTACACCCGTGTCGTCAGTAATGACGACAATATAGTTGAACGTATTTCATTTTTAGAGTCCAGAATCGGCATGCCGTATATACCAAGATTACTGGTATATGAACAATTATACAACCCGGGAAATTTACGTTCGCATAAGAGAAACCCTATAGTTTATGTTGATTACTGACACGTGAAAGCAGTGCCGGATTTAGGACAAATGGGGCCGTGTGTTAGTTAAGTTATGAGCCCCTGTGCTAGTTAAGTTATGAGGCCCTGTGCTTGTTAAGTTATGAGGCCCTGTGCTAGTTAAGTTATGAGGCCCTGTGCTAGTTAATTTCATCTAAAAAAAATTTTTTTGGCAGGAAGATCAGTTTCCAAATCACCCAGGACCTTGTGATTTGGAAACTGAACGTAGTAGCAACATGGCTGAGATAGGAAGTGCATTGTGTGCATATGTCTAAATGTGTATATTTGTGTGTAAGGTTTAAAAATTACAGACAGAGAAACATATAAACATAAATATACAAACATACTTAGCATATTCAAACATTGAACATATATAGCGATCGCTTTTTTATGGTTGTGTTGGTGTGTTGCTTGTGTTGTGGTGTTGATTCGTTTGTTGCATGCATGTTCACCTGTAGCTTGCCGTGTCGTGTGATACAGTGTGACCAGAGGTTGCAAGTGAGTAAGTGGTCAATAAGATCATGATATGATAGTTCCTTGATTACGCAAAAAATGAATATATATAAATGAACGACGATGACACCAAACCGCTATATTATTAATTTATTGAAAATCGCTCACGCCGGAGCTATACAAAAAATAGATAAGAATTATGTACGTTATTTGTTTGTTTGTAAAAGTAGAATTAAATTGTATTTACTAAGAAAACTGCATGAACTTCATTGGCTTGGTTAAGAGAAAGACCAAAAGATAGAGATTAAGTGAAAAAAAAAAAAAAAGAGAGAGAGAGAGAGAGAGAGGGGGAGAGAGAGAGAGTAAGAAAAAGTAAGAGTCTGTAAGATCCCAAAAGGATCTGTAGGAAGCAAATGTTTTACATGTTTACCCTATCAAGAACTGCTTCGAACTGCTTCCCGCTTGATCTAAGACAGGCTATTTATATCTATCGCTTCCTCTGTCCCTTGGTCATCCACTCTCAGACTTGTTTACGCCCGAAAGGAGATAGCCCAGAAAATGACCATTAAATGTTACCCAAGGGTCAAGGTGTGGGCAGATTTCGCTACACATAAATAAGTAAATAAAAACAGAATATTCAAGTGTCTTTTGTGGTTATGAAAACGGAAAAGAAAGGGAAAGGTAAGAGCTCCAATGTCACAGAAGAATGGGGAAGGGGATAAGGGAGGGTGATGGCCTCTGGGTGCGGCGGTATCGAAGCTACGCCTCGCGGACAAGACCGCAAAAGCACTCCCGCTGACAATAACCAGCGACACCCGCTGCAACAGCCACATCATCTCCCGAGGCCCTTTCCTCAGACGACCCGCTGATTGGCTTTTTTATTCATTTATTTATTGTATTATGCTTTAGAAGGTTAGTATCATAGTTCTACTTCACAGAAGTCAAATATAATAATAGAAATGTTTTTTACCACACGTTGTGATGGTGAGCTGGTCTCAACTCCCAAACTGGAGCGTGTAGAGAAGAGAGAGAGAAGACAGGAGTCATCTCTAGGGAGAGAAAGCAGGAATCGTCTCTTAGTAAGGTTGAAGTGGTCTTTTCAGCTGCGGCGTAGGAAGTGAGAGAGAATTGCCTCACGTTCTCAAATATATAGTCCCCATGGGAACGTAACTCCATTTAGTACCTGGATTTGCCCCTAGGGGTCACGACCGTCACAAAGGGACGCTTAGTTCATGGAAGTGACACTAGGGGTCACGGCCGTCGCAAAGGGACGCAACTCTTATCCGTTTTGAGTTCCTCGCAAAGGGACGCAACTCTTATTCGTTCTGAGTTCCAGCCATAAGGGGGTCGCTACAGTACCCTCCTCCAGACGATAGGCGAGAAGCCCGAAGGTAATTGTAGCGAACCAACAAGCATTAGCTCCCAGCACAGGCATGAAATATTAACGAAAAGGTACATGTATACATAGTTCAATACAATAAAGAGAAAAACAAAAAAAAAGGCTCCAGTGGCCAGTTCACATAAAAACAGTTTGGCAGAGTTTTTTTCGCCAGTGGACTCTTCGACCGGAACGGGTCGTGGCCTTGTATGTAGGTGAAGGTGGAGCAGAAGGAGCAGGTGTATGCACAAGAGAGAAAGATTGGGGTGTTTGTGGCTCGGGTGTATGAGCGTCATTGTATGCCCTTTTTAGTCTATCCACCGAAATTGTCTCTCTGGACCCCTTAATGTCTACCGTGAAATGTTTGTCAGTACGTGCTAACACACGGTAGGGTCCAGAGTACGGCTGTGTGAGGCGTGGAGCAACGGCGTCGTTTCTGACGAATATATGAGCCCACGAGGCAATATCCCTCGGGACTGCAACATTAATAGTTTGTTTCCTAGTATTCATGGACGGTAAGTCCTGAAAATAGGAGCGCAAACGAGATACGTAGGAAAGAGGATCCTGAAAAGCAAGATCAACAGGGGCAAGCATTTGCCCAGGCAACGCTAGAGGAGCACCATACAGTAATTCGGCTGGGGAGAACCCAAGGTCCTCCTTTATTGATGACCGAATTCCTAATAACACAATAGGAAGGTACTCGCTCCAACGTTGAGAGTCTGGATAGGCGCGAAGAGCGGCCTTTAATTGGCGGTGGAATCGTTCTACCATTCCGTTCGAAGCAGGATGATAAGCTGTGGTCCGAATCCGTTGAGCGCCAATGATCTTTGTCATCTCAGAGAAGAGATGAGACTCAAATTGTCTACCACGGTCTGTGGTGACTGTTGTTGGTACACCAAAGCGGGCAATCCACCCTGATACCAGGGCACGCGCTATAGTCTCAGCGGTAATGTCTTTTAAGGGGATGGCTTCAGGCCATCGCGAAAAACGATCGATGCAGGTCAAGAGGTAAGAATATCCACTACTGAATGGCCAAGGTCCAACGATATCGATGTGGATGTGTTGAAACCGAGCATCTGGAGTACTGAAAGTACCAAGTGGAGTCCGGATATGTCTGTGGACTTTAGATTTTTGACACTGTGCGCAGGAACGGCACCAGACAATAATTTCTCGCCTCATATTGGGCCAGAAAAATCTAGCTGTTATGAGCTTTACTGTGGCTGAAATTCCTGGGTGAGAAATGCTGTGCAAAGCAAGGAACACAATTCGACGGTGAGTCTCAGGAACATAAGGTCGTGGTGAATCCGTAGATACATCACATAGAATCTGCCTGTCGGTGGTCGACAAGGGCAGATATTTGAAGATGCAAGTCGCAAACTCGGCAGAAAGAGTATCCAACGATTGGAGTGCAGGTTGGTCTGCAGCTAAACGACTTAAGTCAATCTCCTGGGATGACGAGATGGAGCTGATTGGCAAACGTGACAATGCGTCTGCAGCTATGTTAAGCGAGCTAGCAATGTGCTGGATATCATTTGTGAATTGCGAAACGTAATCCAGGTACCTTGTCTCTCTGGGTGAATATCTGTCGGCTTTAGCCCTCAAAGCAAAGGTCAGAGGTTTGTGGTCAGGTAAAACAGTAAAATTTCTCCCCTCAAGAATATGAGAGAAATGTTTCACCGACAGATATATGGCTAATAATTCCCGCCCAAACGTGCTGTAACGCGTTTCTGCTGGTTTCAGCTTCCTTGAGAAAAATGCCAAAGGTTGTTGGTTTCCAGCGTTGTACTGCTGTAAAACTGCTCCCACAGCGGTATCAGATGCATCAACACAAAGCGAAAGCTTGGCTTCTGGTACCGGGTGGGCTAGCAAAGATAAACTAGCGAGTGCTGACTTGGCAGTCTGGAAGTCTTTAATAAGATGTCTTTGTGTCAAGGAAATATCCTCATTCTTCTTACGACGATTTTTCAAAATGTCAGTAAGGGAAGATAGCAAATTAGCACAATGAGGAACGAAACGCCCCTAAAAATTGATTAGGCCTAAGAAGTGACGCAACTGGTGAAGTGTAGTAGGCGGAGGTAAATCCTGTATGGCTTGAACTCGCTGGGGAATCGGCCTAATACCTTCGGCGTCGATGAGGTGGCCTAAAAGATTTAGCGAAGTGGAACCGAAAACACACTTTGCGGGATTCCCACGAACGCGGTAATCCTGAAGAAGTCGCCGAAATAAAAGATGCATGTGGTGCATATGCTCTTCCGGAGAGGAACTAGCGACGAGAAGATCGTCTATGTATGCATAAACGAAGTCCAGACCACGAGTGACTTCGTCTATGAACCGCTGAAAAGTGCTAGCGGCGTTCCTGAGTCCGAAAGGCATGGTCAGAAATTCGAAGATCCGAAAGGAGTTGTGATCGCCGTTTTCGGAATATCCTCCTTCCTGACCGGAATTTGGTGGTAGGCTCGCACTAAATCTAGTTTTGAGAAAATCTTACACCTCTGCAATGAAGATGCGAAATCCTGGAGATGGGGATGGGATACCTATCCGGGACGGTCATAGCATTTAACCTCATATAATCCCCAGTGGGTTTCCAGTCGCCAGAAGTCTTGGGCACCATGTGTAACGGTGAAGCCCTAGGACTCGTAGATGGGCGAATAATACCCAGCTGCAGCATATGGTCAAACTCGGACCGTGCTGTCTTTAATTTGTCCGCCGGTAAGCGGCGTGGACGCGAAAACACTGGAGCACCGGTGGTGGAAATGAAATGTTCAGTTGAGTGTGTTGGCTCAGTGACTCGAAAATTTCCATCGGTGAGCTCCGGAAAAGAACCTAACAACGAATGGTAGGCGTCTCCAGCGGCAGCGATGAAGAATATGGGGTGACTGTTGGAGCATTGGCTTACTGGCCACGAATTGAAAAACCGGTGATGTCATCTATCAGGCGTTGGCCACGGACGTCCACAGTCAAAGAGAAGTTGTGGAGGAAATCCGCTCCTAAGATAGGGTATGGCAAATCGACAACCGTAAAAATCCACTTAAAATTCCTACAAAGATTTAGGAATTTGAGAGGAAGCGAGATTTGTCCGTACGTCTTTATAGACGAGTGATTAACGCCTCCAGAGTAACGGATGACTCCACGAGGGTATCTTTCAGGCAATGGACCGGCCAAATACTACAGGAGGTTCCTGTATCCACGAGGAAAACTCTTCCCGACATAAGGTGCTTAGTGAAGAAATGGCGGTTTGGTAGCTTTATGTTGAGGTCAACTGGCCCCATCAGCGGACCTCTTTGGCGTTTCCCGCTTTATGAAACGAGCAAGGTTGTACGCAGTGGTTCGCGCTCTCGGCAAAACGCTTGTGGTACCAGCATAAAGATGAAGCTGGTGACCTGGGGCGGCGTCTAAAAGAGTGAGATCTCCCGCGGCTGCGCGAGCGCGAACGGGCACCACACCAGACCTTCATCTTCTGGAGCTCAAGGGTGAGTTCCTGAATGGACTTCTGCATCTCCATAATGGCTGAGCTGTCTGTAGGAGCTGCCGCACAGATGGCATGGCCAGGTGTGGCCTGAGCTGGTTGGGAAACAGCGGCAAGCTGATCCACTGTGCAAGTATCCCTAATGGGGGCCAAAATTGCCTGTACGTTGGTCGGTAGGCGCGAAAAGAACAACTGCTTCAACATGGCAGATTCCGCTACCAACGCCTCCGTTAGGTCCTTCATTCGCCTTAGGAGGTTCGATGGGTGCCCTCACCGATATGCTCCAGATGGACCAGAGCCCTAAATCTTTTCTCTGCGGACTGTGCAGTCCGGCTGAGTATTTCAGCCTTCAGAGACCTGTACGTCGCGTCGGTGGGTGTATTTAACACCAGGTCCTTAATTGCTGGGATAAGTGTCGGCGGAATTTCACTAAGGACTAGGGGACGCTGTTGTGCTTCGTCGATTCTGTTCGCCTCGAAAAATGCTTCGAGTTGGGCGAACCATAACCTTACGTCACCCGTGTACGTAGGTAGAACAGAATGAGATGCCATTGATATACCGTAGGTAATTTGTCAAAAATTGTCTCCGTTCGGAAAAATATCTCCAACACAAGGGAAAAAGAAAACAAAATCACTTGTTTTTCTCTGTCAAACAACTGGACAGGAAAAAGAATGCATCCGACACAAAATGTAAAGGAGCGACTAACCGAGCAATGTCATTAATAAGGTATAGGCAGGGAATTTAAAACTAAAACCAATATGGCGGGCGTTTTCGCGCCAAAAACACTTTTGATGGAGAAGAAAGCCGCCATCTTGTCATCCTCAAAATTTTTAGCCAGAGAAAAGAAGAGAAGAAGAAAAAACATTAATACAATTGTTGTTTTGCTAGGAAGCTAGCAGCAATATTATCTTTTTTTTTTTTTGTGTGTTTGTGTGTAAATAAATGGAATGTTCGCTTTGCACATATGAGGAGTTTGATTGTTAAACGTTACAGATAAAGATGCTGAAATCAGTAAAATACAGCCAGATCAGAATGAAACGTGTTGTTCTGTATTAAATGTTTTTGTGGATTGGCAGTATCGGTAGAGGGTCGGACGCCATGCTTTCCAGCATAGTTACGTCCCTTTACGATCTGAGTTCAAATCCCGCCGAGGTTGACTTTGCCTTTCATCCTTACGGGGTCGATAAAATAAAGTACCAGTAATGCACTGGGTAGTTGCAGGCCTTGTGCCTAAAGTAGAAACAATTAAATGTTTTTTTCTTTTTTATATACACATAATACCGATCCTATTTTTGTTTTCGGTGTCACCAATTTAGAAGGTTAGTATCATAGTTTTACTTCACAGAAGTCAAATATAATAATAGAAATGTTTTTTACCACACGTTGTGATGGTGAGTTGATCTCAACTCCCAGACTGGAGCGTGTAGAGAAGAGAGAGAGAAGGCAGGAGTCATCTCAATTGAAGAAATTCTATATCGTAGATTTCTATAACGAAGGAGCATGACCACACACTGAGCTTTATAGATTATGATATATATATATATATATATATATATATATATATATATATATATATATATACATTATGAAGAGAGAAGAAACATTTAGATATAATTAGTAATAAAATGTATCATACCTAAACTGCTCCTAGATTCCTCGACTACGTAGTTTCGTGGCATAAACAAAAACAATACATCATAAAGATATAGAGTCCTTGCGAGGTCTGCCGACTTATCAAGAGGATACCTCATTTTACTAGTCTCAAGAACGCGTCTACACGACGTGAGAAAGAATCCCAAAAGGCGGAGGGGGAGATAGTCACGCGATATAACGGTCGAGAAACAGAGCTAAGCCTCTTATAACCCCGAAGAAAATACCACGGAGGCGGAGGGGGTATTTATATCGAAGCCGTAGAAGAGGTGGTGAAGGGGGCGAGAAGTATGAGTAATGGAAGCTTTCCAGCAGTCCCCACACTTCAAAGATTGCTCGACCAGAGGGAGTTATTAACAATATATTTAGAAACACACAGATACATGCGGACACACACATATACATGAATGCATCCGCACCCAACCGTGAGTTAAGGGTGCCAACTTCACCGATGTTGCTCAATGAATGACTGGGACAGACCAATCCGGTTGAACTAGACTGAACCAGTATCAGAGTTAAAATACATTATGAAGAGAGAAGAAACATTTAGATATAATTAGTAATAAAATGTATCATACCTAAACTGCTCCTAGATTCCTCCATACTTCTCGTCTCCTTCACCACCTCTTCTACGGCTTCGATATAAATACCCCCTCCGCCTCCGTGGTATTTTCTTCGGGGTTATAAGAGGCTTAGAATTATGGGTGTGAATGTACAGGCTTACACATGCAGTTTTTGATTGCAGATATGCATAACTTAACAGCCATAAATGCATGAAAGTTAATCCTATATATTTATATATATATACTAAAAATGTTTAATTAATAACACAAGGAATGTATAGCAATAAATAAAAAATCACTTATGCTTTGTATGTATATGTTATATGCGGGAGTAGATATAATGTGTATTTCCGAGCGTGTGTGTATATATATATTTATGTATCTTTGCCTATGTGTACGTGATATACGATAGGTAATTTCTCTAGCAATATATATATATTATAATGTTTAAATTCCAATTTTTTATATATTGATCTCAATTTTTAAACTAAATATCTAATCATAATTAAACAATGTGTAATTTATCATATTATATATCTATATTCCATTCATGAATATTAATATTTCTAATTTTATTTATTCATTTCATCTCAATTGTTAACTCAACTTAATATGACATAACTTAAGGTTTTCGTTCTCTCCCCCCTCTCTCTATCTCTATATATCTCTCTCTTGAGTTTTTTTCTCTGTCTGATGGTTTGATATCTCCCCGTTATTTTCCTCTGTTCTCTTTTCTTTTTGCTTTCTTCTTTTTCTTTATCTATCTCTCCCTTTCTTTTCTCCACGTTTTTCTCTCTCTCTCCATCTTTTTACTTACTCTTAACACTATGACTTACTAAAGTAAACAAACCACTATCCTGATGGCCTCCAAAAGCAACGGTCACTTTTTAAAAGGGTACGTCAATGTCTATTTATAAAACTGTTATATATTGTATTTTGTCTGATGAAGGCATACCATAATTTAACTTGGTATCCTTGAACTATATATAATGAAATAAATATGGTTTTATAAATATAGTTTCCATTTATTAATATCGTATATCTACTCCAAATATTTGTCGAGTGCTTTATATCAGTTATAAAAATATTTGCTTGTTGTATCCCAACAATTTAAATATAACTTTTGCATATATATATATATATATATATATATATATATATATATATATATATCATAATCTATAAAGCTCAGTGTGTGGTCATGCTCCTTCGTTATAGAAATCTACGATATAGAATTTCTTCAATTGATATTTACAATTCAGTATTCGAAATAGTTTCGATTGCGTCTTGACGCAGATAATTTTTTCAATTTCACCCACAATTACGCAAAAATAGATTAAACTCAATATTTTACGATTTTTCTCTCTCATTTAAACTGCTGAACTCTTTCTACTACCATTCAAAATCTATACAACTTCATACTTTCTGCTACTTTCTCTTACCAAGCTTGATGGTGATACTGTCCGTTCACACCACTCCCTACTGTCTTAAATTTAGAAAACACATATCCTCTATGAGGTTACTAAACCTGCTAGAAACAGCAGCTAACTCTCCCCCATATCACACCCCTCCCCACACCACTCCCTACTGTCTTAAATTTAGAAAACACATATCCTCTATGAGGTTACTAAACCTGCTAGAAACAGCAGCTAACTCTCCCCCATATCACACCCCTCCCTACTGTCTTAAATTTAGAAAACATATCTTCTATGAGGTCACTAAAACCTGCTAGAAACAGCAGCTAACTCTCCCCCATATCACACCACTCCCTACTGTCTTAAATTTAGAAAACATATCCTCTATGAGGTCACTAAACCTGCTAGAAACAACAGCTAACTCTCCCTCATATCACAACCCTCCCTACTGTCTTAAATTTAGAAAACACACAGACAACCATGCAGAACAACTCCATCGCAGCTATGTTGTTCGACTGGCATCGTCTACGCGCGTGTTGCGCAAGTACTGTGAAACAATAAATTTCAACACTTTTTTGCACAGAGATAATATCCATAGGCGAAACTACAATTGTCACTGCTGGCGCAGCTCCTGTTTCCAGGTCTGCAATTCATTCACCCAGTGCCTGGCAGACAAAAAAGTGCTGCCATACAATGGGTGGTGCAACCTAACTTTGGTAACTTAATGACCCCGAGCAACGCCGGGCTTTAATGCTAGTATATATATAAATGGAAAAGAATGAAATGAAATTTCATTTCTCACTCTTAGTACGGCTGATACTTAAATGTAAGTATGTATACGTACATACATATATGTATACAGACGTACAGTAGTATGTATATATATACATACATGCACACATATATATCTACGTATGGGTTTACCGAACATGTATGAACTGTATTCATATATGCATGTACGTATACATACTTACACACACACACATATATATATATATATATATAATTATTGTTTCTACTTTTGGCACAAGGCCAGCATTTATCCAGTGCATTACTGGTACTTTATTTTATCCACCCCGTAAGGATGAAAGGCAAAGTTAACCTCGGCGGGATTTGAACTCAGATTGGAAAGGGCCGTAACTCTATGTATCAAAGCATGGCGACCGACCCTCTACCGATACTGCCAATCCACCGCCCTAAATATATATAATAATTGTTTCTACTTTTGGCACAAGGCCAGTCAACACCCAATACATTACTGGTACTTTATTTTATCGACCCCGTAAGGATGAAAGGCAAAGCTAACCTCGGCGGGATTTGAACTCAGACCATAAAGGGACGTAACTATGCTAGAAAGCATGGCGGCCGACCCTCTACCGATACTGCCAATCCACCGCCCTAAATATATATAATAATGATATACACACACATATTCATATGTATATGTGTGTGTGTGTGTGATGTCCGCCATAACAAGTTTTGCTCGATGACCGAAAGAGTTAAAATAATTTATTATATTAATTATTATACTAAAACTCCGGGTGATACCTTACAGAGAAAATCCTAAGACATACAAACCGTAGAGAGCTTCACATCTGTTTACGAAAGAGTCGGCAGATTTTTATATCCACCCCTAAAAAAAATAAAAATAAAAAATAAAAATATTCAAGAAAATACCCAAGCCATTAAAGAATAAGGAAAATGAATCAAGATGAAAAAAATGATAACTGAAAATACGATAAAAAGCCGACACAAAAGGTGTAAACCTGAATGTCATTATTTACATACAAATAAATATAATATATACACACGACTGCAAATATATATGTAGGTTACCGAGTTATGTCGGTAGATAATCACAATTAAAAGGTTGCTCAATACATTGGTAGTGTATAGGTACCTTTATTATTTCTAGAAATGACCCTTGCCATTCTGAGTTCAAATCCCGCCTAGGTTAACTTTGCCTTTCATCCTTACGGGGTCGATAAAATAAAGTACCAGTAATGCACTGGGTAATTGCTGGCCTTGTGCCAAAAGTAGAAACAATTATTTCTAGAAATGACTTCTACAGGACTAGAACTGTTTTATAACATATGAAATCATCGGTAATTTCTCTCCCTCTCACTCACACACACACACTCCCCCTCTCTCTCTCTCTCTCTCTCTCTCTCTCTCTCTCTCTCTCTCTCTATATATATATATATATATATATATATATATATATATATATATATATATATATATATATATGTGTGTGTGTTTATGTGTGCGTTCGTGCGTGCGTAGGTGTATATATATATATATATATATATATATATATATATATATATATATATATATAAACGGAAAAATGAAACGAAATTTCATTTCCCACTCTTAGCACGGCTGTTACTTAAATATAAGTATGTACACGTACATACATATATGTATACAGACGTACAGTAGTATATATATATATAATCATACATGCACACATATATATATATGTACGTATGGATTCACCGAACATTTATTATAATGCTCGGTGTTTTTGTAAACAAACATCCCGAATTAAGCCGTACAGTGTCTAGCAACCATCGTTGCTCATTTGTTCAACACTGACAAAGGAACGCTGTACTAGTTTCAAGCTTAGTCAGCAATGTATACCTTCTTGTCAGATGGTTGAACGTCTGAAAGTATAATAAATGTTCGGTGAATCCATACGTACATATATATATGTGTGCATGTATGTATATATACATACTACTGTACGTCTGTATACATATATGTATGTACGTGTACATACTTATATTTAAGTAACAGCCGTACTAAGAGTGGGAAATGAAATTTCGTTTCATTTTTTCTGTTTACCGTTTTCGGTACCCCGGCCGATTAACTCACTCGATATGCAAATTAGGCTGCTCAGCCGTTATTATGCATAAGGAAAGTATATACTTTCAGACGTTTAATCATCTGTCAGGAAGGTATACATTGCTGACGATAGCTAATAAGCTTGGAACTAGTACAGCGTTCCTTTGTCAGTGTTGAACAAATAAGCAACGATGGTTGCTAGACACTGTACGGCTTAATTCGGGATGTTTGTTTACAAACACACCGAGCATTATAATAAATGTTCGGTGAATCCATACGTACATATATATATGTGTGCATGTATGTATATATATATACATATTACTGTACGTCTGTATACATATATGTATGTACGTGTACATACTTATATATATATGTATATATATATATATATATATATATATATATATATATATATATATATATATATATATATATATATATATTAAAATATAAATATTAATAAAATAGATGTTCTTTTGATCAATTACATTTTATTATACATATTTCGGATGTACAACAGTACGTCCTCATCAGACAAAATATAATGATACCCTGAGATGTTAAATGGTTAAGATTTAATCAAGGTAGATTAAATGTTAACCATCCGAAATATGTATAATAAAATGTAATTGATCAAAAGAACATCTATTTTATTAATATTTATATTTTAATATTAATTAACCCCGTAAATTTTTTTTTTTTTTACGTAGAGTGCTTCCAATCTACTTTAAAACTCATTCTTTGACATAATCATTGAATATCGTTTAACACTTTTATATATATATATATATATATATATACATAAGGGATAACAAAATATCGTTATAGGTAATCCAGTTAAAGGTTGTGAATACTCCGTTTTGTGGATAGTTTTAGCGTACGGCGTTGTATAACTAAACAAGAGGTTTACGTAGGTGGCGAGTTTATGAGTTCTCTTGCATTCCTATGTAAGTTTATCTTGGAGTAATAATATTGAACGAGTGAAGAATAACATGGTCAACAGAACAAAAAAGTTTTTTTTTGTACTGTTGACCATGTTATTCTTAACTCTTTATATATATATATATATATATATATATATATATATATATACACGTCTACGTACGCACGAACGCACACACACGCACACATACTTCTCAAGAGAGAGGGGATTGAGAGTGAACAGTATGCTATACAAATTTACGTTGATTTCTAATATTGCTGTTTAAGGAGTTATTTCCCTTTACTTATGGGAGATAACTTTTAAATTAAGTTGAAAGAAACTGTGACTGGATGAGAATATTTTCTCTAATAGTTTTTATTCACCAAGGATGGACTGTTTCACTTGAGAACTTCTTCGACCCTCGGAAATTGGTCATATTCAAACAGTTGATGTTTGCCCTGGACAGCTGTGTTTCGACTTTGTGGGAAAAATAAGTGTCTGGTCGGAGGTAGGGTTAGAGTAGGGTTAATACGGTGCTTGTGAAGGGAAAGGAGACAGTAAGAAGTGGATACACTGATATGCTTGGGTAGATAGGCTTTGCAGCTAGCAAACTGTCAGGATTAGAAGCTGTTATATTTGCGGTAGAAATGGCAGAAAGAGGAGACAGTACAGACTTGGACCTAGGTATGTTCGTGAGTTCATATCAATGTGGTCGATGATTTTTTTATACAGTAGTATATGCGGAAACATATCATAGGATTATTATAGGATTCACTGAGCGTGTTGGATTGGCAGTATCGCTACAACATGCTATGCAGCCTAGAGATTACTTCTCTTTACGGCCCGAGTTCAAATCCCACTGAGGTTAGCTTTGCCTTTCATCTTTACGGGGTCGATGAAATAAAGTACCAGTAATGCACTAGGGTCGATGTAATCGACTTTTCCCTCTCCCAACTTGTTGGCTTTGTACCTAAATCTGAAACCATTATTATAGGTCTCACTCAAGGTATACAGTATGAGAAATCAATTGTTCGGCGTGGAAGAAATTTGGTGTATTTTGATTGGTTACTTGTTTATTAAACAAAATTTCAATTAAATTATATAATGTTTACAATAGAAAAATGAAAACCAACGAGAAAAAGTATATAGTGAAACTAAGGGAAGATGGCGAGGAGAGAGTGGCTAACCTACATCCCTGTCCAGGCGGCATATCTTAACTACATTCCGCGAACAAAATAGTAAAGGCATTGTCACAGAGAACAGTCCACCTAACAGGCTACTTCCTCAGGTGGGATGTAATCATCACAATTTTGCAGAGGGAAACTGCAGTTTGGGGACCTCGGACACAAGAGGTCTTGATAGCGACCGCCAGGAAAAGGAAACAACCGGTCAGGTCTCGGCGTTTGACTATCTTCCTCTCCTCTACATTACAGGCAGCAGTGTTCGCGTTTGAAGCCGAAGCGAGAAGGCTGGAAACGGAGGACGTGTCGCAATACATTGCGTTCAAGATCAGAGATGTACCTCCTTTGAATGGGAAGAGGATTATCACATCAGGGCATTTGCCGTCACCAAACTCGAGGCTGGTAGGCTTCAGTTGTGGTGGAAAACTGACTACTCCAACACCAAGGGAGGAACCGACCTACACTGTGCATAATTGCGATGTACATTTTACTGTAATAAATGGAAAATTGAGAGAAGAGACCACTAGTTATTTTAAGCATTTATAGCAACATTTTCTTGTGTTCCCTATTATTAAACAAAGTGTGACAGAAGACGTGTAGCAACTGTGTACTTGCACTGTTTAAGGGTCCTACATTGCTATATTCCAAACATAGAGAATGTTTCTGAGGTCTCTTTTCATGGAAAACACCAGTGTTCCAACAGTTACTAACTTTATACACAGTCAGTGTGGGATTTACGTATAAGCTAAACAAGCTATAGCTTAGGGCCCCCACTTTTATGGGGGCCCCGAACAAATTGAAAAAAAAAACGCTGTGTACATTTCCAAAATATAAGATGAAAAAGAACTAAAATAATGCAATAGTTTTAAATAGTTTTCTGCTTTAATATTGAACGTTTTGCAGTTTTTATAACATTTTTTATAACATAAGGGGCCCCATTATCTCAAATAGCTTAGGGCCTCATCAAATCTAAATCCGGCCCTGTACACAGTTAATGTAGGACTAACCATGTCATACTAATCATCTGGTGCTGCTGTTGCATAAATACATCTGCTGCATATTTATCCTGTCTTCTTATACTACAACGGTACCTGCTCTTCAGAGCAAACTGGTGTCGCGACCAGCGCTGCCGAAGCTGATACGTTTGTCCGAAGTTGGTACGTTCCTACAAATACTATTTGCTCTTGATTTGACTTTTCCGTACGTTTGATACCACGTCCGGACTTTTTGGTACGTTTTAGATATTGTACTTGCTTTGCGAATTTGGATTAACTGATATTCTGAAATCATCATTTAATGATTTACCATTCATCAACTATAACGACTTTTATGTTGAGAAGCTACCCATTAAATGTATTTGCCCGTCAGATTTCATTTAACACCAATACTTTTCAGCGTATTATTTCAAATCGGTAGCCAACCATCTTGTGTATTATCCTGGTAGCCAAGAACACACTATTCACTTACAATCAATCAGTGGACATTTTACTTGAATAGTTTCCATTGACAATACATAAATACATCTAAATACGGAGAGATTAAGATGAATTCTTGGAAGACAACCATATTAGTTAAATTTCATGATTGTGTCACAGCGTGCAATGTGCTTTGGTGGTGTCATCTTTCAATATCTGAACTGTTTTGCTTTTTTGAGAAACATTTTGAACCTATCAAGAGTGGAAAAAAGTGAATATAGAATATCATTCAGATAGTGACGAAAATGACACGCTCCAGAAGAAAAAAACTGAAATCCACTTTCTATGAAAGAAAAGTTCCGTCAACATTATTAAACGATGAGAAATTTTCATCGTGGTTGGAATTGAATAAAAAGAACACAAGTAAAGACTGCTGTAAATTGTGTAATTGTAAGATAGCTGGTTGCTTAAGTCAAATAGTAAGGCATGAAGAGACAGAAAAACATTAAAAGAAGGCGAAAGTAGGGACACAAACAGTAAAGGTAACATATTTTATAAAGCTTGCTCAATGTTCTGCTCACTTAACGAAAATAGCATCAGCTGAGCTGAGCTGAAATTGCGGTTTTATTGATGATCACAACGTACCCATTGCTATTTTGGATCATTTGCCTGGCTTTAGTGCCAACGTATGCTCTGATTCAAATATCACCAAAGACACCAAGTGCACAAGAACTAAAGGAACTTACAATTTTTCAAATCATCGAAAGCAAGGGGACCGATCCCCTTGCTTTCGATTATTTATTGTCTAAGCTAAATTCAACAAAGTTCTCCCTTATTGTAGATGAAACAATGGGCATTTCTACCAACAATCAGGTTGTTCTAGTAGCTTTAGACATGACTAATGTTATTGCGGCTAAACCCAAATCGATCATACCATTGGCAATAAAATAATTTTCCGACCTTGTGCACGACGACCAATAACAAATAGAGATTGGAGGGAATTGACTCTGCAAGATACATCTATTAATGTACAAAATGAGCCTGAGAAATACTGGTTTCTTGTTTCCCCAGAAAATGTGGTGACATATATCGCTACATGTTACTATCTAAATTCATGATGCAACTTCTGTCATTGTCACATCCTTCAGCAGCTGCAGAAAGAGGTTTATCCCTTCTCAACAACATAAAAACAAAAACTCGCAATGCTTTAAAAACATCAACATTAAATGCCCTGCTAAGATCAAAGACTCTCCTGCAAAATGTTGACATTCACAGCAGCAGCTTTATCTCAAACTGCAAGAAGCTGGTACAGCAAGAAAAGTGTGTAAGAAGACATTCCATAGTAATATATCTATATCTATATATAGAAAAAGGTATGACCCCGACGGCAGAGCTCAAGTCGTGTCGACGGCTATTTCTGGACTCCGTCGAAACGGCTTCAGCTCTGCTGTCGGGTCATACCTTTTCCTATTACCCACTCTACTACCCTAAGTATTGAGTACTCTGGTGCGTTATGGTCCTGCTGATTCCTTACCACAATTCCTTCGTTATATATATATATATAAATAAATATATATATATATATATATATAAAGTAAAAGTAAGGCATTTTCTTTTTTAAATTATGTGGGTTTCATCATCATCACTGATTAACGTCCATTTTTCCACGCTAGGATGACGTTCTTTCCCCCACCATATTGCTGGCCTTGTACTTAAATTAGAAACCATTACCTGTATACAATAAGTGTATTTAATTTCAACACCAAGCAAGTCGTTGTTGTGCAGGAGGAAAATTGTGGGCGACAGTGTATAGCCCTGAGGGACTCAATTGTTAATAGATTGCCTGTTATAAATATATATATATATATATATATATATATATATATATATATATATATATATATATTTAATACAATAACAGAGATAGTTTAAAGCTAAACTCTGACTGGTAACCATCTCACTCAACAAACATTAGGTTATATTAAAATATAAACCCAATTTAAGTGTTTGGGGTGCTAACTATATGTATAATGTGGAAAAACCAGTTGTATTATTTTATGAGATATAATTAAAGTTAAAGTATATCTCTCTTTCCAAACAATTGTTTCATTATAAGTTTTCTACAATTTGGGAGAAAGTTTCCAGTTTATGTAGAAGCCTAATATATATTCATGTAAGAATATATTTAGGTGGGCACTTATAAATCATCAGTGGAAGCCCGTTAAACATTGATATAAGAAAACAATTTCTTACCGCTGTCAAAAATCGTGTCCGTAAAGTTGCTCTCTCTCACCTCGAATGACCGCCAAATTTGATATTCCAGCAGTTTTTGACTGAGGAAGTATCAAAGCGACACGAAGCGGGAAGGGGAGACATATATATATATATATATATATATATATATATATATATATATATTAAAATATAGAGAAAAATACTGCAGGTAGCACATGGGTAACATGTAATAAAATAAGTCCCTCATCAGTGATTTGCCGAAGATCATAGATATTTCATTGCATTAAAAATCATATATCTCACTTCGGTGCAACAATAACCAAAATAAGTTATTAGGACAATTAAAACGCGTAAAGCGAGTGAGACAGGAGAACAACAGAAAATATAGCATACCGTAGGGGAGAAACAAGCTTCAAAAATTATTCTGTTTAGCGTAAGCTAGGTGAATATATGAGCGCTTAGAGAATAGAACCTACACGAACGAGGGCTATGAGCAGAGAGAGCAAAATAGCGTTCGTAAGTGCAGGATGAAATGAAGAGAAGAGAGAGAAAAACAGTGAGTGAGTGAAAGTGTGAGGAAGAGTTAACGGACAAGACAGAGGGGGAGAAACAGAGAGAATGGGGGAACAGTAAGAGAGAGAGAAAAAACACAGAATCGCAGTGGTAAATATATGTATTAAAATATAGAGAAAAATACTGCAGGTAGCACATGGGTAACATGTAATAAAATAAGTCCCTCATCAGTGATTTGCCGAAGATCATAGATATTTCATTGCATTAAAAATCATATATCTCACTTCGGTGCAATAATAACCAAAATAAGTTATTAGGACAATTAAAACGCGTAAAGCGAGTGAGACAGGAGAACAACAGAAAATATAGCATACCGTAGGGGAGAAACAAGCTTCAAAAATTATTCTGTTTAGCGTAAGCTAGGTGAATATATGAGCGCTTAGAGAATAGAACCTACACGAACGAGGGCTATGAGCAGAGAGAGAAAAAATAGCGTTCGTGAGTGCAGGATGAAATGAAGAGAAGAGAGAGAAAAACAGTGAGTGAGTGAAAGTGTGAGGAAGAGTTAACGGACAAGACAGAGGGGGAGAAACAGAGAGAATGGGGGAACAGTAAGAGAGAGAGAAAAAACACAGAATCTCAGTGGTAAATATATGTATTAAAATATAGAGAAAAATACTGCAGGTAGCACAGGGGTAACATGTAATAAAATAAGTCCCTCGTCAGTGATTTGCCGAAGATCATAGATATTTCATTGCATTAAAAATCATATATCTCACTTCGGTGCAATAATAACCAAAATAAGTTATTAGGACAATTAAAACGCGTAAAGCGAGTGAGACAGGAGAACAACAGAAAATATAGCATACCGTAGGGGAGAAACAAGCTTCAAAAATTATTCTGTTTAGCGTAAGCTAGGTGAATATATGAGCGCTTAGAGAATAGAACCTACACGAACGAGGGCTATGAGCAGAGAGAGCAAAATAGCGTTCGTAAGTGCAGGATGAAATGAAGAGAAGAGAGAGAAAAACAGTGAGTGAGTGAAAGTGTGAGGAAGAGTTAACGGACAAGACAGAGGGGGAGAAACAGAGAGAATGGGGGAACAGTAAGAGAGAGAGAAAAAACACAGAATCGCAGTGGTAAATATATGTATTAAAATATAGAGAAAAATACTGCAGGTAGCACATGGGTAACATGTAATAAAATAAGTCCCTCATCAGTGATTTGCCGAAGATCATAGATATTTCATTGCATTAAAAATCATATATCTCACTTCGGTGCAATAATAACCAAAATAAGTTATTAGGACAATTAAAACGCGTAAAGCGAGTGAGACAGGAGAACAACAGAAAATATAGCATACCGTAGGGGAGAAACAAGCTTCAAAAATTATTCTGTTTAGCGTAAGCTAGGTGAATATATGAGCGCTTAGAGAATAGAACCTACACGAACGAGGGCTATGAGCAGAGAGAGAAAAAATAGCGTTCGTGAGTGCAGGATGAAATGAAGAGAAGAGAGAGAAAAACAGTGAGTGAGTGAAAGTGTGAGGAAGAGTTAACGGACAAGACAGAGGGGGAGAAACAGAGAGAATGGGGGAACAGTAAGAGAGAGAGAAAAAACACAGAATCTCAGTGGTAAATATATGTATTAAAATATAGAGAAAAATACTGCAGGTAGCACAGGGGTAACATGTAATAAAATAAGTCCCTCGTCAGTGATTTGCCGAAGATCATAGATATTTCATTGCATTAAAAATCATATATCTCACTTCGGTGCAATAATAACCAAAATAAGTTATTAGGACAATTAAAACGCGTAAAGCGAGTGAGACAGGAGAACAACAGAAAATATAGCATACCGTAGGGGAGAAACAAGCTTCAAAAATTATTCTGTTTAGCGTAAGCTAGGTGAATATATGAGCGCTTAGAGAATAGAACCTACACGAACGAGGGCTATGAGCAGAGAGAGCAAAATAGCGTTCGTAAGTGCAGGATGAAATGAAGAGAAGAGAGAGAAAAACAGTGAGTGAGTGAAAGTGTGAGGAAGAGTTAACGGACAAGACAGAGGGGGAGAAACAGAGAGAATGGGGGAACAGTAAGAGAGAGAGAAAAAACACAGAATCGCAGTGGTAAATATATGTATTAAAATATAGAGAAAAATACTGCAGGTAGCACATGGGTAACATGTAATAAAATAAGTCCCTCATCAGTGATTTGCCGAAGATCATAGATATTTCATTGCATTAAAAATCATATATCTCACTTCGGTGCAATAATAACCAAAATAAGTTATTAGGACAATTAAAACGCGTAAAGCGAGTGAGACAGGAGAACAACAGAAAATATAGCATACCGTAGGGGAGAAACAAGCTTCAAAAATTATTCTGTTTAGCGTAAGCTAGGTGAATATATGAGCGCTTAGAGAATAGAACCTACACGAACGAGGGCTATGAGCAGAGAGAGAAAAAATAGCGTTCGTGAGTGCAGGATGAAATGAAGAGAAGAGAGAGAAAAACAGTGAGTGAGTGAAAGTGTGAGGAAGAGTTAACGGACAAGACAGAGGGGGAGAAACAGAGAGAATGGGGGAACAGTAAGAGAGAGAGAAAAAACACAGAATCGCAGTGGTAAATATATGTATTAAAATATAGAGAAAAATACTGCAGGTAGCACATGGGTAACATGTAATAAAATAAGTCCCTCATCAGTGATTTGCCGAAGATCATAGATATTTCATTGCATTAAAAATCATATATCTCACTTCGGTGCAACAATAACCAAAATAAGTTATTAGGACAATTAAAACGCGTAAAGCGAGTGAGACAGGAGAACAACAGAAAATATAGCATACCGTAGGGGAGAAACAAGCTTCAAAAATTATTCTGTTTAGCGTAAGCTAGGTGAATATATGAGCGCTTAGAGAATAGAACCTACACGAACGAGGGCTATGAGCAGAGAGAGAAAAAATAGCGTTCGTGAGTGCAGGATGAAATGAAGAGAAGAGAGAGAAAAACAGTGAGTGAGTGAAAGTGTGAGGAAGAGTTAACGGACAAGACAGAGGGGGAGAAACAGAGAGAATGGGGGAACAGTAAGAGAGAGAGAAAAAACACAGAATCGCAGTGGTAAATATATGTATTAAAATATAGAGAAAAATACTGCAGGTAGCACATGGGTAACATGTAATAAAATAAGTCCCTCATCAGTGATTTGCCGACGATCATCGATATTTCATTGCATTAAAAATCATATACCTCACGTCGGTGCAATAATAACCAATTTAAGTTATTAGGACAATTGAAACGCGTAAAGCGAGTGAGACAGGAGAACAACACAGAGTATAGCTAACCGTAGAGGAAAGAAACAAGCTTCAAAATTATTCTGTTTAGCATAAGCTAGGTGAATATAGGAGCTTTTAGAAAACAGACCTGACACGAAATCTGGCCATGTGAGAAGAGAGAAAAATAGCCTTCGTGGTGTACAGGATGAAATGAAGAGAAGAGAAACAGTGAGTGAGTGAAAGTGTGAGGAAGAGTTAACTGACAACGAAGGAGTTGTGGTAAGGAGCCAGATGGACCATAATTCACCAGAGTACTCAATACTTAGGATAGTAGAGTGGGTAATAGGAAAATGTATGAACCCGACGGCAGAGCTCAAGCCGTTTCGACGGCTATTTCTGGACTAAATTAGAATTTTAGCGTGGTAAATAAATAGCCGAACTTTTCAAAGGGTAATTCCTTATATGGGAAGATTGTAGTTGTCAAGAGGATTGGTCAAAATTCTTGTACACACAATTAAGTCTATCATGGCAGTGGGTGGGGGTGGGGGTGGCTGGAATTGCTTGTAGAACAATGAGGGAGTGGGTGGAGCCGGTCAAGCGTTGAAAGTGAATTCTATACAACAAATTCTAAGGCTTGTGTATGAAACTAGGCCAGAGGAAGCAAGCGAAAAAGGACGTTGTAGAATAGGTAAATCAATTGAGATTCGAAGATAATAAATAAATAAGAAAAAAATATATAAAAATATAAAATTGGATAGTAAGAAGTGATAAAA
>OZ024741.1:68630020-68722520 GCA_964016885.1 Eledone cirrhosa | reverse complement strand
TAGCTCTAACCGAATACCTAAACAGGCATGACAGAGCTGCACAATACATACATTGGATAATGTGTAAGCATTTTGAACTGCCCCATCAAAAGTATTGAAAAAGATACTTGAAAATAGATCACATCTCAATCTTGTGGAAATTTAGCATCCAAACAGACCGCAAAATAGATGCAAATAGACCTGATATAACACTGACAATACAAATCTTGAGAAGCTAGGCTTCACAGGAACAGAAAGAACACAACTAGTTAGGAAATTACAAGTACAATCTATTAATGGAACAGTAAAAATATGTAAAACATTCCACATTTTGCATCTAATAACTGCATAAACACATGTACAGATACAAAGCATATACACATGCACACATACAACTCAAAACATCCACATCCACACATACAATAAGATCCATATCTACACATGCATGCATACATACATATCTACCTAGTTGATGTTGTGTAAATTCCAATGAGAGAGTCTTGTCTCTATGTTAGAGACCGACTCTCACTCTATTGATAAACTTTGTGAAATTAAAAAACCAGAACATACATACATGATGATGGCTGCCCCCTCGTTATCGAGTATGGCCATTGCACGATATACCATTATTAATAATTATTAATTAATTCTATCGAGAAATGCCTCTGCATGAAGATATTTTTTAAAGTGAGGAAAGACTGTGCACTGTGCCAATCCCACTCTCTGAGCGACAGTAGCTATAACCTGAAAAGAAGAAAAGATCAACATCATCGGTAACTACTGAGCAGCAGGTTTAATATCAGAGTTATCCCAGTTGCCTGAGTTGCCTTCTCCTAGAAGAATTCCCCGACAAAGGCTAGGGATCCTTCACTCCCAGTGGTTTAACCGCGCGATCGGGTGTCCAGCCCGACTATTTCTATGTCCCCGCGCATATACATGCACATGCACCCATGTATATACACATATACATATACATACACATACACATGTACATGTGTATATATACATATTTACACACTTTTGGATGGCCATCGATTCTTTTGAGTTCTTCCACCCTTTGTCAGATTTTGTTTTTTGTCCTGCAGGGTGCCCAAATCACCCTCCTCATCAAGTAAACTTGGTGGGGTTGCCGGTTTAGTCGCCGACGACCCGACCATGCGATATACATATAGCCCTCCATACATACATACATACATACATACATACATACATACATACATACATACATACATACATACATACATACATACATACATATAGGCCTACATACATACATACATGCATATATGGATGCATATGAGTATATGTATATGCATACATATGTATATACATATGTATATGCATACATATATATATATATGTATATGCATACATATATGTATGTGGGATGGTGGAGTTGTATGAATTGAGTAAAATTAGGCTGCTATTTCTAGCCGGCTGGGGTATAAGGGCAGTGTTGATGTACGATGTCCTGCTATGGCTATCGTCTGCTCATTCTATATCTAGAAGCGCAGTTTCTAATGTGCCATTCCTTTTATTTTTTTAAAGATACAAGCGTATTAATTGAGTAAAATTAGGCTGCTATTTCTAGCAGGCTGGTGGAGTTGTAGGGCGTTGACGTGATGTACTATATCCTGAACATTTTGCATTTTTAAAACACCTAAAAAGGGACCATCCCATCTCCAGGTCTGAACACAGTTGATTTATTCCTTAGAAAGAAAGAGTGAAAGAAAGAATGAGAATATGAACTGGTACTTTTATATATCGACCTCGAAAGTATGAAAGCCAAAGTTGCCCATGATGGGATATGAACCCCCAAAAGAGAGAGTCGGAACGAATACCTCAAACAATATATCCAACGTTTTAACGACTCTGCCATTTGATCGCCTAAATGACTGGTTTGTCAACACATTGTTTAGTCTATTGGCTGGTTAGCTGACTGGTTGACTAACTTGGATGATGACTGCCTGGTTCCTTCACTAAATTTGTAAGGTGGCTAGCTAAAAAGATTGACTAAGTGTAGTCACTCGTCTATCTGGTTTCATAACTTATTCTTTGTGTGCATAGGGGGAGTCACTGTCTGTCTCTGTATATATATATATATATATATATATATATAAATACATAATCGGAGAAAGCTAATAGCGATATATATATATATATATATATATATATATATATATATATATATATATATATATATATATATATATATATATGCTTCCTGTTATATTGCAGCCATCACACGCACACACACACTCACACATATATACATATATATATATATATATATATATATATATATATATATATATATATATATATATATATATATATATGTAGATAAATTGAAATAAAATGAAAACGAAATTTCATTTCTCACTCTTAGTATGGCACTTACTTAAATGTAAGTATGTATGTATACGTACATACATATATGTATACAGACGTACAGTAGCATGCATATATATATATATATATATATATATATATATATATATATATATATATATATATATATATATATATATACATATACACATATACATACAGGTACACATACATATATGCACGTATCAGTTTAGCGGACGCTTATTATAACGCCGCTTTGTTCGTTTGTAAACAAACTGAACAGCCTGAATTTATGCCATACGGTGTTAAGGCAATCACGTCACCTTTTTGTTCAACACTGACACAGGAACGATGTACTAGTTTCAAGCTTGTTAGCTATCATCAGCACCGTATACTCATCTGCCAGATAGTTGAACGTTCGAAAGTATATACTTTCCTTATGAAAATTAACGGCTGAGCAGCCTAACTTGCATATTGAGTGAGTTAAATCGGTCAGGCATACCGAAAACGATAAATTGAAATAAAATGAAAACGAAATTTCATTTCTCACTCTTAGTATGGCACTTACTTAAATGTAAGTATGTATGTATACGTACATACATATATGTATACAGACGTACATTGCACGTATCAGTTTAGCGGACGCTTATTATAACGCCGCTTTGTTCGTTTGTAAACAAACTGAACAGCCTGAATTTATGCCATACGGTGTTAAGGCAACCACGTCACCTTTTTGTTCAACACTGACACAGCATGCTACTGTACGTCTGTATACATATATGTATGTACGTATACATACATACTTACATATATGTAGATAAATCTACCAAAATGTACGGTAGTGTCCAATCCGTATGAAGAACTCAATGTAATCCGAATATCATGAAAAGAGAAGATATATTCAAAAAATTTTTCGGTGAAAATTAACGGAGTCAAGATAAATTAATAAAATAATGAATAAACAAAGAAACAGTTCCTTATATTAAAAAATTCATCATTTTACGATCGTTTCTAGGATATATATGTTAGTGTTGGTATGCATATCCTATAGATCTATGTAACATTTTTACAAACTATCAGAGGGAATATACATACCTACACATATATATGCTGTCTTCAGAAATAATGATATTTGTTTATTGAAAAAAACCAATATAATTATTTCTGAGGTCAGCATATGACCTATTTTTATCCCTAAAATAATCTTTCATTCATAATATTCTTTCCATCCAAAACTGAAATCTACCTTCCTCTAACCATAAATTAAGGTTCTTTTACTACTATATTACTATCTTGACCTTCACTATCTTTCTATTAGTCAATTCAAAACCTGTTCCCAAACAGACCTATTGTATTAAATCTTTGTTGGTTTTTTTCAATAAACAAATATCATTATTTCTGAAGACAGCATATATATGTGTAGGTATGTATATTCCCTCTGATAGTTTATAAAAATTTTACATAGATCTATAGGATATGCATACCAACACTAACATATATATCCTAGAAACGATCGTAAAATGAGGAATTTTTTAATATAAGGAACTGTTTCTTTGTTTATTCATTATTTTATTAATATATATATATATATATATATATATATATATATTTAATATAGAAATGGCTTCTACATGACTATAACTGTTTCATACATATGTGTGTGTGGTGTGTGTGTGTGTCTGCGTGCGTATATATATATATATATATATATAAATAGAAGCTTTCGTCGTATTTTTGACTAAAGAAGTTTTAGCCAAATAGTGGGATGTAGAACCCCCTAAGAAATGGTTTTAAACCCTACTATCAGGCTAAATTTTCTTTAGTAAAAAATACGGCAAAAGCTTCTATTTTTATTTTCAAACTCGCTCGTTATTTCAAATCAAACTTGCTTGTCATATATGTATATATATATATATATATATATATATATATATATATATATATATATATATATATATATATATATATATATATATATATATATATTCCCTCCCTTGCTGGTCCCCACGTGGATTTAGTAACGGTCTTCCATTGTATTATTGAACTAAACGCCTGTTGAAAAAATGACTTCCTTGTTCATCATCTTACCAGAAGCTGGATATTTTTTATGTAGGCTGACGGTAACTGATTTAGGAGCCGCAGAAACCCAAATGCTGGAATTTACCATCTTTCCAGGGGGTCCGGGTAAATTTTTCATTCATATATATTTTTATTTGTCTGACCCGAATTTTCTTGGTCGTATTTTTGGCTGTGCGAATGATTGTTTAAGCATCGTCTCAGTGTGTTGGTATTAAACGTTAGTTATAGCTCTGGTTTATCCGAACTTTTGAGCACTTTGCCGCACATTTCGAAGATTGTGTTTCGTTATTTCGTTGGCCGAAGTTCCGATTCTCGATAATTTATTTGTATATATATATATATATATATATATATATATATATATATATATATATATATATATATATATATATATATATATATATATATATATATATATATATATATATGTATATATATATATATATATATGTATATATATGTCTTCATGTATGAGTGTGTGTATACGAAGATATTAATATTTCTTTATTTGTGTATGTAGGAGTAAGAGTGACTGGATATATAAAAGATGTGGGTTGGTGGGTGATTCATTCTAGCTTCCTGTTATGTTTTTTTGATGTGATTTAATTATGAATACCGAAGAGTGAATATGGATGGGTGGTTGTCGGGTGTGTTTAGACCAAAGATCGAAGGAGAAGTGATAAAGTACAAAACTAGTTTGTTGAGTAATTTCAACATATCTTTGTTGGGATGAAGATGTAAATACATACCCACACACATGTACAGATATATATAAACATAGACGTACAATGAACACACACACACACACATAATATATATATATATATATATATATATATATATATATATATATATATATATATATATATATATATATGTAAGTATGCATGTATACGTACATACATATATGTATACAGACGCACAGCAGCATGCACATACATATATATATATACATATACACACACATATGCGTACAGGTACACATACATATATGCACGTATCAGTTTAGCGGCGCTTATTATAACGTCGCTTTGTTCGTTTGTAAACAAACTGAACAGCCTGAATTTATGCCATACGGTGTTAAGGCAACCACGTCACCTTTTTGTTCAACACTGCGAAAAGTGAGAGCAGGATACAAGTTGGGAAGGGGAGAGCTTACCATCAATCACCTCCTCTTCATGGACGATCTTAAGCTCTTCGGGAAAAGTGAGAAGGAGTTGGATGTGCTTGTTGACACTGTCCGTATTTTCAGCAGTGATATATGTATGCAGTTTGGTATTGGTAAATGTGGAGTCATTGTGATGAAGAGGGGTAGGTTGAGCAGAAGTAACGGGATCCAGATACCAACAGGTGAGATGATAAAGGAAATTGACTCTGAGGAAGGATACAAGTATTTGGGCGTTCTGGAGGCTGATGGCATAAAGAACAAAAAAATGAAGGAATTGTTAAGAACTGAATACATTCGGAGAGTAAGGAGCGTATTGAAGTCACATCTGAACAGCAGAAATGCCATAAGCGCAGTAAATTCCCGAGCTGTGTCTATTATTAGGTACAGTGCGGGAATTCTGAGATGGAATGTTGCTGAACAAAAAGAAATGGATAGGAAGACTAGGAAGCTATTGACTATCTACAACATGTTCCATAAGAGGAGTGATGTCGATAGACTCTATCTAAGGAGATCTGAGGGTGGAAGAGGTCTTATCAGCATAGAGGACTGTGTTCAGATGGAGAAAAACAACCTATACAAATACGTGACCTATAGTAAGGAGCCAATGCTCAGAACTGTACTGAAGGAGGGGACAGTAGGCCAGGGGATGTCCAAGGAGGAAATAACATCAAGGAGGAAGAGCAGCCTTAAGGGAAAATCCCTTCATAGTACCTTCTTTGAGAAAACTGAATTTAGAGATCCACAGACATGGAACTGGTTGAGAAGAGGAGACCTCAAAAAGGCTACAGAAGGAATGCTAATGGCTGCGCAGGAGCAGGCCCTCAAAACGAAGTGGTTGAAGCACCATATCTACAAGGAGGAGGCTAGCCCACTGTGCAGGATCTGTGGAGAGAGAGAGGAGACTGTGGCTCACATTGTGTCCGAGTGTAAACACCTAGCCCAGACCCACTATAAGGGCTGGAGACACGATGTGATGGGCAGGGTGATCCACTGGCACCTGTGCAAAGTAAACAATTTACCACATTCTGAGAAATGGTATGAGCATAGGCCAGAGGCGGTGATGGAGAACAATCAGGTGAAGGTGCTGTGGGATTTTAGGATACAGACGGACAAAAAACTGGAACACAATAGACCTGACCTGGTGGTTGTGGACAAAGAAAAAAGATCGTGCCTGATTGTGGATGTGGCCTGCCCGTTCGACACGAGAGTGCAAGAGAAGGAGAGGGAGAAAATTAACCGATACCAGGACCTAAAGTGGGAGGTGAAAAGGATTTGGAACTGCCATGAAGTCAAAGTGATCCCGATTGTCATAGGCGCACTGGGGACTATCTCCAAAAGTTTCCAGGGATGGCTAAAGAAAATCGGCCCCTTCACGCTTTTTGGAACGCTTCAAAAGGCATGCTTGCTTGGAACAGCAAGAACCCTCCGATACGTCCTGAATATCTAAGGCTGCAGGTAGTGGCTTGATATTCAATCCAACGGACTTTCCAGTTAACCAACATCAATGACTGAGATTCAAGGAATAACAACAATAATAATAATAATAATAATAATAATAATAATAATAATAATAATAATAATAATAATAATAATAATAATGCGAAAAGTGAGAGCAGGATACAAGTTGGGAAGGGGAGAGCTTACCATCAATCACCTCCTCTTCATGGACGATCTTAAGCTCTTCGGGAAAAGTGAGAAGGAGTTGGATGTGCTTGTTGACACTGTCCGTATTTTCAGCAGTGATATATGTATGCAGTTTGGTATTGGTAAATGTGGAGTCATTGTGATGAGGAGGGGTAGGTTGAGCAGAAGTAACGGGATCCAGATACCAACAGGTGAGATGATAAAGGAAATTGACTCTGAGGAAGGATACAAGTATTTGGGCGTTCTGGAGGCTGATGGCATAAAGAACAAAAAAATGAAGGAATTGTTAAGAACTGAATACATTCGGAGAGTAAGGAGCGTATTGAAGTCACATCTGAACAGTAGAAATGCCATAAGCGCAGTAAATTCCCGAGCTGTGTCTATTATTAGGTACAGTGCGGGAATTCTGAGATGGAATGTTGCTGAACAAAAAGAAATGGATAGGAAGACTAGGAAGCTATTGACTATCTACAACATGTTCCACAAGAGGAGTGATGTCGATAGACTCTACCTAAGGAGATCTGAGGGTGGAAGAGGTCTTATCAGCATAGAGGACTGTGTTCAGATGGAGAAAAACAACCTATACAAATACGTGACCTATAGTAAGGAGCCAATGCTCAGAGCTGTACTGAAGGAGGGGACAGTAGGCCAGGGGATACCCAAGGAGGAAATAACATCAAGGAGGAAGAGCAGCCTTAAGGGAAAATCCCTTCATAGTACCTTCTTTGAGAAAACTGAATTTAGAGATCCACAGACATGGAACTGGTTGAGAAGAGGAGACCTCAAAAAGGCTACAGAAGGAATGCTAATGGCTGCGCAGGAGCAGGCCCTCAAAACGAAGTGGTTGAAGCACCATATCTACAAGGAGGAGGCTAGCCCACTGTGCAGGATCTGTGGAGAGAGAGAGGAGACTGTGGCTCACATTGTGTCCGAGTGTAAACACCTAGCCCAGACCCACTATAAGGGCTGGAGACACGATGTGATGGGCAGGGTGATCCACTGGCACCTGTGCAAAGTAAACAATCTACCACATTCTGAGAAATGGTATGAGCATAGGCCAGAGGCGGTGATGGAGAACAGTCAGGTGAAGGTGCTGTGGGATTTTAGGATACAGACGGACAAAAAACTGGAACACAATAGACCTGACCTGGTGGTTGTGGACAAAGAAAAAAGATCGTGCCTGATTGTGGATGTGGCCTGCCCGTTCGACACGAGAGTGCAAGAGAAGGAGAGGGAGAAAATTAACCGATACCAGGACCTAAAGTGGGAGGTGAAAAGGATTTGGAACTGCCATGAAGTCAAAGTGATCCCGATTGTCATAGGCGCACTGGGGACTATCTCCAAAGGTTTCCAGGGATGGTTAAAGAAAATCGGCCCCTTCACGCTTTTTGGAACGCTTCAAAAGGCATGCTTGCTTGGAACGGCAAGAACCCTCCGATACGTCCTGAATATCTGAGGCTGCAGGTAGTGGCTTGATATTCAATCCAACGGACTTTCCAGTTAACCAACATCAATGACTGAGATTCAAGGAATAACAATAATAATAATAATAATAATAATAATAATAATCGCTACCGCCGCTATTCTCTCCCGCTACCTCCTGCTAGTTGCTGCTAGCACAGCACCGCCACCACCACCACCACCACCACTGCCTCATTATCACTACCGCCGCTATTCTCTCCCGCTACCCCCTGCTACACTGTAGAATCCCCACTAAAAGAGGAAGGTAACAAAATATATAAATAGACTGAATTGATGACCCGGTCAAAATCAAAAAAACAAAAATCAAAATCAAAGCAGCACAGCAACAACGAAAAACGTAAAGAGAATAAAAATGAAAAGAAAAACAAACAGAGGGACAGAGAAGGGAAGGGAAAAACTAAGTCAGACATTCAGACACTACATTACAATGAAACTTATGCTTATTCATTTTCGGGGTGTTTTTTGTTGTTGTTTTTTTGCCTGTTTGTTTGTTTCTTTATTTATGTTCGTCTACAGCGTGATAATGCCACACAAAAATCACGTGGAGTGACGAAACCACCGGAGGCGAAGAGTTCACCGGTGGTTATGTAACCATACATTCGCCAATCCTCGATAAGAGTGTTTAAATGTCGAACCTAAACAGTTCGAATAACGGTGAAATGGAAACTAGAATGTCATGTGACAGCTCTCACCCAACAGGTGTTCCCTGGCTCAGCAGCAGGGACCTGGCTGTCAACCAAATACTGCTGGTGTCGGAGGAAGAAGAAGAAGGAAAGGGACCAGAACCAACTGGACGAAAGAATTGAATAGAACTGTTATGCAATGTTACCTGAAGAGTAACCCCAAGGAGAAAGGCTATAGGAAACGGATGCATAACATCTGAAACGAGATTGGTCTATTTAAATTAGATGAACAAAAATTAGCCGGGCAGGCTCGGGTAATAAGAACTAATGGGTGGATAAGCGAGCTGGAACTGGAGGAACTGAGCAGAGAAATTAGCTTGGAGATGGAGGGTGGAGTATGCCAGGCAAACGAGCCAGTGGGAAATGAAGGTGAAGAGGTCGAGAGAACGGAGGAACCACCCGAAGCAGACAATGATCTGAATGCTGAGATAAATAATACCTGGAACAGAGATACGGCCACTGAGGAGATGAATGCTGACGGGCTAGGACAAGATTTGGTTGATATCCTAAATTTAGTGGTAGATGAATTGAACAATGATAGTGGGAGACCTATGAACCTAAGATTTGTAGACAGGAAAAAGTTAAAAGAAACAACAGCTAAGGTAAACAAAGTCATCCCATGCCTTGAGGCGAGGAGCCTTCAACAGTTCAACAATATCCTCAAAGCAACAGCAAATACGGTGAGGAAACTACTTGGTATAAAAGACAAGAAAGAGCAGAGCCTTGGTGGAAGAAACGACTGAGTGGTCAAATCAGGGTAATGAGAAATGACATTGGAAAGCTTGAGTCCCTACTGAATGGGACACTCAAAAACATAGACACTAAAAGTAGACTGGAAATAAAATACAAAACTAGGAGGAAAAAGCTAAATATTATCATAGAGGAACTGAAGCAACGCATTGTAGCAAAGAGTGCAAAAATCAGGCGATACGAGAACAGAGTCAGTCAGTATAGACAGAACCGCATGTTCGACAACAACCAGAAGATGCTTTTTGGACAGCTTGAAGGGAAAGAAAGAGGCAACGACTTGATCCCTGAGGCGGAACAAATTAAAACATTCTGGAGAGGAATATGGGAGCAGGATGTTAAACATAATGACCAGGCAGTGTGGATTGAGACAGTACAGAAGGGGATCAGTGAACAGGCACACCAACAAACTGATTTGAGTATCACAGTTGAAACTCTTAAGGGGCAGGCCAAAAAACTAACCAACTGGAAATCACCAGGCCCAGATGGTGTGCAGGGGTATTGGATTAAAAATATAACATCCCTCCACCCGAAACTGACAACCATGTTCAATGACTGCTTGATGTCAGGTGAGGTACCAGAGTGGTTGACAAAAGGTACCACAGTTCTGATAATGAAAGACCGAATCAAGGGTAATGATGTTACTAACTATAGACCTATCACATGTCTGTCCGTAATGTGGAAACTGTTGACAAGCATTATGTCTGAGGAAATCTACCATCACCTCCACACAAACAACTTGTTACCGGACGAACAGAAAGGATGCCGAAAGAAGTCACGTGGTACAAAGGACCAGTTACTTATTGATAAGATGGTAATGGGGAATTGCAAGAGGAGACACACTGGTCTTGCCATGGGATGGATAGACTACAAAAAGGCATTTGACATGGTGCCTCATTCTTGGATCACCAAAAGCCTGGAGATCTTCAAGGTGGCAGATAACATCAGACAGTTGTTGGGCAAAAGTATGAAGTCCTGGGAAACAGAGTTAACATCAACTGGAGAATCCTTGGGAAGCGTGAAGATCAAGAGAGGTATCTTCCAGGGAGATAGTCTGTCCCCTCTGTTGTTTGTCCTTGCCCTGATGCCCTTGACCAGTGTACTGCGAAAAGTGAGAGCAGGATACAGGTTGGGAAAGGGAGCGCTTACCATCAATCACCTCCTCTTCATGGACGATCTTAAGCTCTTCGGGAAGAGTGAGAAGGAGTTGGATGTGCTTGTTGACACTGTCCGTATTTTCAGCAGTGATATATGTATGCAGTTTGGTATTAGTAAGTGTGGAGTCCTTGTGATGAGGAGGGGTAGGTTGAGCAGAAGTAATGGGATCCAGATAACAACAGGTGAGATGATAAAGGAAATTGACTCTGAAGAAGGATACAAGTATTTGGGCGTTCTGGAGGCTGATGGCATAAAGAACAAAAAAATGAAGGAATTGTTAAGAACTGAATACATTCGGAGAGTAAGGAGCGTATTGAAGTCACATCTGAACAGTAGGAATGCCATAAGTGCAGTAAATTCCCGAGCTGTGTCTATTATTAGGTACAGTGCGGGAATTCTGAGATGGAATGTTGCTGAACAAAAAGAAATGGATAGGAAGACTAGGAAGCTATTGACTATCTACAACATGTTCCACAAGAGGAGTGATATCGATAGACTCTACTTAAGGAGATCTGAAGGTGGAAGAGGTCTTATCAGCATAGAGGACTGTGTTCAGATGGAGAAAAACAACCAACACAAATACGTGACTGATAGTAAGGAGCCAATGCTCAGAACTGTACTGAAGGAGGGGACAATAGGCCAGGGGATGTCCAAGGAGGAAATAACATAAAGGAGAAAGAGCAGCCTTCAGGAAAAATCCCTTCATAGTACCTTCTTTGAGAAAACTGAATTTAGAGATCCACAGACATGGAACTGGTTGAAAAGAGGAGACCTTAAAAAGGCTACAGAAGGAATGTTAATGGCTGCGCAGGAGCAGGCCCTCAAAACGAAGTGGTTGAAACATCATATTTACAAGGAGGAGGCTAGCCCACTGTGCAGGATCTGTGGAGAGAGAGAGAAGACTCTGGCTCACATTGTATGCGAGTGTAAACACCTAGCCCAGACTCACTATAAGGGCTGGAGACATGATGTGATGGGAAGGATGATCCACTGGCACCTATGCAAAGTAAACAATTTACCACATTCTGAGAAGTGGTATGAGCATAAGCCAGAGTCGGTGATAGAAAACGATCAGGTGAAGGTGCTGTGCGATTTTAGGATACAGACGGACAAGAAACTGGAACACAATAGACCTGACCTGGTGGTTGTGGACAAAGAAAAAAGATCGTGCCTGATTGTGGATGTGGCCTGCCCATTCGACACAAGAGTGCAAGAGAAGGAGAGGGAGAAAATTAACCGATACCAGGACTTAAAGTGGGAGGTAAAAAGGATTTGGAACTGCCATGAAGTCAAAGTGATCCCGATTGTCATAGGCGCACTAGGGACTATCTCAAAAAGTCTCCAGGGGTGGTTAAAGAAAATTGGCCCCTTCACGCTTTTTGGAACGCTTCAAAAGGCATGCTTGCTGGGAACAGCAATAACCGTACGATACGTCCTGAATATCTAAGGCTGCAGGTAGTGGCTTGATATTCATTTCAACAAACTTTCCAGTTAACTAACATCAATGACTGAGACTCAAAGAGTAATAACAATAATAATAATAATAATAATAATAATAATAATAATAATAATAATAATAATAATAATAATGTTTTCTTTATTAACCACAAGGGTTCACATAAAGTAGACATTAAGGACAGTACAGGACAATACAGGATGGTACAAATGGGCATTTCTGCGTGTAAAAAACAAAAACAGAGGATGTAACAAAAATAACAATGAAAAATTCCCCAATAGGGGGGAGACTTCGGAGGGACATTTGTGGAGAAAGCCCAGTAAAAAGCCACAATGACCCTGACCACCAAGGCAAGTGCCCTCTCCCAGTTTTCCACCTTTAGTTTACAGATATATACTCAGAGTCGGCCCATTCACTCGGGCCATTCTTGCTTCTCTCACCCATCTTTCAACAAAATGCTGGGAAGAGAGCACTTCCTTCTCTACTCTGATTTTCCTTTTCAAATGAAATTTGAAAAAGTCAATCAGAGCATCACCGAAGAGGTAAGTGCTCGTCTTCAGCCCTTTCAAACGTGTCCACCATACTATCTCTTTCGCCATGGCCACCAGACAGATAAAAACTGCCTGCCCTTCCCGGCTAAAGGAGGAGGGCGGGGCAATCCTCACGATAGACTCAGATGATAGCTGGATCCGTCCTAAACGCGACAGCAGGTGTTCGACATAAACCCACAAGTCAGCAATTTTCGGACACTGGACGAGTGCGTGCAGGACGGTTTCGTCGCCCTGCGCGCATCTCGGACATGCCCGGCTGACGGCACCTCCATGCCTGTAGAGTTTATCCCGAACTGGCAAGGCTCCTCGGTAGCACTGCCAGGCCAGAGATTTCTGGAAGTTGTCCATAGGCCCTGGCCCGAAAGTTCTTCCGAAGAGATTGGCTAGTTGATTTTCGTCGACGCCTAGAGTTTCCCCAAGTACGTCGTCGCTCTTCCCCTCCACTAATCCTCTATAGAACGCCGAGGTGGAGTTTCCACCGATCACATTGCCCGATTGGTCGAGGGCTGTGAGCGCCTGAAGACATTCCAGTCTCCAGGCGCTCCCTCTCGGTCTTCGCTTGACCCAGGACTGCAGCTCCGTCAAGGAAACGAGCTGGGGAAAAACGCGTCTAGCAAACGGCGACCACACCTGATCACCGTCGAGGAAGAGGTGGAGATGTCGTAGCCTGAGCGCGTGCCTGCGCATCATCAGCCACGGCAAGCCCAGCCCTCCACGTAGCGGGTGTTGACAACAGATGGACCGCCTGACCATCGGAGCACGTCCCTTCCACAAAAAGCGAAAGAGCAAACGCTCCAGCGCAGTCAGGCGAGGCTTAGGACAAGGTACGACGGTTAGGCGGTAGCAGATGACAGACGCGATGTACGCGTTAGCCACCTCCGCTCGACCTTTCAGGGATAGCTTCCTCTCCGCCCATTTCTGGGTGAGAGAAGCCACCCTGCTCGTCACCTCGTCCCAGTTTTTGTCCGTCTGGAGGTCCGGACCGAACCAGACCCCTAGCAATTTAACCGGTCCGTCCGTCCAGCGCCCGACGACGCTGTTGGACGGCATGGACCTGCCTCTCCAGGTGCCGAGCTGCAGGCCCACTGACTTTTCCTGGTTGATCATTGCTCCTGTCACCGCTTCGTATTCTCTTAGTGTAGTGCCGATCGCCTCGATGTGTTTGGCGTTCGACACCACTACGGTGACATCGTCCGCATATGCTGACACGGATCTTCCGCATCCTAGTTCGCGCGGGACTCCCCTCAACGTCTCCAGTTTGTGCAGTAATGGCTCGAGAGTCAATACGTACAATAGGGACGAGAGGGGACATCCTTGGCGGACCGAGCGCATGATGTTGAACGGTTCCGACAGGTGACCGTTCACTCTCACCACAGAGCAGATGTCGCTGTGCATGGCAGCGATCCAGCCTCTGAAGACGGGCCCAAAGCCAGCCGCCCTCAGGACTGCCGCTAGGTAACGATGGTCGACCCTATCGAAAGCTTTCGACTGATCTAAATTGATCAAGGACCCACCCGTGCCAGGTTCCCTAGCTACCCTCTCTACGATGTATCGCATGAGGTGGAGGTTGTCGTGGATGGATCTGTCGGGAATGGCGCATGTCTGCGCCTCTCCCACCAGACCACCAACGACAAGCGCCAACCTCTTTGCTAGCACCTTGGCCAAAATCTTAAACTCTGTGTTTAGCAGAGTTATGGGCCGGAAATTGTCTATGTTATCCCCCTTGTTCGGATCCTTTCTCAGCAGTGCCACCGCTCCTCGGCTCACAGAACTGGGAATTCTCCCGTTCTGTTGCCAGTTGCAGTAGACGTCCGCCAAGAGGCCTCCGAACAAGTCTGGCATCTGTACGTAAAGTTCATAGGGCAGACCATCCAAACCAGGCGATTTACCCCTTGTGCAGCCAGTCATTGCCTCCCGTACTTCAGCGGCTGTTATCGGCTTTTCGCAACACTTCGCCTCAGTGGCCGAGAGCCGCGGCAGTCCGTCGAGGTAGACACTAAAGTCCATCCCTCTACCCGGCCCCCCGCTGCCCCCGAACAGCTGAGCGAAGTGTCGCTGAAAAGCTTCACACATTTTCCCGGGATCGAGTAGCATGCGCCCGTCGTGGTCCACCAAAGACCGGATCGTGGCTTTGTTGCCACGACGCGCCTCCGCCACTCGGGCCCATTGAACGGCTTTCGTCCCCTCGTGTCTGAGAGCACGCACCCTAGCTCTGACAACGCAGCCTTCGTGCTTTGCATTGAAGAATTGGTCAAGGGCCAATTTCGCCGCAAGCACGTCGGTCGCAATGCCTTTGCTAAGCGCCTCGTCTAATTTTCTAACTAGTTCTCCCTCTGCTCTATTTTTCTCTATTGCTAAAGCCTTACTAAACCTAATCGATTCTATTCTAATCGCTCTTTTCAGAGCAAACCACCACTTGTTGTTGACGATGGCCCCCGTCAACGCCCGCTTAACTAGTTCGCTAATCCGGTCTCTGTAGGCCTTGCGCGCTGGTAAGGACGCGTTTAGCTTCCAGTAGCCGGGTCCTCGTCTATGAAGCCTATCTAAGTCAAGCACACAGGTCACGAATTTGTGGTCCGTGTAGCTGACTATCTTGAATTGTGGACAGCCTATGCTAGACCTATCTATTTCCCTACAAAATACTCTATCTAGATATGATCTGGATGACCCTATGCGGTTTGTCCAAGTCCACATTGGCACATTCGGGAAATCCAATCGGTACCTGTCAGACAGTTCAAAACGCCTGAGCAGGTTGGTGAGGCTCTTGCACCCTCCACCCCTATCCGCTAATCCCACACAGTCCCAGCGTGCATCTAAGATCCCGTTCCAGTCGCCCACTAACACTAAAGAGCGGGACGTTCCAAGAAAGGTCTCCAGACGCCGGAAGAAATCAGGCCGCCCTGCTCCTGTCGGGGCATAGACGGCCACTAGCCTGAAAGCTTGCCCGTCTCCGCTGGTCACGTCCAGCACCACCAGCTTACCCTCTGGGTCCAGGAAGATGGCCCGTATGGCGAGATCCAAACCTCTCCGAAAAAGCACAGCAACTCCTCCACCCGATCCAGGACGGCTGGGAGATGCGTACACATCGAAGCCGCCGAAGATCGGTGCGAAGGCCCGTGCTTCGGAGATTCTGGTCTCGCTGATGGCCACTACATCTATGTTTAGTGACCTGAGGTCGTTGAGCAGGTGACCCTGCTTCCATGACGACCCCAAGCCACGCGCATTTATGCTGCCTATTCTGAGTGAGGTCATGTTTAAAATAGAGTGGAAAAGATGGGAAAGACCACTTACCGTACTTTTGGTAGAGGAGGGATGGTTTTTACATCCCTTTTCACTTGATCGTCTGGTGAAGGGACCGTTGAATCGTCCCTTCGGCTGGTCGTCGGCTCTTCTAAGAGAATGTCTGAGTATACTCTTCGATTGATGGTTCCTCCTAGGTCCCTGAAATCACCAACTGCGTTGGGGAATTTCGTTTTAATATTTGTGTATTGTTTCTGTGCTATTTTTAGCAGTCTTATGTTAGTTGGCGTTTTGATTGGTGCTGGTATTATGTAGTCCTGTTGTGAAATGTCTGTGTGTTCAATTATGTAAGTCATTAGTTTCTTGTTGTGTGTATTTATTGCCGTGCATTTGTTTTTCTGGGGGTGGGGTGTGGTTCTACTATTTTCTTGTCGTTGTTGCTGGGTGTGTGTGTTTTGTTGTTGTGTTTGCGATGTTGGTGCTTGTGGTGGTGGTGTTAAAGGTGTTGTTGGCGGTGGTGATGGTGGTGCTAGTGTGGGTGGTGATGGTGTTGGTGTTGTTGCTGCTGTGGGTCTCTTTGCAGTAGACTTTACCCTTTTCTCATTTCTTTCCTCCCTTTTCAAAGGCGACGATGCGCTGCTTCTGCGTTTGTGCCTTCTTACGACCTTTTGCCATCCCTCTCCCACCTCACACTCCATGTCTGATTCTGTGAGGTCGGGGAGGGGTACCAGCTCCACTCTTTCACTTGTTGTTGGTGATGTTTGCACTGGAGTCTCTGTTGCAGCTGCATTTGGTATTGCTGTTGTTGTTGTTAATATTTCCACTGCTGCTGCTGTTTTTGATTTCCGTGGAGTGGGTATGGGTGCCACGGACCTATCGTTCCTGGTTGCCGCTTGTCCTGTTGCTGGTAGCCGTGGAGCCGGATTCGGAAGGAGGGGGGTTTTCTCCTTTCTCAGGGTCTTCTCGTTGCAGAAGGCCCTGAGGTGAGTCTTCGATCCACAGCGAAAGCATTTCGGGCGTTTGCCCTCAACACTTATGGGCAGTTGAGTGCCGTTATCGAAGTCTATCACATCCGGGATAGCTTCGATGCACTCCTGGTTGGTTTGGATTAGCATCTCAATGGAGGAGCCGACCCAATCTTCTCTTACTTTTTTCTGTACTTGCAGTACAGTTGTTTTGTCCTCGATTCCGACGAGGACAGACGCGGCCAGCCAAGAAGGGGTCATTCCGGGGGGGACGTGGGTTAGTTTGACCCTCACAATTTTTTGCCCACAGTAGGAGGGCACCAACACCATTTCCTCGCTCCTTAGGGTCACTACTGATTGGGCCTTTGCCTCCTGGGGTGTGGCAAAAAGTACGTCTACGGTGGCATATTTTTTGCCTCGGGTGATGTGCGTTTTCCGCTGCCACACAGACCCCAAGGCTTTTTGTATTTGGGCCTCTGTGGCTCTTTCCACCCTACGGGATTTTGTACTTACTGTACGGTACGTGACCGTACAGTGCTCTTGGGTTTCGAAAAATTTTTCCGCTGCCTTGCAGATTGCTCGGTGTCCGTTCTTTGTAACCATCTTCTTCGCTTCCTCTAATTCCTCATTTGTTATGAGGATTGTTTCCAAGTTTTTCGCAATACCTGCAAATGAGATTGGTTTTTCTCTGCTGTTGTTGTTGTCGTCAGAGCTGCTGGTACTTTTGTTGTTGCTGCAGGTACTACGACTACTGCCTCCGCCGCTGTTGCTGTGGTTGTTGTTGGTGTTGCTGCTGCTAATGCTGTTGTTGTTTATGCTGCTGGTGATGCTGTTGCGGCTGCTACTGTTGTTTTCATTGTCACTGTTGCTGTTGTTATTACGGCTGCTACTGCTATTATTCCTGACGTCAGACGAATGAACTGGGTTTTCGTATTTCCCGCAGACCTGTTTCGTCGCTGTCGTCGTCGTCGTGGAGAAACTTTGCACGCTTTGCACGAGACTTTTCTTTTCTTTCGTCACTTGCGAAAGAGAAGGGAGGGAGAGAGACACATTTAAAGAAGGGAGGGAGAGAGACAATCTTCTCTCTGCTGTAGTGATGATTGAGGAAGAAGAAGACGGAATGAGTGGGAGTGACGTATGAAATTTCTTTTTCGTAGCCATGTTGTTTTTTGTTTAAAATGAATATTGGGTACAAAACCCCAATAACTGGTTATTTAGCCCCGAAGGGCCAAATAACGGACAGAAAGACCCCTCTCACGAGGAGGAGGGTGTCTTTATCAACAATTTGGTTCAAGTTTTAAACAATTTACAATTGTTTTAACGGTTAAAAATTACTATACCTTACAGAGCCGAGCCTCCGTCAACCATGGCATTCAATAATAATAATAATAATAATAATAATATGGTAATGGGGAATTGCAGGAGGAGACACACAGATCTTGCCATGGGATCTTGCCATGGGATGGATAGACTACAGAAAGGCATTTGACATGGTGCCTCATTCCTGGATCACCAAAAGCCTGGAGGTCTTCAGGGTGGCGGATAACATCAGACAGTTGCTGGGCAGGAGTATGGGGTCCTGGGAGACAGAGTTGACATCAACTGGAGTATCCTTGGGAAGCGTGAAGATCAAGAGAGTTATCTTCCAGGGAGATAGCCTGTCCCCTCTGTTGTTTGTCCTTGCCCTGATGCCCTTGACCATTATGCTGCGAAAAGTGAGAGCAGGATACAAGTTGGGAAGGGGAGAGCTTACCATCAATCACCTCCTCTTCATGGACGATCTTAAGCTCTTCGGGAAAAGTGAGAAGGAGTTGGATGTGCTTGTTGACACTGTCCGTATTTTCAGCAGTGATATATGTATGCAGTTTGGTATTGGTAAATGTGGAGTCATTGTGATGAAGAGGGGTAGGTTGAGCAGAAGTAACGGGATCCAGATACCAACAGGTGAGATGATAAAGGAAATTGACTCTGAGGAAGGATACAAGTATTTGGGCGTTCTGGAGGCTGATGGCATAAAGAACAAAAAAATGAAGGAATTGTTAAGAACTGAATACATTCGGAGAGTAAGGAGCGTATTGAAGTCACATCTGAACAGCAGAAATGCCATAAGCGCAGTAAATTCCCGAGCTGTGTCTATTATTAGGTACAGTGCGGGAATTCTGAGATGGAATGTTGCTGAACAAAAAGAAATGGATAGGAAGACTAGGAAGCTATTGACTATCTACAACATGTTCCACAAGAGGAGTGATGTCGATAGACTCTATCTAAGGAGATCTGAGGGTGGAAGAGGTCTTATCAGCATAGAGGACTGTGTTCAGATGGAGAAAAACAACCTATACAAATACGTGACCTATAGTAAGGAGCCAATGCTCAGAACTGTACTGAAGGAGGGGACAGTAGGCCAGGGGATGTCCAAGGAGGAAATAACATCAAGGAGGAAGAGCAGCCTTAAGGGAAAATCCCTTCATAGTACCTTCTTTGAGAAAACTGAATTTAGAGATCCACAGACATGGAACTGGTTGAGAAGAGGAGACCTCAAAAAGGCTACAGAAGGAATGCTAATGGCTGCGCAGGAGCAGGCCCTCAAAACGAAGTGGTTGAAGCACCATATCTACAAGGAGGAGGCTAGCCCACTGTGCAGGATCTGTGGAGAGAGAGAGGAGACTGTGGCTCACATTGTGTCCGAGTGTAAACACCTAGCCCAGACCCACTATAAGGGCTGGAGACACGATGTGATGGGCAGGGTGATCCACTGGCACCTGTGCAAAGTAAACAATCTACCACATTCTGAGAAATGGTATGAGCATAGGCCAGAGGCAGTGATGGAGAACAGTCAGGTGAAGGTGCTGTGGGATTTTAGGATACAGACGGACAAAAAACTGGAACACAATAGACCTGACCTGGTGGTTGTGGACAAAGAAAAAAGATCGTGCCTGATTGTGGATGTGGCCTGCCCGTTCGACACGAGAGTGCAAGAGAAGGAGAGGGAGAAAATTAACCGATACCAGGACCTAAAGTGGGAGGTGAAAAGGATTTGGAACTGCCATGAAGTCAAAGTGATCCCGATTGTCATAGGCGCACTGGGGACTATCTCCAAAGGTTTCCAGGGATGGTTAAAGAAAATCGGCCCCTTCACGCTTTTTGGAACGCTTCAAAAGGCATGCTTGCTTGGAACAGCAAGAACCCTCCGATACGTCCTGAATATCTGAGGCTGCAGGTAGTGGCTTGATATTCAATCCAACGGACTTTCCAGTTAACCAACATCAATGACTGAGATTCAAGGAATAATAATAATAACAATAATAATAATAATAATAATAATAATAATAATAATAATAATAATAATAATGATTTCTTTATTAACCACAAGGGTTTACATAAAGTAGACATTAAGGACAGTGCAGGACAATGCAGGACGGTACAAATGGGCATTTCTGCGTGTAAAAAACATAAACAGAGGATGTAACAAAAATAACAATGAAAATAACAATGAAAAATTCCCCAATAGGGGGGAGACTTCGGAGGGACATTTGTGGAGAAAGCCCAGTAAAAAGCCACAATGACCCTGACCACCAAGGCAAGTGCCCTCTCCCAGTTTTCCACCTTTAGTTTACAGATATATACTCAGAGTCGGCCCATTCACTCGGGCCATTCTTGCTTCTCTCACCCATCTTTCAACAAAATGCTGGGAAGAGAGCACTTCCTTCTCTACTCTGATTTTCCTTTTCAAATGAAATTTGAAAAAGTCAATCAGAGCATCACCGAAGAGGTAAGTGCTCGTCTTCAGCCCTTTCAAACGTGTCCACCATACTATCTCTTTCGCCATGGCCACCAGACAGATAAAAACTGCCTGCCCTTCCCGGCTAAAGGAGGAGGGCGGGGCAATCCTCACGATAGACTCAGATGATAGCTGGATCCGTCCTAAACGCGACAGCAGGTGTTCGACATAAACCCACAAGTCAGCAATTTTCGGACACTGGACGAGTGCGTGCAGGACGGTTTCGTCGCCCTGCGCGCATCTCGGACATGCCCGGCTGACGGCACCTCCATGCCTGTAGAGTTTATCCCGAACTGGCAAGGCTCCTCGGTAGCACTGCCAGGCCAGAGATTTCTGGAAGTTGTCCATAGGCCCTGGCCCGAAAGTTCTTCCGAAGAGATTGGCTAGTTGATTTTCGTCGACGCCTAGAGTTTCCCCAAGTACGTCGTCGCTCTTCCCCTCCACTAATCCTCTATAGAACGCCGAGGTGGAGTTTCCACCGATCACATTGCCCGATTGGTCGAGGGCTGTGAGCGCCTGAAGACATTCCAGTCTCCAGGCGCTCCCTCTCGGTCTTCGCTTGACCCAGGACTGCAGCTCCGTCAAGGAAACGAGCTGGGGAAAAACGCGTCTAGCAAACGGCGACCACACCTGATCACCGTCGAGGAAGAGGTGGAGATGTCGTAGCCTGAGCGCGTGCCTGCGCATCATCAGCCACGGCATGCCCAGCCCTCCACGTAGCGGGTGTTGACAACAGATGGACCGCCTGACCATCGGAGCACGTCCCTTCCACAAAAAGCGAAAGAGCAAACGCTCCAGCGCAGTCAGGCGAGGCTTAGGACAAGGTACGACGGTTAGGCGGTAGCAGATGACAGACGCGATGTACGCGTTAGCCACCTCCGCTCGACCTTTCAGGGATAGCTTCCTCTCCGCCCATTTCTGGGTGAGAGAAGCCACCCTGCTCGTCACCTCGTCCCAGTTTTTGTCCGTCTGGAGGTCCGGACCGAACCAGACCCCTAGCAATTTAACCGGTCCGTCCGTCCAGCGCCCGACGACGCTGTTGGACGGCATGGACCTGCCTCTCCAGGTGCCGAGCTGCAGGCCCACTGACTTTTCCTGGTTGATCATTGCTCCTGTCACCGCTTCGTATTCTCTTAGTGTAGTGCCGATCGCCTCGATGTGTTTGGCGTTCGACACCACTACGGTGACATCGTCCGCATATGCTGACACGGATCTTCCGCATCCTAGTTCGCGCGGGACTCCCCTCAACGTCTCCAGTTTGTGCAGTAATGGCTCGAGAGTCAATACGTACAATAGGGACGAGAGGGGACATCCTTGGCGGACCGAGCGCATGATGTTGAACGGTTCCGACAGGTGACCGTTCACTCTCACCACAGAGCAGATGTCGCTGTGCATGGCAGCGATCCAGCCTCTGAAGACGGGCCCAAAGCCAGCCGCCCTCAGGACTGCCGCTAGGTAACGATGGTCGACCCTATCGAAAGCTTTCGACTGATCTAAATTGATCAAGGACCCACCCGTGCCAGGTTCCCTAGCTACCCTCTCTACGATGTATCGCATGAGGTGGAGGTTGTCGTGGATGGATCTGTCGGGAATGGCGCATGTCTGCGCCTCTCCCACCAGACCACCAACGACAAGCGCCAACCTCTTTGCTAGCACCTTGGCCAAAATCTTAAACTCTGTGTTTAGCAGAGTTATGGGCCGGAAATTGTCTATGTTATCCCCCTTGTTCGGATCCTTTCTCAGCAGTGCCACCGCTCCTCGGCTCACAGAACTGGGAATTCTCCCGTTCTGTTGCCAGTTGCAGTAGACGTCCGCCAAGAGGCCTCCGAACAAGTCTGGCATCTGTACGTAAAGTTCATAGGGCAGACCATCCAAACCAGGCGATTTACCCCTTGTGCAGCCAGTCATTGCCTCCCGTACTTCAGCGGCTGTTATCGGCTTTTCGCAACACTTCGCCTCAGTGGCCGAGAGCCGCGGCAGTCCGTCGAGGTAGACACTAAAGTCCATCCCTCTACCCGGCCCCCCGCTGCCCCCGAACAGCTGAGCGAAGTGTCGCTGAAAAGCTTCACACATTTTCCCGGGATCGAGTAGCATGCGCCCGTCGTGGTCCACCAAAGACCGGATCGTGGCTTTGTTGCCACGACGCGCCTCCGCCACTCGGGCCCATTGAACGGCTTTCGTCCCCTCGTGTCTGAGAGCACGCACCCTAGCTCTGACAACGCAGCCTTCGTGCTTTGCATTGAAGAATTGGTCAAGGGCCAATTTCGCCGCAAGCACGTCGGTCGCAATGCCTTTGCTAAGCGCCTCGTCTAATTTTCTAACTAGTTCTCCCTCTGCTCTATTTTTCTCTATTGCTAAAGCCTTACTAAACCTAATCGATTCTATTCTAATCGCTCTTTTCAGAGCAAACCACCACTTGTTGTTGACGATGGCCCCCGTCAACGCCCGCTTAACTAGTTCGCTAATCCGGTCTCTGTAGGCCTTGCGCGCTGGTAAGGACGCGTTTAGCTTCCAGTAGCCGGGTCCTCGTCTATGAAGCCTATCTAAGTCAAGCACACAGGTCACGAATTTGTGGTCCGTGTAGCTGACTATCTTGAATTGTGGACAGCCTATGCTAGACCTATCTATTTCCCTACAAAATACTCTATCTAGATATGATCTGGATGACCCTATGCGGTTTGTCCAAGTCCACATTGGCACATTCGGGAAATCCAATCGGTACCTGTCAGACAGTTCAAAACGCCTGAGCAGGTTGGTGAGGCTCTTGCACCCTCCACCCCTATCCGCTAATCCCACACAGTCCCAGCGTGCATCTAAGATCCCGTTCCAGTCGCCCACTAACACTAAAGAGCGGGACGTTCCAAGAAAGGTCTCCAGACGCCGGAAGAAATCAGGCCGCCCTGCTCCTGTCGGGGCATAGACGGCCACTAGCCTGAAAGCTTGCCCGTCTCCGCTGGTCACGTCCAGCACCACCAGCTTACCCTCTGGGTCCAGGAAGATGGCCCGTATGGCGAGATCCAAACCTCTCCGAAAAAGCACAGCAACTCCTCCACCCGATCCAGGACGGCTGGGAGATGCGTACACATCGAAGCCGCCGAAGATCGGTGCGAAGGCCCGTGCTTCGGAGATTCTGGTCTCGCTGATGGCCACTACATCTATGTTTAGTGACCTGAGGTCGTTGAGCAGGTGACCCTGCTTCCATGACGACCCCAAGCCACGCGCATTTATGCTGCCTATTCTGAGTGAGGTCATGTTTAAAATAGAGTGGAAAAGATGGGAAAGACCACTTACCGTACTTTTGGTAGAGGAGGGATGGTTTTTACATCCCTTTTCACTTGATCGTCTGGTGAAGGGACCGTTGAATCGTCCCTTCGGCTGGTCGTCGGCTCTTCTAAGAGAATGTCTGAGTATACTCTTCGATTGATGGTTCCTCCTAGGTCCCTGAAATCACCAACTGCGTTGGGGAATTTCGTTTTAATATTTGTGTATTGTTTCTGTGCTATTTTTAGCAGTCTTATGTTAGTTGGCGTTTTGATTGGTGCTGGTATTATGTAGTCCTGTTGTGAAATGTCTGTGTGTTCAATTATGTAAGTCATTAGTTTCTTGTTGTGTGTATTTATTGCCGTGCATTTGTTTTTCTGGGGGTGGGGTGTGGTTCTACTATTTTCTTGTCGTTGTTGCTGGGTGTGTGTGTTTTGTTGTTGTGTTTGCGATGTTGGTGCTTGTGGTGGTGGTGTTAAAGGTGTTGTTGGCGGTGGTGATGGTGGTGCTAGTGTGGGTGGTGATGGTGTTGGTGTTGTTGCTGCTGTGGGTCTCTTTGCAGTAGACTTTACCCTTTTCTCATTTCTTTCCTCCCTTTTCAAAGGCGACGATGCGCTGCTTCTGCGTTTGTGCCTTCTTACGACCTTTTGCCATCCCTCTCCCACCTCACACTCCATGTCTGATTCTGTGAGGTCGGGGAGGGGTACCAGCTCCACTCTTTCACTTGTTGTTGGTGATGTTTGCACTGGAGTCTCTGTTGCAGCTGCATTTGGTATTGCTGTTGTTGTTGTTAATATTTCCACTGCTGCTGCTGTTTTTGATTTCCGTGGAGTGGGTATGGGTGCCACGGACCTATCGTTCCTGGTTGCCGCTTGTCCTGTTGCTGGTAGCCGTGGAGCCGGATTCGGAAGGAGGGGGGTTTTCTCCTTTCTCAGGGTCTTCTCGTTGCAGAAGGCCCTGAGGTGAGTCTTCGATCCACAGCGAAAGCATTTCGGGCGTTTGCCCTCAACACTTATGGGCAGTTGAGTGCCGTTATCGAAGTCTATCACATCCGGGATAGCTTCGATGCACTCCTGGTTGGTTTGGATTAGCATCTCAATGGAGGAGCCGACCCAATCTTCTCTTACTTTTTTCTGTACTTGCAGTACAGTTGTTTTGTCCTCGATTCCGACGAGGACAGACGCGGCCAGCCAAGAAGGGGTCATTCCGGGGGGGACGTGGGTTAGTTTGACCCTCACAATTTTTTGCCCACAGTAGGAGGGCACCAACACCATTTCCTCGCTCCTTAGGGTCACTACTGATTGGGCCTTTGCCTCCTGGGGTGTGGCAAAAAGTACGTCTACGGTGGCATATTTTTTGCCTCGGGTGATGTGCGTTTTCCGCTGCCACACAGACCCCAAGGCTTTTTGTATTTGGGCCTCTGTGGCTCTTTCCACCCTACGGGATTTTGTACTTACTGTACGGTACGTGACCGTACAGTGCTCTTGGGTTTCGAAAAATTTTTCCGCTGCCTTGCAGATTGCTCGGTGTCCGTTCTTTGTAACCATCTTCTTCGCTTCCTCTAATTCCTCATTTGTTATGAGGATTGTTTCCAAGTTTTTCGCAATACCTGCAAATGAGATTGGTTTTTCTCTGCTGTTGTTGTTGTCATCAGAGCTGCTGGTACTTTTGTTGTTGCTGCAGGTACTACGACTACTGCCTCCGCCGCTGTTGCTGTGGTTGTTGTTGGTGTTGCTGCTGCTAATGCTGTTGTTGTTTATGCTGCTGGTGATGCTGTTGCGGCTGCTACTGTTGTTTTCATTGTCACTGTTGCTGTTGTTATTACGGCTGCTACTGCTATTATTCCTGACGTCAGACGAATGAACTGGGTTTTCGTATTTCCCGCAGACCTGTTTCGTCGCTGTCGTCGTCGTCGTGGAGAAACTTTGCACGCTTTGCACGAGACTTTTCTTTTCTTTCGTCACTTGCGAAAGAGAAGGGAGGGAGAGAGACACATTTAAAGAAGGGAGGGAGAGAGACAATCTTCTCTCTGCTGTAGTGATGATTGAGGAAGAAGAAGACGGAATGAGTGGGAGTGACGTATGAAATTTCTTTTTCGTAGCCATGTTGTTTTTTGTTTAAAATGAATATTGGGTACAAAACCCCAATAACTGGTTATTTAGCCCCGAAGGGCCAAATAACGGACAGAAAGACCCCTCTCACGAGGAGGAGGGTGTCTTTATCAACAATTTGGTTCAAGTTTTAAACAATTTACAATTGTTTTAACGGTTAAAAATTACTATACCTTACAGAGCCGAGCCTCCGTCAACCATGGCATTCAATAATAATAATAATAATAATAATAATATGGTAATGGGGAATTGCAGGAGGAGACACACAGATCTTGCCATGGGATCTTGCCATGGGATGGATAGACTACAGAAAGGCATTTGACATGGTGCCTCATTCCTGGATCACCAAAAGCCTGGAGGTCTTCAGGGTGGCGGATAACATCAGACAGTTGCTGGGCAGGAGTATGGGGTCCTGGGAGACAGAGTTGACATCAACTGGAGTATCCTTGGGAAGCGTGAAGATCAAGAGAGTTATCTTCCAGGGAGATAGCCTGTCCCCTCTGTTGTTTGTCCTTGCCCTGATGCCCTTGACCATTATGCTGCGAAAAGTGAGAGCAGGATACAAGTTGGGAAGGGGAGAGCTTACCATCAATCACCTCCTCTTCATGGACGATCTTAAGCTCTTCGGGAAAAGTGAGAAGGAGTTGGATGTGCTTGTTGACACTGTCCGTATTTTCAGCAGTGATATATGTATGCAGTTTGGTATTGGTAAATGTGGAGTCATTGTGATGAAGAGGGGTAGGTTGAGCAGAAGTAACGGGATCCAGATACCAACAGGTGAGATGATAAAGGAAATTGACTCTGAGGAAGGATACAAGTATTTGGGCGTTCTGGAGGCTGATGGCATAAAGAACAAAAAAATGAAGGAATTGTTAAGAACTGAATACATTCGGAGAGTAAGGAGCGTATTGAAGTCACATCTGAACAGCAGAAATGCCATAAGCGCAGTAAATTCCCGAGCTGTGTCTATTATTAGGTACAGTGCGGGAATTCTGAGATGGAATGTTGCTGAACAAAAAGAAATGGATAGGAAGACTAGGAAGCTATTGACTATCTACAACATGTTCCACAAGAGGAGTGATGTCGATAGACTCTATCTAAGGAGATCTGAGGGTGGAAGAGGTCTTATCAGCATAGAGGACTGTGTTCAGATGGAGAAAAACAACCTATACAAATACGTGACCTATAGTAAGGAGCCAATGCTCAGAACTGTACTGAAGGAGGGGACAGTAGGCCAGGGGATGTCCAAGGAGGAAATAACATCAAGGAGGAAGAGCAGCCTTAAGGGAAAATCCCTTCATAGTACCTTCTTTGAGAAAACTGAATTTAGAGATCCACAGACATGGAACTGGTTGAGAAGAGGAGACCTCAAAAAGGCTACAGAAGGAATGCTAATGGCTGCGCAGGAGCAGGCCCTCAAAACGAAGTGGTTGAAGCACCATATCTACAAGGAGGAGGCTAGCCCACTGTGCAGGATCTGTGGAGAGAGAGAGGAGACTGTGGCTCACATTGTGTCCGAGTGTAAACACCTAGCCCAGACCCACTATAAGGGCTGGAGACACGATGTGATGGGCAGGGTGATCCACTGGCACCTGTGCAAAGTAAACAATCTACCACATTCTGAGAAATGGTATGAGCATAGGCCAGAGGCAGTGATGGAGAACAGTCAGGTGAAGGTGCTGTGGGATTTTAGGATACAGACGGACAAAAAACTGGAACACAATAGACCTGACCTGGTGGTTGTGGACAAAGAAAAAAGATCGTGCCTGATTGTGGATGTGGCCTGCCCGTTCGACACGAGAGTGCAAGAGAAGGAGAGGGAGAAAATTAACCGATACCAGGACCTAAAGTGGGAGGTGAAAAGGATTTGGAACTGCCATGAAGTCAAAGTGATCCCGATTGTCATAGGCGCACTGGGGACTATCTCCAAAGGTTTCCAGGGATGGTTAAAGAAAATCGGCCCCTTCACGCTTTTTGGAACGCTTCAAAAGGCATGCTTGCTTGGAACAGCAAGAACCCTCCGATACGTCCTGAATATCTGAGGCTGCAGGTAGTGGCTTGATATTCAATCCAACGGACTTTCCAGTTAACCAACATCAATGACTGAGATTCAAGGAATAATAATAATAACAATAATAATAATAATAATAATAATAATAATAATAATAATAATAATAATAATGATTTCTTTATTAACCACAAGGGTTTACATAAAGTAGACATTAAGGACAGTGCAGGACAATGCAGGACGGTACAAATGGGCATTTCTGCGTGTAAAAAAACAAAAACAGAGGATGTAACAAAAATAACAATGAAAATAACAATGAAAAATTCCCCAATAGGGGGGAGACTTCGGAGGGACATTTGTGGAGAAAGCCCAGTAAAAAGCCACAATGACCCTGACCACCAAGGCAAGTGCCCTCTCCCAGTTTTCCACCTTTAGTTTACAGATATATACTCAGAGTCGGCCCATTCACTCGGGCCATTCTTGCTTCTCTCACCCATCTTTCAACAAAATGCTGGGAAGAGAGCACTTCCTTCTCTACTCTGATTTTCCTTTTCAAATGAAATTTGAAAAAGTCAATCAGAGCATCACCGAAGAGGTAAGTGCTCGTCTTCAGCCCTTTCAAACGTGTCCACCATACTATCTCTTTCGCCATGGCCACCAGACAGATAAAAACTGCCTGCCCTTCCCGGCTAAAGGAGGAGGGCGGGGCAATCCTCACGATAGACTCAGATGATAGCTGGATCCGTCCTAAACGCGACAGCAGGTGTTCGACATAAACCCACAAGTCAGCAATTTTCGGACACTGGACGAGTGCGTGCAGGACGGTTTCGTCGCCCTGCGCGCATCTCGGACATGCCCGGCTGACGGCACCTCCATGCCTGTAGAGTTTATCCCGAACTGGCAAGGCTCCTCGGTAGCACTGCCAGGCCAGAGATTTCTGGAAGTTGTCCATAGGCCCTGGCCCGAAAGTTCTTCCGAAGAGATTGGCTAGTTGATTTTCGTCGACGCCTAGAGTTTCCCCAAGTACGTCGTCGCTCTTCCCCTCCACTAATCCTCTATAGAACGCCGAGGTGGAGTTTCCACCGATCACATTGCCCGATTGGTCGAGGGCTGTGAGCGCCTGAAGACATTCCAGTCTCCAGGCGCTCCCTCTCGGTCTTCGCTTGACCCAGGACTGCAGCTCCGTCAAGGAAACGAGCTGGGGAAAAACGCGTCTAGCAAACGGCGACCACACCTGATCACCGTCGAGGAAGAGGTGGAGATGTCGTAGCCTGAGCGCGTGCCTGCGCATCATCAGCCACGGCATGCCCAGCCCTCCACGTAGCGGGTGTTGACAACAGATGGACCGCCTGACCATCGGAGCACGTCCCTTCCACAAAAAGCGAAAGAGCAAACGCTCCAGCGCAGTCAGGCGAGGCTTAGGACAAGGTACGACGGTTAGGCGGTAGCAGATGACAGACGCGATGTACGCGTTAGCCACCTCCGCTCGACCTTTCAGGGATAGCTTCCTCTCCGCCCATTTCTGGGTGAGAGAAGCCACCCTGCTCGTCACCTCGTCCCAGTTTTTGTCCGTCTGGAGGTCCGGACCGAACCAGACCCCTAGCAATTTAACCGGTCCGTCCGTCCAGCGCCCGACGACGCTGTTGGACGGCATGGACCTGCCTCTCCAGGTGCCGAGCTGCAGGCCCACTGACTTTTCCTGGTTGATCATTGCTCCTGTCACCGCTTCGTATTCTCTTAGTGTAGTGCCGATCGCCTCGATGTGTTTGGCGTTCGACACCACTACGGTGACATCGTCCGCATATGCTGACACGGATCTTCCGCATCCTAGTTCGCGCGGGACTCCCCTCAACGTCTCCAGTTTGTGCAGTAATGGCTCGAGAGTCAATACGTACAAGAGGGACGAGAGGGGATATCCTTGGCGGACCGAGCGCATGATGTTGAACGGTTCCGACAGGTGACCGTTCACTCTCACCACAGAGCAGATGTCGCTGTGCATGGCAGCGATCCAGCCTCTGAAGACGGGCCCAAAGCCAGCCGCCCTCAGGACTGCCGCTAGGTAACGATGGTCCACCCTATCGAAAGCTTTCGACTGATCTAAATTGATCAAGGACCCACCCGTGCCAGGTTCCCTAGCTACCCTCTCTACGATGTATCGCATGAGGTGGAGGTTGTCGTGGATGGATCTGTCGGGAATGGCGCATGTCTGCGCCTCTCCCACCAGACCACCAACGACAAGCGCCAACCTCTTTGCTAGCACCTTGGCCAAAATCTTAAACTCTGTGTTTAGCAGAGTTATGGGCCGGAAATTTTCTATGTTATCCCCCTTGTTCGGATCCTTTCTCAGCAGTGCCACCGCTCCTCGGCTCACAGAACTGGGAATTCTCCCGTTCTGTTGCCAGTTGCAGTAGACGTCCGCCAAGAGGCCTCCGAACAAGTCTGGCATCTGTACGTAAAGTTCATAGGGCAGACCATCCAAACCAGGCGATTTACCCCTTGTGCAGCCAGTCATTGCCTCCCTTACTTCAGCGGCTGTTATCGGCTTTTCGCAACACTTCGCCTCAGTGGCCGAGAGCCGCGGCAGTCCGTCGAGGTAGACACTAAAGTCCATCCCTCTACCCGGCCCCCCGCTGCCCCCGAACAGCTGAGCGAAGTGTCGCTGAAAAGCTTCACACATTTGCCCGGGATCGAGTAGCATGCGCCCGTCGTGGTCCACCAAAGACCGGATCGTGGCTTTGTTGCCACGACGCGCCTCCGCCACTCGGGCCCATTGAACGGCTTTCGTCCCCTCGTGTCTGAGAGCACGCACCCTAGCTCTGACAACGCAGCCTTCGTGCTTTGCATTGAAGAATTGGTCAAGGGCCAATTTCGCCGCAAGCACGTCGGTCGCAATGCCTTTGCTAAGCGCCTCGTCTAATTTTCTAACTAGTTCTCCCTCTGCTCTATTTTTCTCTATTGCTAAAGCCTTACTAAACCTAATCGATTCTATTCTAATCGCTCTTTTCAAAGCAAACCACCACTTGTTGTTGACGATGGCCCCCGTCAACGCCCGCTTAACTAGTTCGCTAATCCGGTCTCTGTAGGCCTTGCGCGCTGGTAAGGACGCGTTTAGCTTCCAGTAGCCGGGTCCTCGTCTATGAAGCCTATCTAAGTCAAGCACACAGGTCACGAATTTGTGGTCCGTGTAGCTGACTATCTTGAATTGTGGACAGCCTATGCTAGACCTATCTATTTCCCTACAAAATACTCTATCTAGATATGATCTGGATGACCCTATGCGGTTTGTCCAAGTCCACATTGGCACATTCGGGAAATCCATTCGGTACCTGTCAGACAGTTCAAAACGCCTGAGCAGGTTGGTGAGGCTCTTGCACCCTCCACCCCTATCCGCTAATCCCACACAGTCCCAGCGTGCATCTAAGATCCCGTTCCAGTCGCCCACTAACACTAAAGAGCGGGACGTTCCAAGAAAGGTCTCCAGACGCCGGAAGAAATCAGGCCGCCCTGCTCCTGTCGGGGCATAGACGGCCACTAGCCTGAAAGCTTGCCCGTCTCCGCTGGTCACGTCCAGCACCACCAGCTTACCCTCTGCGTCCAGGAAGATGGCCCGTATGGCGAGATCCAAACCTCTCCGAAAAAGCACAGCAACTCCTCCACCCGATCCAGGACGGCTGGGAGATGCGTACACATCGTAGCCGCCGAAGATCGGTGCGAAGGCCCGTGCTTCGGAGATTCTGGTCTCGCTGATGGCCACTACATCTATGTTTAGTGACCTGAGGTCGTTGAGCAGGTGGCCCTGCTTCCATGACGACCCCAAGCCACGCGCATTTATGCTGCCTATTCTGAGTGAGGTCATGTTGAAAAGGAGTGGAAAAGATGGGAAAGACCACTAACTTACTTCTCGTAGGGTAAGGACGGCTTTTCCATCCTTTTCACTGCTTGTGGCCTCCTCAGGAAGGATGTCCTTATAAATCCTCCTGGAGAGTGCTTGTCGGAAGTCTCCGATGTCTTTGGGGAATTTTTGTTTTAGTGTCATGTACGTTTTCTGTGTGATGCGAGTGATTTGTATGTGTGGAGGTGGTGTGAATTTTGGGGTTGTTGTGTAGTCTTTTTCTGTGATGCTGGTGTTGTGTTGGATGTAGTGTAATAATTGCTTGTTGTTCAAATTTAATGCTGTGTAGTGTGTATCGTTTTGGTTGTTTTGTTTTGTTTGCGTTTGTTGTGGGTTTGTTTCTGTTTCGCATTTTGGTGACTTTTGTGGTGTAGGTGATGGTGGTGCTGGGGATAATGATGGTGATGGTGTTGGTGTTTTGGTTGATGGGGTTGGTGGTGCTGGTGTGGATGGTGGCATATCTGTCTTAACTTTTTTGTTTCCTAGTTTATTTGTTTCCCTCTGTATTTTGTTTTTGGAGGGGGAAGGAAGAGAATTTTTTCTTTTTTGGTTTCTTTTTTTTTTTCCGGATATCGTTTCCCACTCCTCGTCGTCACAATCTGTCTCCAGTTGTGATAGGCCGGGGAGTGGAAAATCCTCCACAGCCGTTAGTTTTGGTTGTGGTGTGGTGGATGGTGCAGGCGCTGGTGCTAGTTCTGAAGCGTTGGGTGGTGGTGGTGTTGGTTTTGCTGGTGGTGGTAGTGGTGTTGGTTTTGCTACTGTTGCTGGGGTTGTTGCTGTTGTAGTTGCTTCTGTTGTTGCTGCTACAGTTGTTGCTGCCATCTCTGCTACTGGTGGTGTTGATGGTTGTGTCACTGGGGTGGGTAGGAGAGGTGGCCTCAACCTTTTAGCCTGAGGGCAGAAAGCCCTTAGGTGGGTTCCTTCACCACAAACGACACACCTAGGTCTTCTGCCCTCGACAATTACCGTGAGGTGGCTGCCGTCAGTGAGGTCTATTACCTCTGGGATCTCCTCAATGCTTTTTTGGTCCGCTTGGATCAGGAGCTCCATCCCAGATCCGGACCAGTTTTCCTGCTTTTCTTTTGCTACTGCTATTATTTTCGCGTTGGCTTCGATGCCGGCGAGGACAGCCGCTATTAGCCAGGGAATTTCGATGGCCGGTGGAACGTGGGTAACCCTGATCTTTACGAGTCTCTGGCCACAATAGCTTGGGACGAGTGTGAGGTCGTCACTTTTTAATGGGGCCATGGAGTATTCTCTAGCCTCCTCTGGTGTTTCAAAGAACACATCCACGGTTCCATACTTTTGCCCACGTCTGATGTGGGTTTTTCTTGCCCACACATGTCCCAAAGCTTTTTGGATTTGGGACTCGGATGCCCGTTCCACTCGGCGCGATTTTACATTTATTGTTCTATACGACACGGTGCACAGGCGCCGATGTTCCATTTTATTAGGTGGGGAGGGGGGGTGAGGCTGACCCTGTACCCATCTTTCTTTACCATTTGTTTGGCATTTTCTAAATCTTCTTGAGTTACCGTGAACGCTTCAAATTGTTTTGCTACGATGGCGAAACTGAGGGTCGGTTTTATAATGTCATTGTTGTTGTTGTTGCTATCGTTATTTGTGTTAATCTTAATTTTTGTTTCAGTTGTGGTGGTGGTGACGTCATTCGTCTTTGGTGCGGAAGAGTCCATTTTGCTTGATTTCATTTCGACATCACGAGTTAATTTATTTTTTTCTTCTTTTGTTTCTGTTGTCGCGGTGGTGGTGGGGGTGGTGGTTGTCGCGGTGGTGGTGGTGGTGGAGGCTTTAACACCTGCAGTCATTGGTAATGGCGGGAAATGAATGTCTGCCTGAGACAAATTTAAAATATTGCTACTGCTTATATTTTTTTGTGTTGGTAAACGTAGTAACATTTACAATGGTGGTGTCGGTGTGAGGTGTTATTTTGTGAGGAAGGCTTTCAGCTGCTTCGTGCAGAGGGGAATTAGCCATTTTTTTTCAAAGAAATTTTTGGATAATAATAAAAGTTAAAATTTTGGGCACAAGGCCCCAATCTTTTTGGGTGTCCTTTTCGGAAAACAATGTATGTGTGCTTATAAACAGTTAACAATAAAATTTTCCATAAATGGCAATTTTTAACAAACGGAAATAACAAACCTTTGCGGAGCTCACGATGATACGATTTACTACGTAGGTCGCCAATAATAATAATAATAATAATAATAATAATAATAATAATAATAATAATAGGCGCTCTGGGAATGATACCTAAGGGGTCTAATGACTACTTATCGCAAATCCCAGGAAACCCGCGTATAGGAGAAATACAAAAGATAGTACTAATGGGAACTGCCCATATACTAAGGAAGATTCTGTCAATATAAGTACATCACAAGTCTAAACACTAAAGATGCATGTGTGAATATGTATGTTCTTTCTTGAACATGGCGGACCTTGTTGTCTCTTGAGGTCACTGGTTGTGACTTGGTGATAACTCGTATGAACATAAAGCAAGATAAATGCAACTGTAATAATAATAATAATAATAATAATAATAATAATACGTTTTTTATTAACCACAAGGGTTTACATAAAGTAGACATTAAGGACAGTACAGGACAATACAGGACGGTACAAATGGGCATTTCTGCGTGTAAAAAAAACAGAGGTTGTAATAAAAAATAACAATGAAAGATTCCCCAATAGGGGGGAGACTTCCGAGGGACATTTGTGGAAAAAGCCCATTAAAAGGTCACAGTGACCCTGACCACCAGGGCAAGTACCCTCTCCCAGTTTTCCACCTTTAATTTACAGACAGATACTCAGAGTAGGCCAATTCACACGGGTCATACTTGCTTCTCTCACCCATCTTTCAACAAAATGCTGGGAAGAGAGCACTTCCCTCTCTACCCTGATTTTCCTTTTCAAATGAAATTTGAAAAAGTTAATCAGGGCATCACCGAATAGGTAAGTGCTCGTCTTCAGCCCTTTCAAATGTGTCCACTCGGGCCCATTGGACGGCTTTTGTACCCTCGTGTTTCAGAGCACGCGCTCTAGCTCTGACAACGCAGCCTTCGTGTTTTGCGTTGAAGAATTGGTCGAGTGCCAGTCTCGCCACAAGCACGTCGGTTACAATGCCTGTCCTAAACGCCTCTTCTAGCTTTCTGACTAGCTCTCCCTCTACTCTATTTTCCTCTATCACTACTCCTTTGCTAAACCTAATCCACTCTACTTTAATTGCCCTTTTCAGGGCGAACCACCACCTGTTGTTGACGACCGCTCCCGTCAACGCCCGCTTAACTAATACGCTAATCCGGTCTCTGTAGGCTTTGCGCGCCGGGAAAGATGCGTTCAGCTTCCAGTAACCAGGCCCTTCTCTATGAAGTCTGCCTATGTCGATCTCACAGATCACAAATTTGTGGTCTGTGTAGTCGACTATTTTAAATTGTGGACAACTTATACTAGCCTTATCTAGTTCTCTGCAGAATACCCTATCGAGATACGATCTGGATGACCCGATACGGTTTGTCCATGTCCACATTGGCACATTCGGGTGATCCAGTCGATACCTGTCAGACAGTTCAAAACGTCTGAGCAGGTTGGTGAGGCTCTTTCACCCTCCTCCCCTATCCATTAGCCCCACATAATCCCAGCGTGCATCCAAGATACCGTTCCAGTCGCCCACTAACATTAAAGAGCGGGACGTTCCAAGAAAGGTCTCTAGACGTCTTAAGAAATCTGCTGTTCTGTCCCTGTTGGGGCGTAGACGGCTACTAGCCTGAAAGCATTGCCTTCGCTGCCGGTCACGTCCAGCACCACCGACTTACCTTTTGGGTCTAGGAAGATGGCCAGTATGGCGAGATCCAAGCCTCTCCGAAAAAGGACGGCAACCCCTCCCCCCGATCCTGGACGGCTGGGAGATGCGTATACATCGTAGCCGCCGAAGATCGGTGCGAAGGCTTGTGCTTCGGAGATTCTGGTCTCACTGATGGCCACCGCATCTATGTTTAGTGACCTGAGGTCGTTGAGCAGGTGACCCTGCTTCCAAGATGACCCCAGGCCACGTGCATTTATACTGCCTATTCTGAGTACGGCCATGTTGGTTGAGAAACGGGGCAAGTGAGAAAGGGTCACTTACCTTGATCGTGTGGTGATGGGACAGTAGAACCGTCCCTTTCGCTGGTCATGGGTGTTTCCAAGAGGATGTCAGAGTATATCCTCTTGGTAACCGACCCTCTGAAGTCTCCAACTGCGTTGGGGAATTTTTGTTTTAAAGGTTTGTACTGTTCTATTGAGATTTCAATGATGCTTATGTTTGTCGGGAGAGTTCTTGGTGTTGGTGGGGTGTAGTATTTTTTTTTGTGATGTCTGTGTGCTGCTTTATATATTGTATGATTTCTTTTTTTGCCATGTTTATGGCTGTGTACTTTTTGGGGGGAGGGGTGATTTTGTTACTGTTTTCTTCTTGTTGTTGTTTGGTGTGTGTGTTTTGTTTGCGTTGTTGGTGTTTTTGGTGATGCTGGTGGTGGTGGTGTGGTTGTTGTTGTCAGTGGTGCTTGTGGTGGTGATGGTGATGGTGGTGGTGTTGCTGAAGTTTCCTTGCTGCCTTTACCTCTTTTTGTATGCCTTCGCTTTTGGAGGGTGAATCTAAGGGGTTTTTTTCTTGCCACTTCACTCCCACCTCAAACTCCATGTCGGATTCCGTGGCGTCTGGGAGGGGTATGTGCTCCACAGCTGTTGGTGGTGGTAGTGGAGCCCTCTTCGGCAATTTTGTTGCTGGTGTAGCTATTTCAAATGTTGCTATTGGTGTTGCCGCCACTGATACTGCTGCTTTAGTTGTCCGTGGCCTTGGTACGTGTGCCACGGACGTTTCCCTCCTATTCACCGTGGAAGGGGCTTCTGCGTTGGTTGCCTGCTCTGCTCTTGGTAGCAGCGGACCAGGTATTGGAAGGAGAGGAGCCTTCTTTTTCGCTGTCTTCTGCGGGAAAAAGGTCCTGAGGTGACCCTTCGACCCACAGAGATAACATTTTGACCGTCTTCCTTCTACGCTTATAGGGAGTTGGAGTCCTTCTTCGATGTCTATGATATCGGGAATAGCGTCGATACATTCCTGGTCAGTTTGTATAAGCATTTGCATTCCTATACCTGACCAATTCTCTCTCCCTATTTTCTCTACTTACAGCATGGACGACCTGTTCTCGATTCCAGCAAGGACAGACGCGGCCAGCCAAGGTATGGGCACGTCGGGTGGGACCTAGGTCACTTTGACCCTCGCAATTTTCTGCCCGCAGTAGGAGGGCACCAAGACTATCTCCTCACTCTTTACGGTTTCCAAAGAGTGAGACTTTGCTTCCTCGGGGGTGGCGAAAAGTACGTCTACTGTGGCGTACTTTCTGCCTCGGGTGATGTGGGTTTTGCGTGCCCAGACGCACCTCAAGGCCTTTTGGATTTGAGCCTCCGTGGCTCTCTCCACCCGATGTGAGATTTTGCTTACGGTGCGGTAAGTCACCGTCCGTAGCTGCTGGTCCTTGAAAAAATCGGGTGGAGGTTTCAGGGAGACTCTATTGGCGCTTCTTGTCCTTCTTGTCACCATAGCCCTTGCGACTGCCATCTCCTCTTCTGTGACTAACACTGTCTCGATATTTCGGGCGACACCTGCAAAAGAAGTGGTCCCTTTTTCAGCAGCACCACTATTGCTGCCGCTACTGGTCTTACTGGTGGTGCTGAGATCGTTGTTACAGGTATCAATGTCATTGTTGATGTTTTCATTGGTACAGTTGTTGGTGGTGTTGTTGTTGTTTTCGTTGATACTGTTGCTGTTGTTACTGTTATTGTGGCTGTTGTTATTATTGTTGTTTTTGTTGATACTGTTCCTACCATTATTGTTGTTGTGGCTATTGTTATTGTCATTGTTATTGTCGTTCTCGACCTTACCGCTGTTATTTTTGTTATTGTCGTTCTCGACTTTACCACTGTTATTTTTGTTGTTGCTGTTGTTATTGATGGCGTTGTTGTTGGTGTTGTTGTTGGTGTTATTGTTGGAGTCATAATTAATCGTTCTTTTTATTAGACGTTCTCGGGGAGATCCTGGGCGTCGAAGAAAATCAGCTGTTTGTTCTCTTCCGAACTTTCAGCCCAGGGCCTATGGATAACTTCCAGAAATCACTGGCCTGGCAGTGCTACCGGGGAGCTTTGCCTGTTTTCGAGATAAGCTCTACAGGCACGAAAGTGCCGTCAGCCGAGCCTGTCCGAGATGAGCGCAGAGCGACGAAACCGTCGTGCACGCACTCGTTGTGGAGCTATGTCGAACAGTGGCTGTCGCGTGTAAGACCGATCCGGTTTTCGACTGAGTCGATTGTGCAGATGGTATCGCCGTCTTCCTTCGAGGAGGAAGGGTAGGCGGTTTTCATCTGCCTGGTGGCCATGGCGAAACTGATTGTGTGGTAGACAAGGTTAAAAGGGTTAAAGACAGACACTTTCCTCTTCGGCGAATCCCTGATTAACTTTTTCAAGTTTCACTTGAAGAGGAAAATCAGGGTGGAGAGGCAAGTGCTGCCTTCTAGCAAGTTTGTTGAAAGGTGGGTGAATGTAGCGAGAATGGTCCGAGTGAACGGGACCGCTCTGAATATACGTCTGTAGTTTGAGGAATGGGAAAAAATTGAGAGAGGGCGCTTGCCCTGGTGGTCAGGGTGGCCGTGGTCTTTTGTGTGGTTTTCGCCACGAGTAACCCTCGGAGGTTTCCCCCCCTATTGGGGAATTTTTCATTGTTTGAATTTTCATTTTTATTGTTTATATATATATGTTTCTATGTCTTTTTTTCTTTTTCGTTTCTTGTATAAATAATAAAAATCTTTATACGAACAAAACCCACATCGTACCGTCCTGTACCGTCCTGTGCTGTCTGTAATGTTTTTCTTGGTATCAGCCCTTGTGGCCAATAAAGAAATCATTATTATTATTATTATTGGCGACCTACCTAGTAAATCGTATCATCGTGAGCTCCGCAAAGGTTTGTTATTTTCAGTTATTTAAAATTGCAATTTATGGAAAATTTTTATTGTTAACTATATATAAGTGCACATACATTGATTTCTGAAAAGGACACTCAAAAATATTGGGACCTTGAGCCCAAAATTTAAACTTTTTATAATTATCAAACAAAAAATGTTTTTCTTTGAAAAATAATGGATGACTCAGATTCACTCCTTCCTCACAATCCAACACCTCACACCGACACCACCATTGTAAACATTGCTACGTTTGCCAACACTGGAATTGTAAGCAGTAGCAATATTTTAAATTTGTCTCAGGCAGACGTTCATTTCCCGCCATTACCAATGACTGCAGGTGTTAAAGCCACCACTACCACCACCACCACAGCGACAACAGAAACAAAAGAAAAAAAATAAATTAACTCATGATATCGAAATGAATTCATCCAAAATGAACTCTTCCACACCGAACACCACTGACGCCACCACCACCACAACTGAAACTAAAATTAACAATAGGAAAAATAACGATATTAACAACAGCAACAATGAAATTAAGAAAACTACCCTGAGTTTTGCCAGAGTAGCAAAAACGTGCGAAGCGATCCAGGTAACTCAGGAAGAATTAGACGAAGCCAAAGGAATGGTAAAGAAAGATGGGTACAGGGTCAGCCTCACCCCCCCCCTAATAAAATGGAGCAACGTCGCCTATGCACAGTGTCTTATCGGACAATAAACATAAAATCGCGCCGAGTGGAACGGGCATCTGAGTCCCAAATCCAAAAAGCTTTGGGACATGTGTGGGCAAAAAAACCCCACATCAGACGTGGGCAGAAGTATGGAACCGTGGACGTGTGCTTTGAAACACCACAGGAGGCCAGAGAACACTCAATGGCCCTATTAAGAAGTGACGACTTCACACTCATCCCAAGCTATTGTGGCCAGATACTTGTGAAGATCAGGGTGACCCACGTTCCACCGGCCATCGAAATTCCCTGGCTAATGGCTGCCGTCCTCGCCGGCATCGAGGCCAACACCAAAATAATAGAAATAGCAAAAGAAAAGCAGGAGAACTGGTCCGGATCTGGGATGGAGCTCCTGATCCAAGTGGACCATAAAAGCATTGAGGAGATCCCAGAGGTAATAGACCTCACTGACGGCAGCCACCTCACCGTAATCGTCGAGGGCAGAAGACCTAGGTGTGTCGTTTGTGGTGAAGGAACCTACCTAAGGGTTTTCTGCCCTCAGGCTAAAAGGTTGAGGCCACCTCTCTTACCCACCCCAGTGACTCAACCATCAACACCACCAGCAGCAGAAATAGCAGCAAAAACTGTAGCAGCAACAACAGAAGCAACTGTAACAGCAACAACCCCAGCAGCAGTAGCAAAACCAACACCACCACCACCAACGCCCCAGAACTAGCACCAGCGCCTACTCCATCCACCACGCCACAACCAAAACCAACGCCTGTGGAGGATTTTCCAGTCCCCGGCTTATCGCAACTGGAGACAGATTGTGACGACGAGGAGTGGGAAACAGTATCAGGAAAAAAGAAAAAAAAAACCAAAAAAGAAAAAATTCTCTTCCTTCCTCCTCCAAAAACAAAATACAGAGGGAAACAAATAAATTATCGAACAAGAAAGTTAAGACAGATATGCCACCATCCACACCAGCATCACCAACCCCATCACCACAAACACCAACACCATCACCATCATTAATCCCAACACCACCATCACCAACACCACAAAAGTCACCAAAAAGCGTAACAGAAACAAACCCACAACAAACGCAAACAAAACAAAACAACCAAAACGATACACACTACACAGCATTAAATTTGAACAACAACCAATTATCACACTACATGCAACACAACACCAGCATCACAGAAAAAGACTACACAACAACCCAAAAGTTCACACCGCCTCCACACATACAAATCACTCGCATCACACAGAAAACGTACACGACACTAAAACAAAAATTCCCCAAAGACATCGGAGACTTCCGACAAAGACTCTCCAGGAGGATTTATAAGGACATCCTTCCGGAGGAGGCCACAAGCAGTGAAAAGGATGGACAAACCATCCTTCCTCTACGAGAAGTAAGGTAAGTGGTCTTTCCCATCTTTTCCACTCCATTTCAACATGACCTCACTCAGAATAGGCAGCATAAATGCGCGTGGCTTGGGGTCGTCATGGAAGCAGGGCCACCTGCTCAACGACCTTAGGTCACTAAACATAGATGTAGTGGCCATCAGCGAGACCAGAATCTCCGAAGCACGGGCCTTCGCAGCGATCTTCGGCGGCTACGATGTGTACGCATCTCCCAGCCGTCCTGGATCGGGGGGAGGGGTTGCTGTGCTTTTTCGGAGAGGTTTGGATCTCGCCATACGGGCCATCTTCCTGGACCCAGAAGGTAAGTTGGTGGTGCTAAACGTGACCAGCGGAGACGGGCAAGCTTTCAGGCTAGTGGCCGTCTATGCCCCGACAGGAGCAGGGCGGCCTGATTTCTTCCGGCGTCTGGAGACCTTTCTTGGAACGTCCCGCACTTTAGTGTTAGTGGGCGACTGGAACGGTATCTTAGATGCACGCTGAGACTATGTAGAATTAGCGGATAGGGGAGGAGGGTGCAAGAGTCTCACCAACCTGCTCAGGCGTTTTGAACTGTCTGACAGGTACCGACTGGATTTCCCGAATGTGCCAATGTGGACTTGGACAAATCGCATAGGGTCATCCAGATCATATCTAGATAGAGTATTTTGTAAAGAAATAGATAGGTCTAGCATAGGCTGTCCACAATTCAAGATAGTCAGCTACACGGACCACAAATTCGTGATCTGTGTACTTGACTTAGATAGGCTTCATAGATGAGGACCCGGCTACTGGAAGCTAAACGCGTCCTTACCAGCGCGCAAGGCCTACAGAGACCGGATTAGCGAACTAGTTAAGCGGGCGTTGACGGGGGCCATCGTCAACAACAAGTGGTAGTTTGCTCTGAAAAGAGCAATTAGAATAGAGTCCATTAGGTTTAGTAGCAATAGAGAAAAATAGAGCAAAGGGAGAATTAGTTAGAAAATTAGACGAGGCGCTTAGCAAAGGCATCGCGACCGACGTACTTGCGGCGAAATTGGCCCTTGACCAATTCTTCAATGCAAAGCACGAAGGCTGCGTTGTCAGAGCTAGGGTGCGTGCTCTCAGACACGAGGGGACGAAAGCCGTTCAATGGGCCCGAGTGGCGGAGGCGCATCGTGGCAACAAAGCCACGATCCGGTCTTTGGTGGACCACGACGGGCGCATGCTACTCGATCCCGGGCAAATGTGTAAAGCTTTTCAGCGACACTTCCCTCGATTGTTCGGGGGTAGCGGCGGGCCGGATCGAGGGATGGGCTTTAGTGTCTACCTCGACGGACTGCGGTGGCTCTCGGCCACTGAGGCGGAGTGTTGCGAAAAGCCGATAACAGCCGCTGAAGTACGGGAGGCAATGACTAGCTGCACAAGGGGTAAATCGCCTGGTTTGGATGGTCTGCCCTATTAACTTTACGTACAGATGCCAGACTTGTTCGGGGGCCTCTTGGCGGACGTCTACTGCAACTGGCAACAGAACGGGAGATTTTCCCAGCTCTGTGAGCCGAGGAGCTGTGGCGCTGCTGAGAAAGGATCCGAACAAGAGGGATAACATAGATAATTTTAGGCCCATAACTCTGCTAAACACAGAGTTCAAGATTTTGGCCAAGGTGCTAGCAAAGAGGTTGGCGCTTGTCGTTGGTGGTCTGGTGGGAGAGGCACACACATGCGCCATTCCCGACAGATCCATCCACGACAACCTCCACCTCATGCGATACATCGTAGAGAGGGTATCTATGGAACCTGGCACGGGTGGGTCGTTGTTAAATTTAGATCAGTCGAAAGCTTTCGATAGGGTGGACCATCGTTACCTAGCGGCAGTCCTGAGGGCGGCTGGGTTTGGGCCCGCCTTCAGAGGCTGGATCGCTGCTATGCAGAGCGACATCTGCTCTGTGGTGAGAGTGAACGGTCACCTTTCGGAACCGTTCAACATCATCTGCTCGGTCCGCCAAGGATGTCCCCTCTCGTCCCTCTTGTACGTATTGACTCTCGAGCCATTACTGCACAAACTGGAGACGTTGAGGGGCGTCCCGCGCGAACTAGAATGCGGAAGATCCGTGTCAGCATATATCGGACGATGTCACCGTAGTGGTGTCGAAAACCAAACACATCGAGGCGATCGGCACTACACTAAGAGAATACGAAGCGGTGACAGGAGCAATGATCAAGTAGGAAAAGTCAGTGGGCCTGCAGCTCGGCACCTGGAGAGGCAGGTCCATGCCGTCCAACAGCGTCGTCAGGCGCTGGACGGACGGACCAGTTAAATTGCTCGGGGTCTGGTTTGGTCCGGATCTCCAGACGGACAAAAACTGGGACGAGGTGACGAGCAGGGTGGCTTCTCTCACCCAGAAATGGGCCGAGAGGAAGCTATCCCTGAAAGGTCGAGCGGAGATGTCTAACGCGTATATCGTGTCCGTCATCTACTACCGCCTGACCGTCGTACCTTATCCTAAGCTCCGCCTGACTGCGCTGGAGCGTTTGCTCTTTCGCTTTTTGTGGAAGGGACGCGCTCCGATGGTCAGGCGGTCCATCTGCTGTTAACACCCGCTACGTGGAGGGCTGGGAATGCCGTGGCTGATGATGCGCAGACACGAGCTCAGGCTACGACATCTCCACCTCTTCCTCGACGGTGATCAGGTGTGGTCTCCGTTGCTAGACACGTCTTTCCCCAGCTCGTCTCATTGACGGAGCTGCAGTCCTGGGTCAAGTGAAGACCGAGAGGGAGCGCTTGGAGACTGGAATGTCTTCAGGCGCTCACAGCCCTCGACCAATCGGGCAATGTGATCGGTGGAAACTCCACCTTGGCGTTCTATAGAGGATTAGTGGAGGGGAAGAGCGACGACGTACTTGGGGAAACTCTAGGCGTCGACGAAAATCAACTAGCCAATCTCTTCGGAAGAACTTTCGGGCCGGGGCCTATGGACAACTTCCAGAAATCCCTGGCCTGGCAGTGCTACCGAGGAGCTTTGCCAGTTCGGGATAAACTTTACAGGCATGGAGGTGCCGTCAGCCGGGCATGTCCGACGAAACTGTCCTTCACGCACTCGTCCAGTGTCCGAGCATTGCTGACTTGTGGGTTTATGTCGAACACCTGCTGTCACGTGTAGGCCGGATCCAGCTATCAGCTGAGTCCATCGTGAGGATTGCCCCGCCCTCTTCCTTTAGCCGGGAAGGGCAGGCAGTTTTTATCTGTCTGGTGGCCATGGCGAAAGAGATAGTATGGTGGACACGTTTGAAAGGGTTGAAGACGAGCACTCACCTCTTCGGTGATGCCCTGATTAACTTTTTCAAATTTCATTTGAAAAGGAAAATCAGGGTAGAGAGGGAAGTGCTCTCTTCCCAGCATTTTGTTGAAAGATGGGTGAGAGAAGCAAGTATGGCCCGAATGAATGGGCCTTCTCTGAGTATGTGTCTGTAAATTAAAGGTGGAAAACTGGGAGAGGGCACTTGCCCTGGTGGTCAGGGTCACTGTGGTCTTTTAATGGGCTTTCTCCACAAATGTCCCTCGGAAGTCTCCCCCCCCTATTGGGGAATTTTTCTTTATTATTTTATTACATCCGCTGTTTTTTTACACGCAGAAATGCCCATTTGTACCGTCCTGTATTGTCCTGTACTGTCCTTAATGTCTACTTTATGTAAACCCTTGTGGTTAATAAAGAAAACATTATTATTATTATTATTATTATTATTATTATATTGAGAGAGGGCGGCGGATTGGCATTATCGGTAGAGAGTCGGACACCATGCTTTGCAGCATAGAGCCACGTCCCTTTATGGTCTGAGTTCAAATCCTGCGGAAGTTAACTTTGCCTTTCATCCTTACGGGGTCGATAAAATAAAGCACCAGTAACGTTATGGGGTCGATTTAATCTACTTTCCTCTTCCCCCAAATTACTGGCCTTGTGCCTATAGTAGAAATCATTATAAATATTGAGAGAGCGAGAGAAGTTCAATTTAAAAAAGACAGCTATGTATGTACAGAGAGAGGGAGAGGGGTGACGCTTGCATCCGGATATATGAATTTATGAATTTATGAATTTATGAATTTATGAATTTATGAATTTATATACGCATATATCTGTCTAGACCTAAAAACAAGTGATGTATATATATGAATCTAAATATACACGTCTATATCTGTTAGAGTGTGAAATAGAAAGGTAAACTAATGGAATGAAAAAGGGAGAGGGTAAAGAGAGAGAGAGAGAGAGAAAGAGAGAGGGGAGAAAGAGAGAGAGAGAGAGAGAGAGAGAGAGAGAGAGAGAGAGACAGGGAGAGAGAGAGAGAGAGAGAGAGAGAGAGAGAGAGAGACAGGGAGAGAGAGAGAGAGAGAGAGAGAGAGAAATAGAGCAAATGAGTAGGAGAACCTTAGAGTTGAAGAAAGGGAGTAAAGAATCCGGATCTTCGTGCCAAATTATGTTAAGATTTGTCGAGCTTTGTCCACGATTTTCAAACAAGACAGACGTTAGAGAGATGCTGTTGCTTCAATATATATAAGGATTTCTGCTGTATGTTGTTTCTTCAATATATATAAGGATTTCTGCTGTATGTTGTTTCTTCAATATATATAAGGATTTCTACTATATGTTGTTGCTTCAATATATATAAGGATTTCTACTATATGTTGTTGCTTCAATATATATAAGGATTTCTACTATATGTTGTTGCTTCAATATATATAAGGATTTCTACTATATGTTGTTGCTTCAATATATATAAGGATTTCTACTATATGTTGTTGCTTCAATATATATAATGATTTCTACTATATGTTATTTCTTCAATATATATAAGGATTTCTGCTGTATGTTGTTGCTTCAATATATATAAGGATTTCTGCTGTATGTTGTTGCTTCAATATATATAAGGATTTCTACTATATGTTGTTGCTTCAATATATATAAGGATTTCTGCTGTATGTTGTTTCTTCAATATATATAAGGATTTCTACTATATGTTGTTGCTTCAATATATATAAGGATTTCTGCTGTATGTTGTTGCTTCAATATATATAAGGATTTCTGCTGTATGTTGTTTCTTCAATATATATAAGGATTTCTACTATATGTTGTTGCTTCAATATATATAAGGATTTCTACTATATGTTGTTGCTTCAATATATATAAGGATTTCTACTATATGTTGTTTCTTCAATATATATAAGGATTTCTGCTGTATGTTGTTGCTTCAATATATATAAGGATTTCTGCTGTATGTTGTTTCTTCAATATATATAAGGATTTCTGCTGTATGTTGTTTCTTCAATATATATAAGGATTTCTGCTATATGTTGTTGCTTCAATATATATAAGGATTTCTACTATATGTTGTTGCTTCAATATATATAAGGATTTCTACTATATGTTGTTGCTTCAATATATATAAGGATTTCTGCTATATGTTGTTGCTTCAATATATATAAGGATTTATACTATATGTTGTTGCTTCAATATATATAATGATTTCTACTATATGTTGTTTCTTCAATATATATAAGGATTTCTACTATATGTTGTTGCTTCAATATATATAAGGATTTCTGCTATATGTTGTTGCTTCAATATATATAAGGATTTCTGCTATATGTTGTTTCTTCAATATATATAATGATTTCTACTATATGTTGTTGCTTCAATATATATAAGGATTTCTACTATATGTTGTTTCTTCAATATATATAATGATTTCTACTAAATGTTGTTGCTTCAATATATATAAGGATTTCTACTATATGTTGTTGCTTCAATATATATAAGGATTTCTACTATATGTTGTTGCTTGATTTCTACTATATGTTGTTGCTTCAACATATATAATAATTTCTACTATAAAATAGTAAGGATTTCTACAATATGTTTTTGTTTCAATATATATTATACGATCGATTAGTTAATAATATATTCTTGCAACTAAATAGCAAAATTGGTTATTAAAAACCTAGTGATTTCGATATTTGTTCTGGCTATTTAGATTCAAATCCCGTCGAGGTCAACTTTGCCTTTCATCCTTCCGGGGCCGGTAAAATAAAGTATCAGGCAAGTACTGGAATTAATTAAAACAGTTTGACCTTTCTCCCAAATTTTCTGACCTTGTCGCTTAATTAGAAATCAGTAATTTACGCTATAAATGACTACAAATTTGTAGAAAAATATAATTGTTTCTTCCTTTGGCACAAGGTCAGCAATTACCCCCAGAGCATTACTGGTGCTTTATTTTTTCGACCCTGTAAGAATGAAAGGCAAAGCTAACTTCGGCGGGATTTGAACTCAGAAAGTAAAAGTCCATAACTCTCCGCCGCAAAGCATGGCGTCCAACCCTCTACTAATACTGCCAATCCACCGCCTTAGGTAATGTTTGTACTTTTGGCACAAGGCCAGCAATTACCCCAGTGCATTACTGGTACTTTATTTTATCGTCTCCGTAAGGATGAAAGGCAAAGCTAACCTCGGCGGGAATTGAACTCATAACGTAAAGGGCCATAACTCTATGCTACAAAGCACGTTATTCGACGCTCAACCGATACAGCCAATCTATATAATGTAGTTACGAAAGACAATTAGCTATAAAACCAGTTATTAACATCAAACGACGTGTTTGACGTGGTTAGCTCACTCAAGCTAACAATATTCATCTTAGTCTATATATGAGATAAGTACAAGCATGAGAACTAGATACTATGAAATATCAAAGATTTTGATGTACGTACACGTACATCCTAATTACTGACACAATTGCAATCTTTCAGATTAGTTCTTAGTTCATTTTTCTTATATTTTGTTAAAGACTTATTATGTACTATAAAGAAACAAAAGATATTGTCATATGTATATGACATTGTTACTAACAAAATTCCACTGTTCCAGATGTTTAGAGTAATGTTAGTGACTAAGTGAAGATGCGTAACTTAGTGGTTAAACTGAACGACTCGCGATCAGTCTAGCGGTTGTAAGAACCATTGAGCAAGACATTTTGAGCAAGACGTTGTTTAAGTCTATTCAGTTGCAAAAATAAAAGGATTACCAACAGCAGCTGGATGTGTCCCGTATATATATATATATATATATATGTGTGTGTGTCTGTGTCTGTGTATGTGTGTCTACAGGAATCCCACAAATCATGGTAGTGCTCGATGCATTATGAGATGCAGAGTAGATATAATGAATGAAAATAATATTTCTGAAACTCAAGTTTCAACCGTTGGACTCGCCTTAGGGATTCTACTACCGCTTCACTATATATTTATATATTTATGTGTGTGTGTGTCTGTGTGTGTGTATGTATGTATGTATGTGTATGTATGTGTATGTATGTGTGTATATATATATGTGTGTGTGTGTGTGTGTATGTGTGTGTGTGTTGGCATACGAGTATATTGCCCATTATAAATGACGAATAATTTCCTTGATTACAACATTCTAGTAAAGATAGTTGAATCTTTGTTTTTCCTTAACCTTTTCTCTCTTGTCACTCCAACCATTGCCGTATTTCATTTTACATTTATTTAAATCAATTACAATAATTACATTTTTTAACCGGCAGTATCGGTAGAGCGTCGAACAACATGCTTGGCATCATAGAGTGATGGCCCTTTGCGTTCTGAGTTCAATTCCCGTCGAGGTTAACTTTGCCTTTCATCCTAACAAGGTCGATAAAATAAAGTACCAGTAGTGTACTGGAGTAATTGCTGGACTTGTGTCAAAAGTAGAAACAATTATTAAGCATATATCCACTATCTATCTATCTACATATTTATTTATCTATCTGTCTATCTATCTATCTATCTCTTCGAAGAGACCGCAATGTCAAGCGACAAACATTATATGTGTTGCAATCGTGAAGTTGTGAGTTCGATACCCGGACCGGGCGACGAGTTATGTCCTTGAGCAAGACATTTTATTTTACGTTGCTCCTTCTTCCTGGATTTGCGACCGGTAGATAGTATTAGCAATTGGAAAGACCAATGGAAACATTGTTTCCTCGGTTCTATTTGACGAGCTGCACCCCACTCGTTAAGCGACGATATATACTGTATATATATATATATATATATATATATATTGGGTGAATGATAATCAGTGTGTTTAAATTAAATAAACATACACAAATCTCTCTGTAATACCCTTACAGGGATGCCGAGGTAGATGTAATATGATCACACTTTAAAACACCTACAGTGTAAGTTTGTTATACATAAATATATTTTGTATAGATTTATATACGCTACTGGTGATAACTACAAACATGTAAAACCTCCTTGTAACATAAAAACATAAGAAATAAATTGAAGTGATTTTCAAACCTTTTTCGCTTATCAGCAGATATGTATTTCGTCAAAATTACGACTAAGAAAACATTTGCATATTATAAGCGCTCGGGTGAAGGTTTGAAAATCAATTGAAGGTATTTATCATTATTTTTTTTTTTTTTTTCCAGTTTACAGGGAAATGCGTATAGGTGTCATATTTACATGTCTAAATATTCAATGTGTAAATTTATATATATATTTATGTCCTATCGGTTACTTTTACACTGCATATATACAAATAAGAATTGTTCATATACTTCGAGGGCTTAGCGTGCAAATTCAAATATAACTTAAAATTAAATCCCTGCATAACCACTAATAATATGAAAAATAGTACGTCTATTTCAGTATTACTATTACTACAAGTTATAGATTATATAAGCCCCTTAGATACTTATTTCCTTGTGTTTTTTGGGGCGGTATACATATATACTTTCTGAAGAGAAAAAAGGTGTGAAAATCGCTTCAATGTACACTTATATATATCCAAATACATAATGAGTAAATATATATACTCGTTAATGCAATCTCAGTACCCTCTATAGTGTAAATATACAGATATGAATGCATCGTATACTTCGGGTGTTTTGCGCACAACTTTATATTTTTATATATATATATATATATATATATATATATATATATATATATATATATATATATATATATATATATATATATATATATATATATATATATATATATATATATTTATATATATATATGTATGTATATATATATATGTATATATATGTAAATATATATATATATATATATATATATATATATATATATATATATATATATATATATATATATATATATATATATATATACAGACACACATACACTGCATATATATATATACATATATATATAAATTAATAAAAACAATGAGTAAAAAGAAAGAAACAGTTCCTTATATCAAAAAGTTCATCATTTTACGATCGTTTCTAGGATATATATGTGTGTGTTGGTATGTATACCATATAGATCTAACTATCAGAGGGAATATAGATACCTACACATATATATGCTGTCTTCAGAAATATATATATATACAGTACATACATATATATATATATATATATATATATATATATATATATATATATATATATATACAGACACACACACACACACACTACATATATATATATATATTTATATATATTCAGTAGATATGTATATATATATATATATATATATATATATATATATAAATGGAATAGAATAGAATGAAACGAAATTTCATTTCTCACTCTTAGTACGGCACTTACTCGATATGCAAATTAGGCTGCTCAGCCGTTAATTTTCATAAGGAAAGTATATACTTTCGAACGTTCAACCATCTGGCAGAAGGGTATACGGTGCTGACGATAGCTAACTAGTACATCGTTGAAACTAGTACATCGTTCCTGTGTCAGTGTTGAACAAAAAGGTGACGTGGTTGCCTTAACACCGTACGGCATAAATCAGGCTGTCCGTTTGTTTACAAACGACAAAGCGAACATTATAATAAATGTTCGCTAAACTGATACGTACATATATATATGTGTGCCTGTATGTATATATATATATATATATATATGCATGCTACTGTACGTCTGTATACATATATGTATGTACGTATACATACATACTTATATATATATATATATATATATATATATATATATATATATATATATATATATATATATATATATATATATATATATATACAGTATATATATATATATAATATATAATAAACATCATACATAGATACGTATTTATGTAAAAACAGGTATTATTGTTTAGCACTGAGACCAAGTCAGTTATTTTGGTACACTAGAATAAATATACATATCTTACATGTTGACAAAACGGGTTTCTTCTTTTTTTTGTATGATAAATATACAGTTGACATCATACTAGTCTTTAACATTCATGAACTGAGACAATTATACAGCCAGGCCAACCAAAACTTCGTTCTACTCCGTTATTGCTAGCTTATGTATAAAGTGCACAAAGGTGTATAATTATCAGGTATTGAAAGATGCTTCATCCAAATACAAGCTGTCACGGTTGGCAACCATCAAGTATTGATACGCCGATTTAGATTTATAAGCCCAAGTAAAAGAATGACAGAGTATATACATACATATATAATTTTTCGGGTTTTAAATATTTATTTCACATGCACACTGTTATCAACCACTTTCCATAAAGACTTGTTACAGCTCTCTCCCCCTCTCTCTCTCTCTCTCGCTCTCTCTCTCTCTCTCTCTCTCTCTCTCACTCTCTCACTCTCTATCTCTCTCACTCTCTCTCTCTCTCGCTCTCTCTCTCTCTCTCTCTCTCACTCTCTCTCTCTCTCACTCTCTCTCTCTCTCTCTCTCTCTCAATCTCACTCTCTCTCTCTCTCATGTTTCCTTCTATGTGTTCTTACTCATTTGTTTAATAAAAGAAAACTTGATGTATTGTTTCTGGGGATAGGCAGCAAAATAGAAATGCTTTTTCGAAGTTGATGGTATGAAGTTGCATAACTGCTTTTGATTATTCTCCACATTGATAATTTGGTTCTCTGACACGATTGTAAAGAATAGCTTAAATAACTACTTCACGTTGTTTTTTCTTATACTTTCATTGTTTAACATTGCATATATATATATTTAGTGTAATTAAAATTATAAAGTTTCCAGTACGGCCTTCCGTTGTTCTTTTTAATGAATATTTCATTCCGTTCCTGCTCCAACCACTGGATACCTCATCAACATTGGATGATCTGCATAACGTCGAGTGCTTTAATTTACTGCATTATCATTATCATTACTAATCGAAATCACCAGTTCCATCCATTGGTAAACAACGTAACATAAATGGTATATATATATATATATATATATATATATATATATATATATATATATATATATATATATATATATATATACATGCATACATATACAGAAACTATAAAGCAAACAACATAGTACAATGATAAATATAATAGTTTAATGCTTGATATAGTAGGAAACGAGAGGAAAAGAAAAGAAAAATAAAGAGAGAGAAAAGAATGCACTCAAGATACGAAGCTATTCATTTGAAGCTGAAAACTGGTCTGATAAAGTCAGTTAGGTTACATGGTTACATAGGGATAAAATTCAAAATAAGCTGTTGATTACCTGCATGAATAACCAGGAATATTTCGTCATGTACTGTAGTATTTCAACCGCAGTCTCACCATAAAAGGAAAATCTTTATCTTGCCTCGTAGACAAAAATTCGAGAGACATGTGCAATTATTACCAACTCCATACTTACGCTTATTTTTATCTAGTCAGGAAGAATAAAAGAAATATAGCTTATCCTAAAGGTATTTGAACAAAGTATGTACAAAATGGGATTAGCTACAAGGTATTTTGGCACTAGAAGTAGCGGATGTGGAGTATTAAAGAACATGAGAGAGATGAAACAGTTTGAACCAAAGAAATTCATAATTTTATGTGAAATATGTTGTTTAATTCCACAACTCAACTCCGTACTCACAATGGGCCTAGTACTGCAGCTTAGTAAAGGTGTCAAGTTGCAGAAAGACGTTTCATATATGTTTTATATATCTCGTTATCCAGAACCTTTGTAGATAATATAATTTTAGTTGCTTGTTGTAGATTATCAGTGTAAGAACATACCAGATACCCACATTGAAGATTTGGCTTGTCAAAAGCTGAGCGTCTTTTCCGCCTTGGCTCAACTTCATAGCTACATCAATATATTCACTGCTTCCTCACCTTCTTGGATCTATTCATCATTTATTTCTAGGCAAGGTTGCAAACCACGTGTTCGTATTTTCTCTTTTCTCGACACGGCTAAAAGTCAAGGAGAGGGGAGTTCCATATAGGCCAATTCCAAGTACTTGTTATCCGGAGCCAGTTGATCCTGAGGCAGGGTAGTCACTCCATATAATAATTAGTGACGCGACTACCACCATAAATAATTATTTATACCTGAAAGAATTAGCAAGAGAAGACAAAAAACAATGAAAATTATGGCAACATTTAGAGTATGTCACACATGGTAATATCATTTATACTACGAGTAGTGAAATAAATCGAACCGTCGGCCTTTCGATCACAGGTCGAATATACGAACCATTAAGCCACACGCCTTTAAGTGGACACAGCAAATAAATGTCAAACGTTCTATTGGTTATGATAGGTCATATTTGCATTCGTAGTAATAATTTCATATATATTTTAAATGCAGGGTACAACAAATACATACTGCAATAAAGTTACAACGTTAATGACCGGTAGAAACACATCTATAGAAAAACGAGAAGAAGGTTGTAGAAAATGAAATATCCATTTGTTAACCACTATCTCCCACCGAATATTTTCTCTCTCTCTCTCTCTCTCTCTCTCTCTCTCTCTCTCTCTCTCTCTCTCTCTCTCTCTCTCTCTCTCTCTCTTTCTATATATATATATATATATATATATATATATGATGATGATGATCGCACTGAGCCAATCCCACTCTCTGAGCGACAGTAGCTATAACCCGAAAAGAAGAAAAGATAAACATCATCAGCAACTACTGACCCGCAGGTTTTATGTCGGGGTTATCCCAGTTTCCTGAGTTGCCTTCTCCTAGAAGAATGACCTGTCAAAGGCTAGGGGTCCTTCACTCCAAGTGGTTTAACCGCGCGATCGGGTGTCCAGCCCGACTATTTCTATGTCCCCGCGCATATACATACACATGCACCCATGTATATACACATATACACACATATGTACATGTGTATTTACATATTTACACACTTTTGGATGGCCGTTGATTCTTATGAGTTCTTCTGCCCCTTGTATATGCATACATACATACATACATACATACATACATACATACATACATACATACATACATATATGAATGTAGAATGAGATGTATAGTGCGTAGAAGAACGTAGGAAAGAGCGTAAAAAAAATAAAAATAATAACACGAGTTAAAGTTACCTTGGGAGAGATTTAATTGTCCCTATATTTCGGATTCACATCCATCAACTGGGGGGTTTTCCGGGAGGGAGGGGGGGGGGGGGTTATCTGTCGGAGAGAAGCGATACTTGTCCTCTGCTGTTCGTTGTTTTGAATAGCTGAGGTATTCAGCAGAGCGCGCGTGCGCGCGGAATAAGTCCGGTCAAGCAAAGGTCGACGGCCGATTTAGTTCGTTTAATTGTGGGAGTGTAGTGGTGTTAGCTCTCAGTCCAGTGTATTATCTATCTGTGCTGGTTTCTGTATTAGCAGTGTAGTATATTCGTATGGTGGTGGTATTCGTCTGCCTGTTTGGTGGAATGCTTCTGTGTGTGTGTATGTGTGTGTGTGTATGTGTGTGTGTGTGTGTGTGTGTGTGTGTGTGTGTGTGTGTGTGTGTGTGCGTGCGTGTGTGCGTGTGCGTGTGTTGTTGTCTCGCTTGTGTGAGTGTGTGCGTGTGCTATTGTCTCGTTTGTTTACACCAACCACCTCATTTCGGATCGGTTATTTATTTGTGGCTCTAGGCGTTTGATCCAAAGTGCTTCTTTGATTCGTAATGTGCAAACGTTGCGTTCTGTCGCTAGCACTGTGACAATGGGCCTTCCGTCTTTGCTTCCGCATTTGTTTATGTGTTTCCGGAAAGACCGGCCCTGATGTTGATGTGCTCCTTGATCTGGATGTGTAGCGGCCGGATTGTGCTACCGATATAGTAGTGGTTGCACTTGTCACATTCTACCTTATACACGACATATGTGCGTAAGCAACAGTTCGTATGGCGCATCGGGCAGTTTCTGAATCGTTGAACTCTGACAAGAATTCAAGCCACGTGCTAAGAACTCAATTGGATATGAAAAAGTAATTATATGTGCGCATCGCTTTATGACACATATAGATATTTTCTCGGGCAAAATAACAGAATGAGATACAAGAACAAACAATCAATATTCATATAAAAAATAAACAAAGAGAGTCATACCTTATATCGGAAAAGTTCATATCTGTTGCTCCAAGAGTAAATATATAAATACATAATCGGAGAAAGCTAAAAGCGATACCCAGGCCAAATTCCAACTCACTCAACAAACATTAGGAAATACCTGAGTATATTCCCAATTGAACGTTTGGGGTGCTAACTATATATATGTATATATATATATGTGTGTGTGTATATATATATATGTGTGTACCCATCAATTAACATTGATTTTGCTGTGGAAAAATGTGTGGAGATGATCATTGAGAGTGAGGTAGAGTTCTGCGACGTCGACACAGACGAACTGGGCCTCCTACTTAGACTTACCTACGACACTGACTACCTAGACAGCCATAACCTTAGACGTTTCTGCCCCAGTAGACCCATAAGAGGTAGACCCCCCACCATAACCTCAATGGCTAAAAGGACTCCCATGGGAAGGTCTATTGGCTGGACCAAAGCTATATGGACCCCCCAAAACAATGATCAGGTAAGAAAAATGGTCGCACATGCAATAGGGGCTAGTATCAAAACTACCCTAAAGGGCCACATATTCAAGTTCAACGAGAAGATCTACACCCAAAATGAGGGAGCAGCCATTGGCGTCAGCATAGCTGGTGATGTTGCCAACCTTTTTATGGTATGGTGGGAAAGGAGACTTAAAGATCTCCTTGATGAGAGCTCCATAGACCTCATCCTGAACTCTCGTTACGTAGACGATATCGATATAGTTATAAGAACATCCCCACTAGAGAGCACTAACAAGTTTGATTTAGAACGTAGCACAATGGAAAGTATCCAGCAGATAGCTAATTCCATACACCAGAGTATAACTGTAACTATCGACTACCCTTCCAAACACCCTAATAATAGACTACCTGTATTAGACACGGAACTCTGGATTAACACTATAGACGAGAGAGCCCAAATTCTCCACTCACCCATGGCCTCCAAATACCTGATACTCAAAAACTCAGCAATGTCCAGTAGTGCTAAGTTTAATATTCTGATCGCAGATTTGGTACGAGTGAGGAAGAATGTGTCCCGCATGTGCGACCCAACAGAAATGGAAAGATACATCCAACACTTCATCAACCGCATGCAGTTCTCTGGCTACAACCAAAGAGACAGAGTCAGAGTATTCGAAGGAGCCATGGAGAAGTATAAGACCCTCATAGAACTGGACATGAAAGGAATTTTCCCATTATACAGGAGCAAATCATGGAATAGCTTAGATAGGGCTAGACATAAGATAGGGAAAGCCACCTCATGGTACGACAACCAGAGATACCAGAGTGTCATGTTTGTGGACGCTAACCCTGGAGGGAAATTAGCTAACCAGTGTAGAAAGGCCCTGAGAAAGACCCACTTAAAGATTAAGGTGGTAGAAAAGCCAGGAACCACCATAAAATTCCTGATCAGCAAAACCTACCCTTTTAAGAAAACCCACTATACTAATAGGAAATGTATCATATGTAAGGTAAACTCCCGGATAAACTGTAAAACTAGAAACGTAGTCTATAGCATAAGATGTACAGAGGGTACTTGCAGAAACATGACAACATACATAGGCGAGACAGCTCGTAGCATAGGTGAAAGGACAGACCAACACTGGGGGAACTAAAAGGACGAAAAAACAGTTCAGTACTATACGAACATGCCAAACAACAACACGATGGTAACATAGAGAACATAGAAATTAAAATAATATCTAAACATAGAAATGACCTAGCAGATAGGCAAATCAGAGAGGCCAGTGAAATAGAACTTAGAAGGCCAAGGCTAAACAGAAAGAATGAATGGAATAACAACAACACCCAAACAAACAACACTGACCTAAGAGAAGTATAAATAAATAAATAGATAAATAAATAAATAAATACACAAGCACAATAACAACAAACACATATAAACACACACTAGTAAAGATAGAATACATTAATCAATACACAGTCACCCAATCACGAACACACATCAAACAAAACACTATACACACACGCAAACGCATGCGCAAAGAAGACAAAATAAAATAAACGAATAAATAAATATATAAACAGACTAAATAAAGATGGCGTAGAAAATACAATGCAATGGGAGGAAACAATAGCACCACTGACGATGTTGCAGATGTGCAACGAAAGAACTTTGATAAACTATATATATGTGTTTGAGTCTATATTGTATCTGTATTATTTTTGACCGTTGGTTAGTCAATGGCAACATTGAGGACCGAATAAATTAGATTACCGATATAAAAGACACAGAAGCGAAAAGCGAAAACCAACCAAACAGTGAGTGTGTTCTCTTATTAATTCTGGCAATATTACACAAATATGACCCTCCCCAAGTATAACAATATATATATATATATATAACGAAGGAAGTGTGGTAAGGAACCAGGTGGACCATAACGCACCAGAGTACTAAATACTTAGGGTAAAGAGTGGGTAATAGGAAAATGTTCAAGATACCGACGGCAGAGCTCAAGCCGTTTCGACGGCTATTTCTGGACTAAATTAGATTTTAGCGCGGTAATAAATAGCTGAACTTTTCAAGGCGTCGTTCCATGTATGGGAAGATTGTAGTTGTCAAAATGATTGGTCAAAATTCCTTGTAAACACAATTAAATCTTTCAGGGCGGTGGGTGGGGAATATCTACCATGCGAAAACACACTATCGACTTCTCCACCAAGAACATCCCTGTTCCACCTAGAAAACTTTACCTACGATGCTCACGCAAAAAATCGACCTGTTTGCGAAAAGACTGAGATGTAGAACATTCGTCTACGATAGATACCGCGACAACCAGGACTTCGACACCAAGGAGAGATTCGGATTCAATACCTACAGATCTCCCCCACCGAACCCTCTGCTCTCACCCTTCGAGAATGACGTCTTCCAACTGGTCAAGGGTATAAAATTCAAACCTAGACACAACCTATTCCTATAACAACTCCGTAGCAAAATAACGGAGTATGAAAGCAACAACGACATCCTGGTGCATTCGGACAAAACTGGAAACCTCTATTTCGTCAACCCTGACAGATACCACACACTTATCAGGAGCAGCCTGAACTCCACCTACAAGAACGTAAACCATTCTATAATCCATGCCATAAATCTAGATGGAGAACAAATTACCTCCAGCCTCGAGGTTGCCGACCGTACTAAATCTCTCGACCCACGGACTACCTACTTCACCCTGAAGGACCATAAATCCGACTTCGACCGCAAACCATCCATGAGGCTTATAAACCCGACGAAGTAGGACATACGAAGGGTCATCAAAAAGATCCTAGACCGCGTCATACCAAACGTCAAGCAAAACGCGAGATTTAGCCTTTGGGTCAGCACCCAGGAAGTCATCTCATGGTTCAGCAATATCGAGGACAAACGGGACACCAAATTCATCCAGTTCGAAATAGAGAGATATTACACCTCTACTGCCTTACCGCTCCTGACGGCCGCTTTGGACTTTGCCAAAACACTTACACCCATCACCGACCAGGAAAGAAACATCATTTTCCACGCCAGGAAGATAGTCCTCCTCTTCGACAACTCCAATTCGATAAAGAGAGCTCCCGACTCCCCCCTTCGACGTCAGTATGGGCGCGACCGACTCGGTGGAGGTGACCGATCTTATACGATTATTCCCACTACATAAACTCACCGAAATGTTTCCTGCATTCGGCGGTGGATTGTACCGAGACGATGGGCTCCTTACCCTCAAAAGGTACAACGCCATCAGTACAGACCGGGTCCGTAAACACCTAATCAACTTCTTCCGGGACTGGAGATTTAAAATCACCCTACAGACGTCCCTAACCCGAGTCAATTTCTTGGACGTTGCCCTCAACCTCGAAAATGATCTGCACTACCCATACAGGAAACCAAATGGCAACCTTCACTACATCTACAGCCGCTATAAACATCCGAGAAACATCACCAATAACCTGGTTAAAAACATCTCCCTCCGAAGATCTCGTTTTTCCGCTAATCAGCGGATATTCGATGAACATGCGCCTTATTACACACAGGCACTCAAGCGAAGCGACTTTCGGGAGGAAATCTCCTTTTACCCAGCTTCCTCTAGCGGAACCTGCAAGCGACGCCGCTGCTCACGCCACGTAACGTGGTTCAATGCTCCCCACAATGCAGAGGTTGCAACACCAATCAGGAAAATATTTTTTAGGCTCCTCGAAAAACACTTTACACCACAACACCGCTACAACAACATAATCAACAAAAAGACTATCAAACTCTCCTACAGCACCACACCCAACTTCGCACAAAACATCGCCTCCTCAAACATCAAGAAACTCAACTCTTAAGGAAGAAACAACCTAGGCATTAGTGGAGAGCGGAGCAGGAGGTGTAACTGCCCTGATAGATCTACGTGCCCCCTCAACAACAGATGCCGGGAACGTAACGTAATCTACCAATGCAACGTGGGGACGGAAAACTCCAACAAAGCCTATATAGGATTAACCACTCGTGACTTTAAGACCCGGCTCTACCAACACCGACATACATTCCGGAACCCGGCCCGGCGACATGCCACTACACTTTCGGGGCACATCTGGGACCTCCAAGATAATAACATCACATACCATTTTACTTGGACCTTACTTTCCAGGGCTAACTCCTACACGGGAGGACGCTGTTCATGTAACTTATGCTCGGAGGAAACAATACAAATGCTGTTTACGAATGACCAACTCCTAAACAAAAAAGACGAACTTGTACCGCATGTAAACACCGATTACGTAGGACTTACTTCACCCTCAAACCCCCTCATGACCCGGGTGGGTAGACAATGGCTGTAACATCCTTCTTTTCCCCACTTGCCGAACAAGATAGGGGAAACCCCAGTATACATAAGTAGATGTACTTCTTTTCTTCTTTCCCTGTATCTCTTCTTCTCACTTCCTTCCGCTCCCTCTCCTCTTCCTTTTCCTTTTCCTCTTTCTCTTAACCTGAGGCAGCCCACCGGGCTTTTGTAGCCTCAGTACCGCCACCCCAGTAAATTATATATAGCATTGGCCGAAAACGCAATACCAGCTAAAAATATAGCAGCTGTTTTAGACGCTACTGTTTTTTATTATTTTTTATTATTTAATTTTTCAATATTATTTTTATTTATTATTTTTTAATTTTTTAATTTAAATTCATTAACTTTTTAATTTTTTTATTTTATAACTCCCCCCTCTCAGATTCCTCCAGAATTCTTTTTTCGCCTGCTTTCTAGCTTGCCTAATTTCATCCACAATCCTTAGAATTTGCTGTATAGAATTTACTTTCAACGCATGACCGTTTCCACCCACTCCCTCATTGTTCTACAGACAAGTTCAGCCATCCCCACCCTCCACCCACCGCCATGAAAGATCTAATTGTGTGTACAAGAAATTTTGACCAATACTTTTGACAACTACAATCTTTCCATATATGGAATTACCCCATGAAAAGCTATTTATTACCATGATAAAAATCTAATTTAGTCCAGAAATAGTCGTCGAAACGGCTTGAGCTCTGCCGTCGGGATTTTGCACATTTTCATATATATATATATATATATATATATATAAAGAGATAAAATGTTAGGTGGGGAGATAGTGGTTAACAGTTGGATATTTCATTATTCTACAACTTTCTTTAGATGTGTTTCTATCGGTTATTAACGTTGTAACTTTTCTGCAGTAGGTGTTTGTTGTACCATGCATTTAAAATATATATAAAATGATTACTACGAATGCAAATATGACCTAACATAACCAATAGAGCGTTTGACGTTTTAAATAAACATACCCTTAGCGTTATTGTATATATACACACAAAAATGTCTTTTTTAGTAGGTCAAAATCCCATCAAACCCAATGAGTTCTGATGCACTAGACTATTACTCCGATAATATAGTCCGTGTATTGAAAGTACACCAATTCAAATCTCGAGAATTATTCTTCACCAAGGGGAAGTGAAAGAAACTATCTTTTTTAAATTTCAGGAGACCACCATTTATAGTGTGGTCACTATCTACTTCGGAGAAACGGCTGTACCCATCTATCAGGAAGACAAACTTTAATTTCCTCCAACAGGTCATTTAAAATTCATGCTCAGATTTTGCATCGGCCTTTCTGGAAGGGAACATGGCTTTAATGGTTTACTGCAATGCTGAAACGCTGCGGCTAAACAAGCTTTACAACTTCTGGTACATCTTCGGTCATTTTGTCCATATTGGTGAACCACAGACTAATTCGCAGATATCGTTTTGTTTTTGCCCCTCTCTGGTGCCCTTTGTGGACAAGAGCAATAACATCAGCTTGTAGCTTAGTAGGAATAACAATTGCCAGTTCAATATGTCAGCTTTAAGCATAGCTAAGGTGTTATCATTGTTAGTTTCCCTTTTGAAAATGTCTAGTATAAACTCATCTGGGAGTCATTAACAATGATTGTGTTGGTGTAGTATTCACTGCCATCCTCGATTCCAAGTCCCTCCCTATCTCTACCAGAGAAGTTGCTGAAAAGAAATGAATGGTGGCTTTGGTAGTCAAAGGAATTGAATCGCCCAGGTTCATACTTAATAACAAAGTAGCTTTACCCGGTGATTGTTAATGCGATTTGGTCCGTTACGTCTTGGGTTGTTATAGAAGGTAAGGAGTGACGGGTGGCCAATGGTTATGGTAGACTGTATCCTGTAAAGCAAAGGTTCTCAACCCATTTCGGCCCTCGAAATCACGAAACGCCCCCTACCCTATTTTTCTATTTTTCAATATACTACTGATTTTGATATCAGTAGATTACTGGGCCAAATCAAGTTATGTTAGAATCTTTAAAAAATACTCGCACGAGTTAAATACAAAAAAGTTTCAGTCCAAAACAAAAGCAATCTATTTCAAATTATATAATTTTGAAAAAAAAAAAAAGATTTGATCTCAGTCGAAAAAGCTTTTTTTTTTAAATTCTATATTTCACTGTTAGCTGTTGTAATATTTTGAGTGGATAGACAATTCTACAATTCAAACCGTAAAGTCAAAATACAAAAGATGCAAAATATGAAGAATTTGTTACCTTTCTCTGAAATCACAAACTCAAGGGGAAAATAGTACCTTACAAAATAAAATACCTCGTAGCAAAATAAAATACTTAGTAGCAACAAATGAATTGAGAAGATTGGAGACAGTGAGAACGCCATATCTGTATCCCTTATATATATACATAGACACACACACACACACATAAACGCGCAAGAACGCACGCACACACACACACACACACACACACACACACACACACACACACACACACACACACACACACACACACACACACACAAACGTGTGTGTGTGTGCGCCTTGATTTGGGTACAGAAAGAATTTGTCTCCAGTTTTTATTGCCAGGTCAAAGGCTACTGCTCTTTTCAACAACGCCAAATATGGAATACTGTTGGCTTTTCGCTACAATGTTTTCTATACTTTTCATTTATATATATATATATATATATATATATATATATATATATATATATATTTCTTTAATTCTTTTGGAAGCCTCGACAATGCAAATGGGTAAATCTCCGGGTAACAAGATCCGGTGGTGGAGAGAAAGAGATCTAAGTGGATATACGTTGAGATGTGTGGCGTGTGGAAGACGTGTAGAGGAATGAAGGAAAGAGCGTAAAGGATAAAAATAAAAATAACAACACGAGAGAAAGTTACCTTGGGAGAGATTTAATTTAAAATATATTTCGGATTCACATCCATCAACTGGAGATTTTTTCCGCGGTGGGGAAAGGTTGTCTGTCGGAAAGGTGCGAAACGTGTCCTCCGCTCTTCGTTGTTTTGAATATCTGAGGTATTCAGCAGAGCGTGCGTGCGCGTGAAATGGGGTCGGTCAGGCAGAGGTCAGCGGCTGAAGTAGTTCTTTCAATTGTGGGAGTGGGGTGACGCTAGCTGTCAGTCCATTCTCTGCCTGTTTGTTGAATGTCACTGTGTGTGTGTGTGCGTGTGTTGTTGTCTCGCTTGAGTGTGTGTGTGTGTGCGTGTGTTGTTGCCTTGTTCCTCTCTATTGGCAGTGTAGTATGTTCGTATGGTGGAGTGCTACTGTGTGTGGTGTGCGTGTGTTGCTGTCTCGCTTGTGTGTGTGTGCGTGTGTTGCTGCATCGTTTGTTAACTTAAACCAACCACCTCATTTCGCTTCTCTCAGATCGGTTGTTTAATTGTAGCCCTAGGCGTTTGATCCAAAGTGCTTCCTTGATACGTAACGTGCCGACGTTTCTTTCTGTCACTAGAATTGTGACAATGGGCCTTCCGTCTTTGTTTCCGCATTTGGCTATGTGTTTCCGGAAAGACGAGGCCCTGGTTTTAGTGTGTTCCTTGATCCGGATGTGCAACGGCCGGATTGTGCTACCTATGTAGTATTGGTTGCACTTGTTACATTCTATCTTATACACGACGTATGTGCGTAAGCAACAGTTCGCATGGCGCATCGGGCAGTCTCTGAGGGAGCAGGCGTCAGTTGATTTCCCGGGTTTCCTGGAGAAGCCTCTTCGCAGGGAGGGACCCGAGTGGGCCAGGTGGATGTCGAGGTCCTCCCTCCGTATTGCCTTGACCAAACATACCAACAAACCTCAGGACTGCCCATGGGATCAAGCCTGTCGGGTGTTTTAGCGATCTCTTACATGGACAAACTCGAGCGAAGGCAGTCAACGCCTGCCACCCAAACGCCGTCGCCTTTTTCTCAAGGTACGTGGACGATATCCTCATCCTCACATCTTCCCAAGACACAGCGAACAGAATCTATGAGACGTTCAACAACACGGATGAGAACATTGACTTCAGTGTTGAACACCCCAACGAAGACGGATCACTTGCCTTCCTCGACTTCCGAATCAACATCACGGAACAGGCAGGGATCCACTGCAACTTCTACCGAAAGGCAGCCTGCAGGGACTTCTTCATCCACTACAAGTCCGCCCTCCCTAACAGTCCTAAAAGAGGATACATCACGAACGAGATCGCGCGAATCGAAAACAGATGCAGCGATCCCGCGAGTGGTGTCACTCATACCAAGCGATTCCTCGAGGTGCTGGAGACGAACGGGTATCCTACCTCGCTCACAGACAGAGTAGGAGACACCAGACACAAGAGACAGAGAGGCACCCAAGGCAAGTGCTTCCTTAAAATGCCACACCTGCGCGAGAATACCACCAACGCTACCCGCAAGGCTATACGGAGGGAGGGCCTCGACATCCACCTTGCCCAATCGGGTCCCTCCCTGCGAAGATGCCTCTCCAGAAACCCGGGAAATCAACTGACGCGTGCTCCCTCAGAGACTGCCCGATGCGCCATGCGAACTGTTGCCTACGCACATACGTCGTGTATAAGATAGAATGTAACAAGTGCAACCAATACTATATAGTTAGCACAATCCGGCCGTTGCACATCCGGATCAAGGAACACACTAAAACCAGGGCCTCGTCTTTCCGGAAACACATAGCCAAATGCGGCAACACAGACGGAAAGCCCATTGTCACAATTCTAGTGACAGAAAGAAACGTCGGCACGTTACGTATCAAGGAAGCACTTTGGATCAGACGCCTAATGCCACAATTAAACAACCGATCCGAGAGAAGAGAAATGAGGTGGTTGGTTTAATATAACAAACGATGCAGCAACACACGCACACACACACAAGCGAGACAGCAACACACGCACACACAAACACAGTAGCACTCCACCATACGAACATACTACACTGCCAATACAGAGGAACAAGGCAACAACACACGCACACACACACACACTCAAGCGAGACAACAACACACGCACACACACACACAGTGACATTCAACAAACAGGCAGAGAATGGACTGACAGCTAGCGTCCCCCCACTCCCACAATTGAAAGAACTACTTCAGCCGCTGACCTCTGCCTGACCGACCCCATTTCACGCGCACGCACGCTCTGCTGAATACCTCAGATATTCAAAACAACGAAGAGCGGAGGACACGTTTCGCACCTTTCCGACAGACAACCTTTCCCCACCCCGGAAAAAATCCCCAGTTGATGGATGTGAATCCGAAATATATAGGGACAATTAAATCTCTCCCAAGGTAACTCTCTCTCGTGTTGTTATTTTTATTTTTAACCTTTACGCTCTTTCCTTCGTTCCTCTACACGTCTTATACACGCCACGCATCTCAACGTACACCCATTTACATCTCTCTCTCTCTCTCCACCACCGGATCTTGTTACCCGGAGATTTACCCATTTGCATTGTCTAGGCTTCCAAACGACTTAAAGAAATTTACCTTATTATTCCACAATGCTTCAAGCAAACTTCAATACTATACACACACACATATATATACACACACATGTGTGTATATATGTATATTTAGTTATGTATCTTTATGTGTGTATATGTATGTATATGTATGTATGTATATGTATGTATATATGTATATATATATATATATATATATATATATATATATATATATATATATATATATATATATATATATATATATATATATATATATATGTGTGTATATATATATGTGTGTGTGTATGTGTGTGTATGTGTATATGTATGTATATATATATATATATGTATGTATATATATATGTATATATATATACCCATGTGGAGGTATGAGTACATATTCGTGTGTGTACGTATGTGTATGTGTGTTTTTATATGTATCTCTATATGTTTTTGTGTATGTATGTGGATGTATTTGTACATGGGTGTGTGATTGATGGTGTGTGCCTATATATTCCTACATATGCTCGTGTGTGTATGTACGTATATGCGCACATATGTGTGTGTTGAACAAAGGACTAACTTTGGGATGGACGTAGAAAAATTCTTCAGGAAAAAAAAAAAAAATAATTATTCACAAACTTGACAGGTGCGATTTGCCTGTGACCATTCTCAACACAAAAGCAATACTAAAAGCTTTTTCCCCTGAATAAAGGAATTTTTCGAGAATGACCGGGCAGGCCGCACTTGCTACATTTCTCCCCACCCAACCCTACTCACCGTCTCAACTCATTACTGCTATTAACACTTTTTCAACACACCTACACCCATGCACTTATTAAAGGGGGAGAAAAGAAACCGCCACCACGCCACAGACATGTTAAATCCCTATATATAGAACAACACACCACATACACATCAGTTTGACAAGCGCACCTCAGCGTGAAAGGTCTTTCTAAAAACGAAACAATACCTCCTACGTTAACCAAGAACTCCTAAGACCTAACCAACAACCAACAACTTAATTTATAAAATAATTTATTTTAAGAAAAAAAATTTTTCTAATCCGGAAAAAAATTCTTTTTGGATTTTGTGAAGAAAATAAATTTGTTGAAAGCACAAATGAAGCCATTTTTTCTTCCCCACTGTCTTAATATATATATATATATATATATATATATATATATAAATGAAGAGAGAAAGCGGGACAGACAGAGAGAGTAAGAAATGTGTGTGGGGGGAGGGGTACACGTCTATCTCTATCTCCAACAGGGGGCTCAAACATGGTAGACCAGACTGAAAAGAGATAATATATATATATATATATATGTGTGACACTTAAATATAAATGCATGTATATATACATACGTAAATGTATGTATGTATGTATGTATGTATGTATGTATGTATGTATGTATGTATGTATGTATGACATGGCAGCGATAATGATGGACAGAGACCGCTGGAGAGAACTTGTCCATGGATCTCGGGAATTTTACCCGCCCTAGAGATGTATGTATGTAGATTTATATATATATATATATATATATATATATAAATCTACATATATACATACATACATATATACTTACATAAATGTATGTATGTATGTAGATTTATATATATATATATAAATCTACATATATACATACATATATACATACATAAATGTATGTATGTATGTATGTAGATTTATATATATATATATAAAAATCTACATACATGGTGGCTGCCAACTCGTTTTCGAGTATGGCCACTATTTTATATCCATGTAGGAGAACCCCTACCGATGCGCTGAACAAGTGTGACTTTTTAGTCCAGCCAGCGACTTGAAAACTCTGGTACAAACACTACACTTGTGACAATTATTGACACACAGTGCTGGGCCCATGGTACCATGTGATGGCAAGTGCAGAGAGATCTCCAGATATAAAGCAATGCCTGTGCCGTGAAGCTTTTATAGTGAGCAAAAGCACTGTACAAAGCCAGTCCCACTCTCTTAACCAAGATGATATTTACCAAAAAGAAGAACAAGTCAAAATCATTGGATACCATCAGGGTTGCAGGTGTTATATCAGAGTTTTCTTTCTCCTAGAGTTCTGCCTTGACAAAGGCTAAGGGGTCATCTCTCCCTGTGATTTTGGATGGCCATTGACTCTTAAGAGCTCCTTTGCCCTTTGACAGGTTTTGTTTTTAGTCCTGCAGGATGTCCAAAGTCACCCTCCTCACCAAGAAACCTTGGTGGGGTTGCCAGTTTAGTCGCCAACGACCCGACCATGAGACAGGTTGTACTGGGATACATGTTACCAGTAGCACCAAGTATACACCAATGTATACATACATACATTTACGTATGTATATGGCTATGCATTTATACAACTGTATATATACGTGCATTTATTATTAAAGTGTGTAAGAATGTTGACATGATTATTTGTGGGGGTTTTTTGGTGGGTACGGAGACAATTCAGCCTCCAGATTTTATTACATAGGGAGATTAAATACCACAACTCTGGCTGAAAGCTGACCAGGTACTCAACCTCATCAAACACTAACGCAGGCCTCTGTGTGTATGTGTGTGTGTGTGTGTGTGTGTGTGTGTGTGTGTGTGTGTGTGTGTGTGTGTGTGTGTGTGTGTGTGTGTGTGTGTGTGTGCGTGCGTGCGTGTGCGTGTGTGTGTGTGTGTGAGTATGTATGTATGTACGTATGCAAGTGTGCATTTCTGTTGAAGTTGTTCTTGTAACTGTTGTCAAAGTTGACTTTCTTATGTTCATTTTCTTTGATTTCTTTTGTTTTTCTTTTATCTCTTTAGGGAATCCGTTGACAAGCTTCTTTTATTTATTTTCTTCGTTTTTTTCATTCAAATGCATTCGCACTGGCTGTCTAAGAGACGTACAAATCTGACTTATAAAACTTACCAAACTAAAGGGGCTTCCAGCCCCCACACACATGCAAAGCCTCAACATCCCCCCCTAACACCTTCTCGCTGCAACCCCTTTTTCATTCGTTAGGGTGGATTTCAGCTTTTGTACAGTTGATTCATATTCATGTCCATTCAAATCTCTGCTCTTTTTTCAACAAGGCCTGAAGGGGTGCAGTCGTGTCGCTGAATGTTTCTACACCTGTTTGAAAGGTGAAATGGATGTTATATTGGCAAATTTGCATAAAATGTTTCACCTCAGCCGCCGATTTCGGGCTAGCGAGTTTGGTGATTGCTGCCACTTTGACAGGGTTCGCAGACATGCCTTTCGGTAAGAATTTGTAGCCAAAATAATGCACTTTTGATTTGTTCCATTCAAATTTGTCTCTACGCAGAGTAAAACTCTTATCACTGAGTCTTTGCAGCATTATTCTTAAATGTTGATCTTGTTGATCTGTGTCATGTATGATAGTATCGTCTTTTATTTGTACATCATGTACCCTGATAAATCACAAACGGCTCGAAGTTATTTCTCGTGGAAGTCCTTATTCGCAAGTGAGGCATCCATAATTAGACGCTTAAATCGGAACATGCCAAAATGAATGCGAAAGTTTGTGAAGTGTCTTGATTGCTTATTGAGGGGCATTTGGTGGAAGGCATGATTCAGATCTAGTTTTTTTAAGTATTTAAAGATTGGCGGATCTGAAGTATTGGTGGAATGGTGTAGTGTGTTCGCTTGATTAATATGTTTGCGTCTCGTATGTCTACTGTCAAGCGAATGTTGTTACCGTCTCCCCACTTAGTAATAACTAAATTAGAGAACCCTTCTAAATCTTCTTTAGAGTTCGAGGGTACCTCGACAATATTATTAGCCAAACGTCCATCTAGGTGTTCATCAACTTTTTCTCTCTATGCCAGAGAGAAGGGACAAAATCGTTGTACTACTTGTGTAACATGGGTACCTATCTTAAACTCAATTTCCTTATCATTGAATGATCCAATTTCATCAGTTATGGGATCAAATTCGTGGAGATCTTTTCTATGAAGCTCGGTAGTTGACAACAACGTCTTCTAATCTGTGTGGATTAATTTTCAAAATGACAAGTACCTTGGTATCTTCGCAACCGAACTAGAATTCAGTTTTATCTTCTACAATGTAAATCGACGAGTCGTGTTTTGCATCAGCTATTGAACATAGTGTTACTTTTGTACGACCTTCGGTTGGGAGTAGTTGTTTTGTACTATAAGGCGTCAACTTGGTGTTTCTTAAACTCTTACCACAGCTAAAATCAACTCGTTTGAATGTCATTTATAGACTTTCAGAGTTTCATAGCCACATGTCTTATCTGAGGCTACAGATCCCACAACTACGTGACCAGCATCATTGTGTACGACACCACCGCTGGAATCTGAATCGTTGTTATGCACAGCAAGATCCTTTATGTTTGATATCTTACGGCCTGACATTTTCCCACTGAAAACATTAAAACATTAGCCTTCACACAATGTTCACTTGCCCATACAAACTAAATATTTTTTGCCTTTTGCTGGACATGATTCCTTTTGATGAGCCTTTTATTTCTCGTATCCAAATTTGTCAATGTAGCTCTATTGTTGTGGGTCTTTCGGGGAGTCTTAATAGTATGTACAGTTTCTGCTTACGACATATGGTCTACTTGCTTGTCAGTAGTCTCAAGCGTACACACTAGTCTAAACCAGTGTTCCATAATTCTTGTAGGGCTTTCTCCGAAGGTGAAGGCATCTCTGATGTATAGTTATCCAGTTGACCTCTCATTGCTTCCTCTAAACCTCGAGTATACCAGTCTGAAAAATCTAACCCTAACACTAACTTCCGAGGCATGTCACAAAAGAGTGTGTGCATGGGTTATACCTGATTGATTGTTGTTTTAAACGTTCCTCGATGTTTGTTACGGTTTGACTGAAAGAATCTTGTTTTGACTTCTCTTGTATGATAGAAGAGGGTCAAGAAATCATCACCGCCCCATATCTGTATCAAATGTTTCTGTTTAGCGTAAGTGATTATATCTTCTGTGGTGAATATTAATTCCGTTCAATTCACATATTTCTCAAATCTGTCTAATGTTTCTGTGGCGTCATTGCTTTGCAGAGTGTTCTAGTGTTCTAATGTTCTACAGAGGGTGTTCGCTGCCATGTCTACGAACAGTTAGAAATACATCGCAGATGAAATGTCTGATTAAGTAGGTCAGAATCGAATCAAAGTCAATCAGTTCTAACGCACTAGACTATTTTCCCGATAATGGCCTTGTGCCTAAAGTAGAAACAAATATAGTATTTATATTAAAGGGACACCGGAATGAACAGTGTCAAGAATTATTGGAATTGTTGTGCACCACGGGGAGAATCGAGGGAAGAAACTATCTTTTCAAATTCCAGGGGACCACAATTTATAGTATGGCCAGTTCCTGCATTGGACATTTACAAAGTGGTATGACTCCCTACCTCTGATAGAACAATAGAAACATAAGTCAGAATATTTCACACATTATATTTAGAAAAGCAAATCATTCTTTACTTCATTCGTTGTGTAGAGAGACAAATAGAGAGAGAATGTGTGTGGTAGACTGTTGTTACGGATAATAGTTGTATTAATATTAGGCTTATGATAATATTAACTGGAGTAGTTAAACTCACTTACCCGTTGATTTAAAGCTCAATGCAGTGGGGATCACGCAGAACTGTTATACATTAATTTCAGAAACACCGAAGATTGAAAGTATTATCACACTGACAAATGTTTCTGCCAGTATAGAGTTTCTATTGTTGGGTTATAATATTAAAATATAACCCGTGGGTTTCAATTCCAGATCGGTATCATCAGAGTTTATTAAAGGCTTTATTAATATTTCACATATAGTAACAATTAATCACATAAAAGCACGCATTAATTATTTATTATGCTAACAATTTACAGAAGTTTCCCGAAAATTTCAAAAAGACCATTTCGAAAAGCCATTGTAAAGTAGTTCAAGTATGGCAATGATGAAGAGATGACTAGGTTTGTGAGAGCAATATGGTGGATAGAGAGGATGTTACAATTAAAGACGATCTTATTTTGTCTTACAATTACAGACAATCTTGTTTTGACTTACAATTACAGACAATCTTATTTTGACTTACAATTACAGACAATCTTATTTTGACTTACAATTACAGAGGATCTTATTTTGACTTACAATTACAGACAATCTTATTTTGACTTACAGAGAGTCTTATTTTGACTTACAATTACAGAGAGTCTTATTTTGACTTACAATTACAGAGAGTCTTATTTTGACTTACAATTACAGACAATCTTATTTCGACTTACAGAGAATCTTACTTTGACTTACAATTACAGAGGATCTTATTTTGACTTACAATTACAGAGGATCTTATTTTGACTTACAATTACAGAGGATCTTATTTTGACTTACAATTACAGACAATCTTGTTTTGAAAGATCGTATTTAAAAGTTTAGAGTCATTATTAAAAGAAGGGCGCTGGTTTGGCAGTATCGGTAGAGGGTTGGACGCCATGCTTTCCAGCATAGTTACGTTCCTTTACGATCTGAGTTCAAATCCCGCCGAGGTTGACTTTGCTTTTCATCCTTACGGGGTCGATTAAATAAAGTACCAGTAATGCACTGGGTAATTGCTGGCCTTGTGCCTAAAGTAGAAACAATTATTAAAAGACGTTTCTTATTAATAAAACAGTAGGTATATATTTTGAGAAGTGTTATGTTCATACTTATAATTTGGTTCAGAGGTATCAATGGTGGCATGCAGTTGGATATATTCAAGGTTTAAAATTTAAGATTTATTTAAACCACGTTTAGTACGACATATGTATGTGCTTATTTCTAAAATATTAATGAGGTCATTAATGAATTCTGATGATGCCGATCCCGAATTGAATCCTACAGGTTAAATTATGATAATTATAATTCAACCGTGGAAATTCTATACCGGCAGAAACATTTGTCAGTTTGATATGTGTGTGTGTGTGTGTGTGTGTGTGTGTGTGTGTGTGTGTGTGTTACGCCTTGTGGATACCATTGAAATAGTGTCGGGTTGAAGTCGTGATGCGGTCAACTTTACCTTTCAACTTTTCGGTGTAAATATGAATTACGTAATTTATATTCTCCTCCTTTTTATTTATGAAACTGCAGCAAGGTCACCAAACTAACGTACTAACGAAGCGTGACTTCGTAAGAGCCCTGACTTAGTTATTCATCTGAATCGTTATGAAGGTCGTGAACCTTTCATTGTGACTAAGGGAAAGCTGACACACCCTTTATATAAATATATTATTTTATTTGTATGTGTGTGTATTTATATGTAAAGATATACACGTGTGTGTGTATGTATATGCAATTGAATATGTATATGCAAGTGAATATACATATATATTAACTTGCATACATATGTATATACATATGAGGGGAACTATATGAATAAAACTGATTTATTTTAGTCAGCCTTGCTTATATCCCGCCAAATCAAGGTTTGGGCTTAAATTTAATGTTTAATCACTTCTGAGTTGACAATTTATTTGTATATTTTATCATCTCATTGAAATGTCTAAATATTACAGACAAATAACTTCTTAATTAGTATTAGCTACACCTTCATTGTAGAGTAGATTTAGACGAATTTTTGCTGCTATTTCTAGCGTCACTATAAGCCTGCCGTATTGTCCTAAAACATAGAGAGACATATATTCATTTAGTAGTTCAATGACGAAATGCATTGATCACCATGTGCTCTTAGAAACAACATGGTCTTTATGTTTTATCTTGGCAACAACATGGTCTTTATATTTTATCTTGGCAACAACATGGTCTTTATATTTTATCTTGGCAACAACATGCTCTATATGTTTTATCTTGGCTACAACATGGTCTATATGTTTTATCTTGGCAACGACATGGTCTATATTTTATCTTGGTCCCTATGTTTTATCTTGGTAACAACATGGTCTATATGTTTTATCTTGTTAACAACATGGTCTTTATGTTTTATCTTGGTAACAACATGTTCTATATGTTTTATCTTGGTAACAACATGTTCTATATGTTTTATCTTGGTAACAACATGGTCTCTATGTTTTATCTTGGTCCCTATCTTTCATCTTGGTCCCTATGTTTTATCTTGGCAACAACATGTTCTATATGTTTTATCTTGGCAACAACATGGTCTTTATGTTTTATTTTGGTAACAACATGTTCTATATGTTTTATCTTGGTAACAACATGGTCTCTATGTTTTATCTTGGTCCCTATGTTTTATCTTGGCAACAACATGTTCTATATGTTTTATCTTGGCAACAACATGGTCTTTATGTTTTATCTTGGTAACAACATGGTCTTTATGTTTTATCTTGGTAACAACATGGTCTATATGTTTTATCTTGGTCCCTATGTTTTATCTTGGTAACAATATGGTCTATATGTTTTATCTTGGTCCCTATGTTTTATCTTGGCAACAACATGGTCTATATGTTTTATCTTGGTAATAACATGGTCTATATGTTTTATCTTGGTAATAACATGGTCTATATGTTTTATCATGGTAACAACATGGTCTTTATGTTTTATCTTGGTAATAACATGGTCTATATGTTTTATCTTGGTCCCTATGTTTTATCTTGGTAACAACATGGTCTCTATGTTTTATCTTGGTAACAACATGGTCTCTATGTTTTATCTTGGTCCCTATGTTTTATCTTGGTCCCTATGTTTTATCTTGGTAACAACATGGTCTCTATGTTTTATCTTGGTCCCTATGTTTTATCTTGGTCCCTATGTTTTATCTTGGTAACAACATGGTCTCTATGTTTTATCTTCAATGTCTCCACTTATCCAGAAGACGGAATTGGAATTCTTTCAATAATGGTTATTCCAAAGTTTGGGAATATTTAATATTATTTCTTGATTCCAGAACCCATCGTTGGGGAACTATATGAGTAAAATTGATTTAATTTAGTCGGTCTAGCTTAAATGCCCCCAAATCGAGATTTAGGCTTTGTTAATTTTCTTAAGTTTATCAACACTAATGTGACGTATATGTTATCTCTTCTCCTCCTCTTCATTTCAACGGCTCACGTTTTCTAACGCGATATCTCACTTTTTTCTTCATCATTCTATAAGAAGCAACACACCTTTTCCCTCACGTCACAGAAAATTCTATGTGTATTTGTTGTAGTTTAATTGCTATAAATTAATGTTTTGTTCCTGGTCTCTTACTCCACTGGACAGCTGTGATCCCGGGCTGGACCAGCAGTACCGTTGGTAGGGTTCGAAACTGCCAAAGTTCACCTCAACGGCCAATGACTCTGGAGTTCTGTGTTCTTCGTTTGTATTTTTACTTTTTAAAATAATTTTTTAAGGTTTCCCTTTGTTACTTTACTTGGTCTATCTTTATTTTCTGTATCTATCCTTTGTGTTCCTGTCTCTATTTTTATACTTTCGAAGAAGGGTTAAAGCCCAACACGTCGAAATTTCTCTCTCTCTTTTACCATATAAAGCGTGAAACTAAGACTTTTGTACCTCTGTTTGTTGTCTGGTTGAACTGTATATATATATATATATATATATATATATATATATATATATATATATATATATATATATATATATATATATATATATATATATAGACTAAAGAAATTGTAGCCCGTTAGAAGCCTCTAAGAAATGGAAAAAGATGCGTATTGAGATACATACATCAAAATTCATCTTTTTCCTTTTCTTAGAAGGTTCTAACCCCCACTATCAGGCTAAAATTTATTTAGTAAAGAAAATACGGCGAAAGCTTCTATTTCTAATTTTAAACTTGCTCGCTGTTTCAAAAGTATGTTTTGAAACAACGAGTTTGAAATTAGAAATAGATTTCGCCGTATGTTTTGTCCTATATATATATATATATATATATATATATATATATATATATATATATATATATATATATATATGTGTGTGTGTGTGTGTGTGTGTGTGTGTGTGTGTGTGTGTGTGTGTGTGTGTGTGTGTGTGTGTGTGTGTGTGTGTGTGTGTGTGTGTGTGTACATATATATGTGTGTACATATATATACATATATATATATTTATATATATATATATATTTATATAAATATATATATATGTGTGTGTGTGTATATAAATATATATATATGTATATATATATATATATATATAAGTATTGAAGTTTCCGTTGAAAACAGAAAAAGTCATAGGAGTGAAAAGTGCTCTATGTAAGTGCCAGAGCAAAATTTAATGTATAAAAAACAACAATACAATATAATTACCTCATTACCAGAGGTTTCCCGAATAAGGCGAATATGAAAGAAACGTCTTCATTCGTTCGTCGGACGAGGCAATATAAAACATAGTTAAATATTTGGAAAGTCTCCTCAAGAAATGCAAAAAAAAAAAATTATGTAAATATAGGTGAAGGTAATACAATAGACATATAAAACATATAAAAAAAATGTTTAAGAAATATAGTTAGGTGTGTGTATATGTCTGTATGTACAAATGTATGTATGTACAAATGTATGTACATATGTATGTATGTACAAATGTGTGTGTATAGTGAAAATGTGTGCGTAAATATATATATGAGGGTAAGTATCTACAGACACAGACATGACTGTCCGGTTGACAGATACACAGAAAAACAGGGTATTAGATACATTATAAGAATATGAAGGCACGCGTATAAACACACCCACACGCGCGTACACTTATATGCGGAAGAAAAAGAGGTAAGGGAGTGTAATAGTAAAAAGAAATTATCATTCTCGATATATTTATAAAAATGGAACAATAATTTAGAAAGAAAATTGCAAAGTAAAGAAAACAAACAAGGTACACGCGTACATACACACATATATCTACAAGAAACGTATATCTATAAAAAAAAAATATATATATATACACGCAAAACGTGCAGACAAAAGCGTATGTAAGTATACATACACACACAGGATGCACATATATACATACATACACCTCTCCCCATGTATATCTAATCACGCGTACGTACGCGACTGTATACTCACACACACATACACACACATAAATATATACATACATATATACATACATATATACATACGCACACTTACACATCCATACATTCAGTACGTACACACACACACATACACACACACATACATACACTCACGCACGTTGACCCGCTTACATGCGCACACATGAATAAGAATGTAAAAAAATAGATGTAAAAACACAGATATAAAAAAAAACACACATACACATATATATACACACGCACGCGCGCGCACATACGGAGGCGTTCGTGTACATATACAGAAAGTATACACACATAAAGACGCTCAGACACATAGATACAGGGTGTAAAAACGGCCTTGTGAATAAGTGAGTACAAATATAAAAAAATATAAGAATAGCTGTGAAATAACATAAAATATCTGGAGTGGAAAACGCAAGTGACCGGTATAATCAGGTAGTGAAGAAAATAGGGAAGTAAAAAGCGAAAAGTGAAGATATTAGGTAAGTGAATCGGAGAATAAAGGGGCGGGGTTTAGTGGTGGATGTGAAGTAAAAATAAAAATAAAAATAAAAATAAAAATAAAAATAAAAATAAAAATAAAAATAAAAATAAAAATAAAAATAAAAATAAAAATAAAAATAAAAATAAAAATAAAAATAAAAATAAAAATAAAAATAAAAATAAAAATAAAAATAAAAATAAAAATAAAAATGAAAATGAAAATGAAAATGAAAATGAAAATAAAAATAAAAATAAAAATAAAAATAAAAATAAAAATAAAAATAAAAATAAAAATAAAAATAAAAATAAAAATAAAAATAAAAATAAAAATAAAAATAAAAATAAAAATAAAAATGAAATTAATAATAAGGTTAAAAATGAAAGTAAATCAGAAAAGGTAGTCTTAAAGAGAATAATAAGAGCTTATGGAGGATAAGTATCTGAAAGTGTGTTAAGTTTATATGAGCTGGAAAGCAGGTGTGATTTCATGTGTGGGCAACTGGTTAAAATTTCTGTCTTTGTGTTTAGGCAGGTCTTTGGTGATTTAAGGTTTTGCAAAATCCAATATTTTTCATTTATACAGAGCGTGCATTTTCTTGTTCCTCTTGCATATTCTTTAGATTGGTTCAAAATTGACGAATCCAATTGATATTGGATACCTTGGTCTTTCAAATCCCATATTCTGCTAGTCAGAGCTGTTGTAAATCTTTTTTCTGGATGTCGAAAGGATGCGACATGTGAGTAATAACGCGTTTTGAATTTGTCTTGCGTCATACCCACATATCGTTCACTGGTGGCTGGTTGGTTGTTGCTGATGGTTGTCACTTTAGCCGCATATACAATGGCTTTGGTGTTGCATTTACCTTGTAATGGGCATTCACTTTTGATTCTACAGGAGCAATTTTGATGTTCTCTAGGTGATTTTTTGTTGATGATATAGGATTTAATAGGGGGACCGCATGAGTAGCTAATTTTGACACAGTTTCTATTAAAGATCTTATAGTATCTATGTGTTCTAGGGAAATGTTTATCAAAGAGCTCTAGGAATTTTTTGCCTACATTAGTTTTAATTGCTAGAGAGTAGGGGGGGGGGGGGGGGGGGTGAACCAGATTATTTTTCTTTTCCTGTTTTTATGTTTAATAGAGTTAGTATAGTTGGGTATGTATTTAATCGGTTCGCTAAAACCGCTATTTTGGAGGGCTTTATTATAGTAGGGGGATGCCTTATTGAAAATAGCTTCTGAGGAAGCGAGGGTGGAGATCCTACGGCTAATATTAGGGATAAGGTTTTTAAAAACTATAGGAGGATAGCAAGAGCCTTTATTTATATATTTTAAGTTTTCATTAGGTTTATGGTATGGTTTATAAGAAGCAGTAGGCAAATCTAGGTTTATATCTAGGAAATCTACATTGGAAAGGTTAGTGTCAATAGTAATTTTAAGATTAAAACGAGCAAAGGTTTTTATTAAGTCTTTCCTAAATCTATCTAAGTTATGGCTTATAGTTGTATGGGAAAGTATTAGACCATCGTCGCAATAAAGCCCAAAAATATGGTTAGGGAATTTTTCTTTAAGTGTGTGTAGGAGGAATAGGCCTACATTATATATATATATATACATATACACATATTGAGATGGAGGGTTTGTGGTTTTTCTCACAGATTTCATCTTTGTTCCCTATATATATATATATATATATATATATATATATATATATATATATATATATATGAAAAGTATAGAAATTATTGTAGCAAGAAGCCAACAGTATTCCATAATATATAAGTGACTATAGCGACAAAATGGGAAAATAGTTAACGTATGATGTATAGGGATATATAGGGGACAAAGATGAAATCGAAAATGCAACTGGAGACTTTTTTCGTAAAAATATATATTTATTTGGTTCCTTTACCGGTTTCGCAGTTATATATATATATATATATATATATATATATATAATGTAGGAGGTGAGTTTTATTGTAGCACAATAAAGCAATGCAAATATCGGATCTCACTAAAAATAAAAGAGAAGTGAAGCTCAACGGGTGCGAGTATTTTCTTGCTTGCATACCCATCCAAACCTATCCTAATATCTGTTTCAATACATGATTTCACAAAAAGACATAAACGAAGTATATATATATACTTCGTTTATATATATATATATATATATATATATATATATATATATAATATAAGATCAAAAGATGGTTAAAGAGTTCCATGTATTTTATTATGCGCATTTCAAAAACAAATATCATCATGGGATGATTTTTGTGTTCTCATCAGATACAATATTTTATCTGATGAGAACGCAAATATCATCCCATGATAATATTTGTTTTTGAAATGCGCATAATAAAATACATGGACCTCTTTTAACCATCTTTTGATCTTTAATTATATATATATATATATGAAACATAAGAATCAAAGAACTGTTCAAAACATTATTGTGCTTACAGCTGTTTCCTCCAAACCGAGGTTTGGATTCTTCGGAGCAATTTATTAATGCATGGACAGTTATATGACCTCCTTTTCAGCCGAGAGACATACCAATACACATTCAAGCATTGATACATATTCAAACATTGTGGGTCAACATTCATTACAGAATTTAGAGTGGCAGTACACACTTCGAGATTACATTTATATTAATAGGTACAATCAAAAATCAAAGATATAGGTTAAAGTACAACATGAAGATAAGTGGTTATATAGTGCAAATGTTATATGTGTGGCACGCATGTGCGTCTTGTTTATATAGTGTGGCAGAGAGATATGTGTGGTAGAGGCACTTAGGTAGGTAAATAAGAGTGTTAGGTTGGTAGATCTGGTGGCAAAATCTTTATATGATTGATATAGTCTGTGTGTGGAGAAATATTATAAGCATTAAAGATAGTGCAAGCATTAAAAGTGTTATAAGTATTGGAGATGCACAGCGCAGGGATGTCAAGTAATTCATGAACTTCGGCATTTTCATGGTCAAGGGAGTGTATATTTCGATTATATGCCTTTCACATAATCCACGACAATCCAGTTAGAGATCGTAGTCTGGTGTTCTTTAGTTCGATACAGGAGGTTGTTACGTTTCGAGAAACGCCATTGAATACCGGAAGTGTGTGTGTGGCTAAGGGGAGTTAATGCATGCGGGGAGGTAACTCTGGGGTTTCTATATCTAGCCATTAAAATGTGTCCCAATATAGACCCTAAATTCTATGGTGAAGTGCACCTTCCAAGAGAGATTTTTAAAGCATAAAGTGTATTAACTATAGAGTAGTTTAACTAAGTTATGCTGAAGGTGATCATATTATTATGGTGGATTAACCCATCATAAGGTGCTACAAATGGAAATTATAGATGATGAGCGAGGATTCTAAATTAATGATCTCTGTGGTTGTAGTCTGCTCATATGACCAGGCGCGGTGATTGCAGGATTGCTTCAGGACCCAATGATCTCTGGTAAGATCTGGGTCATCGCTTGCTACATTGGATGTCGAAAGATAATCGTCCCCAGGCAGGCCAAAGGTCAATCCGCAGTCCTCGCGACCCCTCTCTGACCGTCAGATCATCCATATACGTACAACCCGCACGGCAGTTGCATTGCATTCACTCACTGCGCTCAGCAGCCCGGTCCTACCGGTCAACAGCGCTACTCGATTAAATCATTTTACATCTGTCTAAGGAGGGTGTTTCCTCTGCCCAACACCATCCAACCGATCAATTCATGCTCAAATTACCCTTAGAGCGGTGTAGTGCCGTTCAAGTGGGTGGATGTTGTCACACCTGCCGTAGAGGTATAAATGGGTATTTTCCCTGCGAAGGGTTCCAGAGGGATGTCGTTGTTTGTGTTATAATGGATCAGCTAGTGTCGGGTATGTAGTATAGGGTGTGTCTCTGGTGTTTGATGCTAGATGTGGTGTTAGGTTCCAGTCCGACATTGCTATATATAGGGCTTAAAGTTTTGGAAGGAATGTCTGAGGCGGTGCTGGCAAGTCGCAAACACTTCAGATTTTTTGTTAAGTAGGTTACGGTTGGAGAAGATAATATTGTGTGTCTCTAGTATACAGAGGTTACAGAATTTATTAGGTGGTTTGTACGAGGTCGCGCTGCCTATCACTTCCCATTTGAGTGTGTATGGTTTAATTTTAGATTTTAGATAGTGTATGTAGCTAGAAAGTGAGGTGGAGTTGGCTAGGCTGTGCTTTTTGAACGAGTGGATGTGCGAGTTATATCTGATTTTGAAGCAGTTAGAAGTGGAGCCTACATAGGTTTCTGAAGAGTTATTAGTCGTGACTGTGCATGAGTATATGACATCCTTGGTTAGGCATTTTTTATCTAAAGGGCAGGTTCTATTAGCTCCACAGTTACAATTATCCTGTGCGTTAGTCCGCTGGTTATAATGCAATGCGGAAGTCTGTGTGGTGGATATAGGATTTTGGGTGTTCGGGTTGACAACCCTGGTGTTATTACTTATACTAGTGTTATTTCTATTGTTACTGCCGTTGCTATAGTTGCTTGCTACAGTGGTATTTAAATGGTTTGCATCCCGTTGTGATTTTGTTTGTTGGAAGTAAGAACTAATTTTACTATTATTGCTGCTAGCTATGTTGTATGCTAAGTTAGGCGTCGTAGAGTATGAGATTTTAATGGTGTTTTTGTTTAAGAGGTTGTGGTACTTGTGTCCTAGAGGGAAGTTTTTATCTAGTAGTGAGAAGAAAGCTCTAGGCATGTTGGTGGAGACATTTAGGTTGAAAGGAGGGTTGAAAAATGTATTATTTCTTCTTCTATTTTTGCTTTTAGTGTTTGGTGTGTTGCTTCCTCCTAAGGCCCCACAGTAGTTTCCATGGTAATGGTTACTTCCGGTGGCACCCTCCGCTTTGGTGTACTTGTGGTTGCTATTCCTATTATTAGATTTCCTCATGGACATGTTGTGCGAGATGATGTTGTAGCTATGTGTTTTCTTAGGTAGGAACTCAATTTCTATATTATGGCCGGAGCTAGCTAAAGCTTGATTGTAATATTGTGAGTTTTTGCTAAATATGTTTGCGTCATAGGACAGACTAGAGATTCTATTGGACACCCCCTTAGAGATAGAGTTTAATATTGATCTAGGGTGATTAGACTTGGTATCTACGTAAATAAGTTTCTCATTAGGCTTATGGAAAGGTGTATATATTTTTGAGTCTAGGTATAGAGTGGCGTCTAGGAAGTTAACATTTTTAGTGTTTTTGTCCATGGTGATACTAAGGTTAAAGTTTTTGAATGTCTTATGCAGTTGTTTTCTAGTTCTTTCTATATTAAATTTTTTATATTCTATGAGTAGAAGTGCATCATCGCGGTACAAACCACCGTTGAGGTAAGGGAGGTCTTTATGGATTTCATTGAGGAGGTATAGGCCGACCAAATCAGTGACCTGCGCCGAGTCACTAGATCCCATGGTTATGTCGAAGTTGTTGTGCGTATCCTTGCGTGTCCATAGTTGGTCCTCGAAGGTGATTATACCATACACACTCAAATGGGAAGTGATAGGCAGCGCGACCTCGTACAAACCACCTAATAAATTCTGTAACCTCTGTATACTAGAGACACACAATATTATCTTCTCCAACCGTAACCTACTTAACAAAAAATCTGAAGTGTTTGCGACTTGCCAGCACCGCCTCAGACATTCCTTCCAAAACTTTAAGCCCTATATATAGCAATGTCGGACTGGAACCTAACACCACATCTAGCATCAAACACCAGAGACACACCCTATACTACATACCCGACACTAGCTGATCCATTATAACACAAACAACGACATCCCTCTGGAACCCTTCGCAGGGAAAATACCCATTTATACCTCTACGGCAGGTGTGACAACATCCACCCACTTGAACGGCACTACACCGCTCTAAGGGTAATTTGAGCATGAATTGATCGGTTGGATGGTGTTGGGCAGAGGAAACACCCTCCTTAGACAGTTGTAAAATGATTTAATCGAGTAGCGCTGTTGACCGGTAGGACCGGGCTACTGAGCGCAGTGAGTGAATGCAATGCAACTGCCGTGCGGGTTGTACGTATATGGATGATCTGACGGTCAGAGAGGGGTCGCGAGGACTGCGGATTGACCTTTGGCCTGCCTGGGGACGATTATCTTTCGACATCCAATGTAGCAAGCGATGACCCAGATCTTACCAGAGATCATTGGGTCCTGAAGCAATCCTGCAATCACCGCGCCTGGTCATATGAGCAGACTACAACCACAGAGATCATTAATTTAGAATCCTCGCTCATAATCTATAATTTCCATTTGTAGCACCTTATGATGGGTTAATCCACCATAATAATATGATCACCTTCAGCATAACTTAGTTAAACTACTCTATAGTTAATACACTTTATGCTTTAAAAATCTCTCTTGGAAGGTGCACTTCACCATAGAATTTAGGGTCTATATTGGGACACATTTTAATGGCTAGATATAGAAACCCCAGAGTTACCTCCCCGCATGCATTAACTCCCCTTAGCCACACACACACTTCCGGTATTCAATGGCGTTTCTCGAAACGTAACAACCTCCTGTATCGAACTAAAGAACACCAGACTACGATCTCTAACTGGATTGTCGTGGATTATGTGAAAGGCATATAATCGAAATATACACTCCCTTGACCATGAAAATGCCGAAGTACATAAATTACTTGACATCCCTGCGCTGTGCATCTCCAATACTTATAACACTTTTAATGCTTGCACTATCTTTAATGCTTATAATATTTCTCCACACACAGACTATATCAATCATATAAAGATTTTGCCACCAGATCTACCAACCTAACACTCTTATTTACCTACCTAAGTGCCTCTACCACACATATCTCTCTGCCACACTATATAAACAAGACGCACATGCGTGCCACACATATAACATTTGCACTATATAACCACTTATCTTCATGTTGTACTTTAACCTATATCTTTGATTTTTGATTGTACCTATTAATATAAATGTAATCTCGAAGTGTGTACTGCCACTCTAAATTCTGTAATGAATGTTGACCCATAATGTTTGAATATGTATCAATGCTTGAATGTGTATTGGTATGTCTCTCGGCTGAAAAGGAGGTCATATAACTGTCCATGCATTAATAAATTGCTCCGAAGAATCCAAACCTCGGTTTGGAGGAAACAGCTGTAAGCACAATAATGTTTTGAACAGTTCTTTGATTCTTATGTTTCATATAACTGCTCTGTAAATCATCTGATGTTTTTACATTGAGCTACTTAACTTACTGGTAATAAGGTAGTAATACATTACTGCCTACCACTATTTAGGGTGTGTGTAAAATACTTACAACTGCTTAAGGTTTTGTATTTACATAACCATAAATAGTATAACTAATACTATATATATATATATATATATATATATATATATATATATATATATATATATATATATATATATATATATATATATATATATATATATATATATATATATGTATGTATATATATATATATATATATATATATATATATATATATATATATATATATATATATATATATATATATATATATAAACGAAGTATATATATATATACTTCGTTTATGTCTTTTTGTGAAATCATGTATTGAAACAGATATTAGGATAGGTTTGGATGGGTATGCAAGCAACAAAATACTCGCACCCGTTGAGTTTCACTTCTCTTTTATTTTTAGTGAGATCCCTAATCTTCTTAGCGATTGGTTTAGAAACCGGATGGTTATTTAACTGTTATATTTAATTGTGAAAGGTATTTTGTCATGTAGTGCCAGTCTTTCTTAATGACTTCGTCATCTGTCTTCTATTTTGATCTAGTTACTCCATCATACATTGTTGTATATCACTCATTACTGGCAATTCCAAATAAAAGAGTATCAGTTGTATAGGAGATATTTCTATATGAAATAAATATATATTTTCTCTACTAACATTTTGTGTACCTTATGTATGGATGAATGTATGTATGTATTTGTATGTATGTATATGTGAATGAATGTATGTATGTGTTTTTATGTATGTATCTGTATTATTAAGATTCATACATATAACATCTCTCTATCTATCTATATATATATAGAGAGAGAATTAGTATATCTACCAACATATGTGTACAGATGTATACCCATCCTAGCAAATATATATGTTATGTCTTAGTACCTTTGTGGTTCTATGCAGGGGGATGCAGATGCGTTGCGTAACTATATTTATTCCCTTACAGAAACTAATTAGTTGGAGTGAAAATTTTAGTAAGTAAGTTAAAATTTTCTTATTTTACGTCTTTCATATATATATATATATATATATATATATATATATATATATATATATATATATATATATAACGGAGGAAGTGTGGTAAGGAACCTCATGGACCATAACGCACCAGAGTACTGAATACTTAGGGTAGTAGAGTGGGTAATAGGAAAATATTTAACCTCGACGGCAGAGCTCAAGCCGTTTCGACGGCTATTTCTGGACTGAGTCCAGAAATAGCCGTCTAAACGGCTTGAGCTCCGCCGTCGGGGTCATACATTGTTTTATTATCCACTCTACTACCCTAAGTTTTGAGTACTCTCTAAGTTTTGAGTACTCTGGTGCGTTATGGTCCATCTGCTTCCTTACCACACCTCCTTCGTTTTATATATATATATATATATATATATATATATATATTTAGTCTTCAAATTTATTATTATTACTATATATATATATATATATACATATAACTCAACTTTGATAGGTTTCGGCCAGTATTGGCGCAGGTCATGTCTAACTTAATAGCACCACATTGCGAAGTCTTTCAGATCAGGATTTGGACACTATGCCCCCCCCCCCCCCTCAAGTAGAGAGTTATTGATTACAGAGACATATGCGGGTGTAGGAGGTTTATCCAGAATTTCTTGAACTTTACAGTGTCTGTATCTCTTTTAATGTGTTTTGGTGTAATGTTAAAGGGAGCGGGGTCAATTGAGGTGAAATAATTGTGCCGTATTGTTGTTATGAGATGCGAGTGTGTTTTTTGTTGTGGGCGGATAGCACGGCACCCAAGTCTTGTGTGTAGTTTACAGATGATGCCAACATCATTTCGGCAATGTTGATGGAATATTTTCCACATCGTGCAGATAATGTAGCGCTCACTGCGGCGTTGGAGAGAATAAAGTTTGAGTTTTTCTAGTCGACCCCAATAGTCAAGGGCTGTCATGCCATCTATTTTTTTCGTGATTGACCTTTGAGGAGTTTCAATTTTCATGATACTTTGTTTCATGTGGGGAGATCACAGTGAACAACAGTATTCAAGGTGTGGTCGGGAAGAGAAGAATAATAGTGTGGATATCTCTCGACTAGAATCCAGTAACACATTCTGCGGGCCATGTCAACTGCTTATATGAGTGGCCTAGCTTATGTTGTTTTCCACAATTACCCCCAAGTCTCTGATGTTGTTGGATGCCATGAGAGTTTCACCTGAAGGAAGGGAGTATGGGAGTTTCAGGGCATCCTCTTTTCCAAAGTGGATTAACTCAAATTTATCCTCGTTCAGCAGTATATTGTTCTTTTCCGCCCATTGGATAATAGACATCTGCGAAGATGTTCATGCTGCTGTGCTTCATGATGTCAGTAATGTCATTAATATAGATAATGAAAAGAAGTGGGAACACCACTACTGACTTTGGCTGCGCTGGATTTTACTCTTTCGACTACAACATGTTGGGTTCTGTTTGACAGGAAACACTTGATCCACAGCAGCAAATTTCCAGTGACACCAATGTTGGATAGTTGTATATATGTATGTATATATGCATGTATGTATGTCGAGTCACTCTTGAGTGCTACTGGTAACATGTAACCCAGTACAACACATGGTTGGTTCGTCGGCGACTAAACCGGCAGTATCGGTAGAGGGTCGGTCGCCATGCTTTCCAGCATAGTTACGTCCCTTTTCGATCTGAGTTCAAATCCCGCCGAGGTTGACTTTGCCTTTCATCCTTACGGGGTCGATAAAATAAAGTACCAGTAATGCCCTGGGTAATTGCTGGCCTTGTGCCTAAAGTAGAAACAATTATATTATATTATTACATTTTATTATCTTATTATAATTTTCATCTTTTAATGTACTATCCTTCCTAGTTATGACCATTATTTTACCTATCTATATTTATCCTAGTTATTTCTGTATATTTTATATTTACTTATTTATATTCACCTAAAAATTCCATACAACACAACTCAGCATTTAATTTTTACATTCCTTTTTAAACTTCACTGCACCATCTACATTCCACTATCAATATAACAGTTCCTTTATATTCATAGGTTCTTTATAGTAATTCTATTTTTAACACCATTCAACCATTCCTTTCAAAGGGTCGTGACCTCAACTAAAGTGTGTTATATTTCATCTTAACATCATATGGCAAAAAACCATTTGATTGGTTTGTTCTTCAGCTACCTCCAAATAAGGTCATAGAACTCAATTTACTATTGATTTTGAATAAAATTTTCATTGCTTTTGACAACGGCTGATGATATACATGTAGGTAAATATATTCCTTATTTGATATTTTGTAACTAGCCCTACATAGATCAATAACGAAATATGCGCACGATGTATTATTATCACCTAGAAACGATTGTAAAGCAGTGAAGTATATTTCTAATGACTTCAATTTTTATTTCATTGTTTTAACTTATATCATGACCTCTGTTTTCCTTTTGATGTTTTATTGTTTTCCAGGATTTATTTTAACCTACAACATTTTCAACATATGGATTACATTGAGTTCTTCATGCAGACTAGACCCCACAACTTACCGTGGATATCTCTGTATATGTATATATATATATAGAATAAGAAAGCGAAGTAGTTTCAGATGTTAAAGTCCTTTAATAATAATGCTGTGATACATATATCAATGACAACAGTGGCCACACTGTTCGGTGCGCCCAGTGCCATGACATCGTCAGACAGCTTGTTACATAATAAGGTTATGTTTCCGAGGCAATCCAAATTGAATCGACATGGGAACGGACAAAGAGTGTGCTCTTGAGTTCTTCGTCCGTTCCCTTGTGAGTGCCAATTCACCCCCACCGGTCTGCGCAGGCGCAAGTCCGAAGGAAGTTGACCATCAACTACCGCAGAGTTCTACGAAACTCGCCTAGGCAGGTCCCCCTCTAACCAAACAATGACCCATCCAGGCCTGTAATATGACACGGTTACAGCTTACTGCTAGCCACCCTGTTAGTGGCAGTCGGCCGAAAGTTAGTGGGGGTGGGAGAGTATGAGTATCAATAGGTCCCACTACTACCCCTAAATTAAGCATAGACAGTAGAATTGACCATCAACCACTAAGAGAATATATACGTATTTCTAGGTATTATGGTTTCTCAGTGGAAATTATGAATGAGAGTTGGAGATTAAAACTAAAAATTAAAAATCAAAAATCAAAAATTAAAAAAAATTACAAGTTAGAATCTAGATTGAAGTAAGTAAAAACTATATATTTACATATGATAATTAATAAATAGGGAGATGTTTAAGTTATAGTAAGAAGTTTTGAAAGTGGGATCAATATTACAGGTATATTATCTACATATTGAACGATAGTACCGTACAGTAGAATGGGGGGTAGATTACAGTATGAAGCGTAGTTGTTAGGCAAATACATAGTTAATATCTCTATCACATGGAACAAAACAAAAATGCAAGGTATAACATACACAAAAAATACAAAAAATACATGAAATACATAGATATAAAATGAGATATGAGATACATATGTAAAATGAGATAGGAGATATATATGAGAAACATATGCGAAGAAGGTAAACTGCATGGAAATAAGGGTATAAGTGGTTAATATGATTATATCCACATGCCCACAGTATCGGAGCTGTGATCGCTCAATTCCCCGTCTTTATGATTTATGAGGCTGAAAAATATTCTTATACTATGTCTATATATCTGTATGTATGTACGAGTGTGTACGAATTTCTTTCTGTGTGTCCATGTTTCTGTTTTTGTTTATATAATGCGGTGTCTATGTTTGAGTATATATGTGTGTCTCTCCTTGCTTTTCTTAAACTTCGGTGCATCATGTCTTCGACTTGGTATCGTATTGCGGTAGTGAATCCTAAATAATTATAATTACATCCTTTTTATATAGACTGCGATATTCTTTGACGACTGATGACTAAACTCGAAAAGTTTCTATTTTATGTCTATGGGTTTCTATTCGTCAAACATATCACGATTTTTGTTTTTGTTTTGTAAATGCATCTTTATTGAAAATCAATAACTAATTTCATATTAAGAAAGAAAAAATTATATTATGAAAAATAACATTTTGACTTTCAATTATGTGCTGTTTTGCATCTATGGATGAATGTCTCTTTATGTGTGCATTTGTTCAGCATTTGTGAAGCTATGCGTCATAAAATCCTTGTCGTGTTATATTCTCGTAGCTTTTATTGATGTGGGCTCTGATTGATCGAACCCATGATTAAAGATGTCCTAGCTATGACCATCCAGCATAGAATACATGATGGCCAGAGGGTTTGAAATTCGTTAACAGGGTGGCCCTCCAGTTGCGACAAAACGCTATGTCAGTTTGCCTGTTAATGGGTAACACATGACGCTGTGAGAAAATTTTACGGACGCAAAATTGGCAGTCGCGATCCCAATGGCGGTAAGGGTGTGTTCTGTCCAAGACGTTCCATTCAATATTCGGGATAAACGTAACATGGAGGTGGAATTTTCCTTGTTCTTTCATCTAAAAATGTTCATATTTTGGGTTAATTTGCCCTTAAATTCATTGGCTATTTATCTGGCGGGTGAAGATGGCTCTATAGACCACAGCCTTTAGGGAGAAGGATCATCCCAGGAGTCAATTGATAGGGTATCTAGACATGGGGAGATAAACTTAACGTTATGGGAGTAAAGAGCTTCTGGTATTTAAGATTAGCTACTTCTATTTAAATAGCATCGCTTGCAGCACTGCTCACAACAGCAGAAGTGGTAATAAACTCTCAGGAGAGCTGAACAACAGAAGGTATTCAAAGAAGAACCTCCTTCTCCTCAAGCGAGTGTTTCGGCTCTTAACTTGTTACACTCTAAGGGGGCCGAGCCGCATCCAGGTCATGACTCCTGGGAGCCCTTCTGCTGACATTTAGCCATTCCGATATCGGGGACATGCTGTAAACAGTATGGAGATTTTGTTGACAAAGCAAAACAGACACCGACACAGACTGCATCACAAGCACCAAATTAAAACTACTAAAACCCTAGCAATTGTTTTCTTATATTAGTTTTCTTTGTGAATATAACAGTTGACAGTCAAACACAAAACAAACATCAAACACCTTAAAATGATGGTATTGACTTTTATTGTAATGTAGCAGCTTTAAATCGTAACAGATTTTTTACTGCTACAATAAACAAGTTGCACGACTGCACAGAATCTCCACAACAAAATGTGGTTTATGTTTACTAACTAATGTAGTTTATACTTACTAACTAATGGGATTGCTTAAAAAACTTAACAATATTGTTATGTAAATAGAATGATTGAGAAATGCTCATGCTTCCCGTTTTTAAAAGAAAATTGGAAAATGTTTATTGGGGAAGATTTTGATGCGTCATTGAGAGGTCGAGAGCCTAAGTAAACACTATCCTGGGTGTTGACAATTTATCTAACGTATTTGCGTGGATATTGGAAGTAACACCTATTACTCAGAATTTCCCGTCTAATCGACGACCGATGATGACCAAATTAGACACAATGAAATTCTAAGTCAACTACTAAGCACTTATCTAATGGTTCCGCCTGTTATTCTTCAATTTGTTTATTTTCACTCTTTTATCTAAATATGTTTACTTAAATCTTGTTTTAGATTTAGTTGAAAGCATGTTACAGAATATTCATGTATGTGTATAAATGAAGATATTGATATATATATATATATATAAAACACAAGCACACATATATACACACAAGCATATAAATACATACACCTCTATGATTGTGTGAGTTTCTCTCTCCTTCACTCTCTCTCTCACTCTCTCCCTCTCTTTCTCTCTCCTTGTATATATATACAGGGGTTGGTCAAAATAATGGAAACACCTTAAAATTTCAAACAAATTTATTTTACCATGGGGTAGGACCGCCTTTGGCAGTAATTACAGCTTGAATTCTATGAGGTATGGACTCGTACAAAGTTTGTTTCCAAAGGAATTTTTGTCCATTCTTCAGCTAAAACAGTCTCCAGTTCTTGTAGTGATGATGGTGGAGGTTATCGACTCCTTACTTGTTTTTCTAAAATGCACCATAAATGTTCAATAATATTGAGATCTGGGCACTGTGGTGGCCAGATAAGAAGTTCAACTTCACTAGAATGTTCCTCGTGCCATTTAGTAACAACTTTAGCTGTGTGAATTGGTGCATTATCATCCTGAAAGATTGCGTTTCTCCCCGGAAACAGTTCCGCAACCATAGGATGAATTTGATGAGATAAAATGCTTAAATAGTCTTGACTATTAATTCTGCCATGAAGGGAAACCATTGGGCCGGCGGATTTCCAAGATATAGCCCCCCCCCCCCATCATCACAGATCATCCTCTATGTTTAACAGTTGGAAGAAGGCAGTCTGGGTCAAAAGCTTCTTTTGGCTGTCTCCACATACTCGGCCGGTGGTCGGAAATAAGGTAAAATATGACTCCTCCGAGAAAATAACGTTCTTCCATTGCTCTAAGGACCAATTC
>OZ024741.1:68620020-68625020 GCA_964016885.1 Eledone cirrhosa | reverse complement strand
TATTCAGTTTTGGTTTTAAGTTTTTACCGGTTGCGCTTTTCTAATGCTTTTCAAAAATAATTTTGAGATAGAACAAACATCACGGGCGCTCTATCTCAAAATTATTTTTTAAAAGCATTAGAAATGCGCAACCGGTAAAAACTTAAAACTAAAACAGAATACTAACCAATACTTATTACTAATTTTTACTTATTCCTAATCAAACTATTTTTCACTGGGAACAATTTGTCAGCATTTTCTTTTCCTTTTACCAATATATCATAACTCGTGTGTTACACCTCTATTCTTTTAAATATATATATATATATATATATATATATATATATATATATATATATATATATATATATATATATATATATATATATATATATATATATATATATATATATATATATATATTTACATATATACATATATATATGTATATATACATATATACATATATATATATATATATATATATATATGTGTGTGTGTGTATATATACACATATATATATGTATATATGTATATATACGTATATATACATATATATACATATATATACATATATATATATATATATATATATATATATATATATATATATATATATATATATATATATATATATACAGTATATCTATGTATATAAAACTGAGGATGTCTGCCTGTGTGTATGTGAGTTTGAATCCCTAAAACTCGAGAACCAACCAACCGACTATTTTCAAACTTTACACATATAATACTTATGTTACAGGGAGTGTTCCGAGCAAAAGAATTTTCAAATTTTCAATTCCCTAGGAACCGCATTAGGCGATTTAGCGATCTCTCTCTATAATTCTTAGTCATTCTTTTTATATAGATACATACTTATAACGTCACGCCCTTATAATATCTGTCAGTATGTCTGGCTGTCTGTATTACGTCACTTCCCTGAGGATGTATGTCTGTGTGTATGTGTGTGTGTGTGTCTGAGTTTGAATCCCTAAAACTCGAGAAGTACCCAACCGATGTTTTTCAAACTTTACATGTGTATTACTTATGTTTCACGGAGTGTTATTCAGGGAGTTAAATAGAAAATTTTGATCTCCTAGGGCCCGCATTAGGTGAAAAACTGCGTTTTTTAAGCTTTTTATGGGTTTTTTTAGGTGTTACGTCAGACCGATTCATTGAAATTGTAACTATGTATTAGTCAGTCTCTTCTTCATACCGTGAGCAAAGAAAATCCAATTTCTTTTATGGCCTAGGGCCCGCATTAGCTTAAAAACTTCATTTTTCAGCTTTTTAGGGCTTTTTGGGGGCGTTACGTCTAGCCGATTTTCCCGAAATTTCAAACCATATTATGCACATAAAAAAATTTCATTTTCTTTATCCCCTAGGGCCCACATTAGGTGAAAATCTGAATTTTTCCTGTTTCATCGAGGAAAATCTTAAAGATTATCCAGCCATCAGAGTATTGTGTTTATTTTCTTGACATATTGTCCAGGCATGCAGTTTTTCCACGATTAGGTCTGTTGGCGGCCCGCGTTCCAAAAATAGCTTATCCCGTGCAACGCCGGGTACCACTGCTAGTATATATATATATATATATATATATATATATATATATAAACGTTTGTATATATATATATACTAGCAGTGGTAGTATATTTGAAGAATTAAAAAGCATAAAAGAAAGAGGATATAGGAAAACGTCTATTTATTCATTTGAAATTTTTGTTTGTAAATTGAAATTTGTTTTATATATATATATATATATATATATATATATATATATATATATATATATATATATATATATATATATATATATATATATATATATATATATATATATATATATATATATATATTGATAAAACAAATTTCAATTTACAAACAAAAATTTCAAATGAATAAATAGACATTATGCTGTTGCTTAGAAAAGACGTTTTCCTATATCCTCTTTCTTTTATGCTTTTCTATTCTTCAAATTTCAATTTAATGTGTTAAATAGTGATGAAGGAACGTAACTGTTTGCTACAAAGGCTAGACTGTCGTCATTTATATATGTATATATCGTGACATTTTTGTTCGAAATTAATTGTCGCAGTGAGTATAGAATAGACAAAATTTGTTAGAGTTCTCAAACAATTCTTCTTCTTCTTCGCCCACTATATCCTGAGAGGGTCGTCGGAGCAGGGTCCTGAAACTCTCATTTCATTGGGTCCTGTCAAAAGCAACCGTCTCCAATTGATCCAGTTGGAACCCCAAGCGAGACCAGCTAAGCTCATGGGGTCTACTCCTGGGTCTCCTGCCGATTGGTTTTGCCCGTAAAATTTGTCCAGCGATTCTTTCCTGAGACATTCTAACCTCATGGCCATAATATCGGAACTGTGATCTCTCAATTCGGAGAAGTAACGTCTCTACCTGGAGTGACTCTGATTTCCGAGTTACGCACTTTATCGAGTAATGTTATTCCAAAGACCTTTCGGCGGAATCCCATTTCAGCCGCTTGTATTCGCGATCGTGTTCTTAAAATGCAGAAACAGCGTCTTCGACAGCGTGCGTAGTCGAATGTATCAATGCATGCACTAGAGCTTATTTGTTTTCAAGCTGAAGATTTATGCCGTCACTATACATATTCTCTCGCTAATTACGATCCTATAGGCAATAAGAATATGAACTCATCATATATACAAATTGGCAGAGTTGTTAGAACGTCGGATAGAATGTTTTGCGATCTTCGTTTCGGCTCTCTTCTCTCTGACTTCAAATCCCGCCGAGATCAACTTTGCCTTTTATCATATCGAGGTCAATAAAACAAGTACCAGTCAATTAATGGCGTCGATTCTTCTTATTTTTATCCCTTTCTCTTTCCCACTCTCAATCATTCCTTGGAAGGAATCTGCTGTGTTCAAAACTGGAGAGGGCTGGCTGGCTTAAAATGCTCGAGAAACGCTGTATGCCCCTACGGCGCCCCTACGATTCCATCAGAAGTAGTTGCGCGACCATATCGATATATATATATATATAAACTATAATAAAGTAAGGAGTGCGGGACTGCATCCAGAATATATTTTTTTATCCCGTTTGTAAAATAAGTTGGATTACTTTGAATAAATAATGAATGAATATTACATAATTTATCTAGTAAATTTCGTAATTGTTAATTAAATATAAATAATATTGTTGCTTATTTTAAGATTCACTTCTTTAAAATTTTCAAATGTCAACACTTCTAGTTAGCGATCGCTTAAATAAACATTCATATATTTCCGTCACTAATTTTCTCCTAATGCAGTTTATATATAATATCGTCTTTTTTTAATGTATCATGGATTACATTACTGATTACATAAGACAATGTAACACAGTCTTCATTCAATGTTTGTGTATATTGTCAATTGCTATTTTATTTGATGTATCATATCTACATGCATATATATTTGCGTATAATATCAATATGTACATTACACATGCTAGCAGAAATTCACCCGAAGGGTGGTTTTTCTGCTAGTATGAATAATAGCTGTAAATTGACGTTTTAGCTGTTGTACAGCAAGTACTATTCAAACAAGGCCAAAGATTACACCAGTTAGTCTCAGTGTACTTCATACTGCTTTTAGGTAGAAGATCCCGTTAAGGGTGGAAGCAGCAATTCATTTTCTGCGTTCACAGATTGATTTTTTCAGTTTCAGAAGATCCCGTTAAGGGTGAAAGCAGCGATTCTTTGCTTAAACTTTAATCTGTTATTTTAATATCTGTATATATATAAAATTAAGTATGTGTGTGTTTGTCTGTGTGTCTGTGTATTACCTATAGGGATCTTACGACCGATTTTCATGAAACTTTACAGGCTCATAGATTAGTCATCGGGGAGTGTTTTCTATACATCAGCGTATCATTTTTTTTTATTCCGGGGTCATTCTCCAGATAAAAATCGATAGGGGAGGTCACCTTTTTTTAGGTATCGAAAATAAGATTTTTGGCTCTAGCTCCCACATTTTGCCGGCGATTTCGTTCAAATTTTAAAGCAAAATAGAATTTATCATTGCACATCCTATAATGGCTTTAGATTTTGGATTTTTTGTTCAGGAATGGCGTGGCAGCCGCTTAGATATTCGAAAATACCATCTTTTCGCTCAAATTTCAGCCTTTTCGGCTCTAGCTCCCTCATTTTTCAACCGATTTCGTTCAAATTCGAAACTTCGGCTCCACCTCACACATAAATCAATTTATTTGGTTCAACTTTTATACTTCGATAGAACTTATCATTACACATCTTATAGATGGTCAAAGGCAAAACGATGGCCACTGACGTCGTCTGAGCTTTTAGTTGTATATTTGAGAATTCATCGGTTTCCAATCAAGTAGCGTGAGGAAATTTGGCTTAGTGTTAGAGGTCATTACCTGCCTCCCCCAGCATGCCCCCTCGTCAGTCACCCGCCTTTCTCAGTGATAAAGGTAATCACCACTCTCCCCCGCATGGCCTGTGTGTGGCCATAGATGAGTCATCGAGAAGCAGTCGCTAAGATCAACACCTTTTCATCAAAGCAGATATTATTTTACCTACCCAGGCAACGCTAGGTACTGCTGCTAGTATATATATATAATTATATATTCGTGTACAGATATGTTTGCATTCACAATAACAAAATGTAAACAAACGTATTTATTTCACGAGGCTCGATAAGGATAAATATATATCAAATATATAAGAACCCTAGAGCAAATCCCGAGCAACGCCGAGCCATTCTGCTAATCATTGGATTGGCAGTATCGGTAGAGGGTCGGACGCCGTGCTTTCAAGCATAGTTACGTCCTTTAACGATCTGAGTTCAAATCCGGCCGAGGTTGACTTTGCCTTTCATCCTTACGGGGTCGATAAAATAAAGTACCTGTAATGCACTGGTTAATTGCTGGCCTTGTGCCAAAAGTAGAAACAATTATTACTATTTAAAGACTAGTGATATGCTTTTCATCATTCCGAAGTTGGTAAGATAAAGCACCAATCAAGAATCGACTTTCCCCTC
>OZ024741.1:68595020-68607520 GCA_964016885.1 Eledone cirrhosa | reverse complement strand
CCAAATGTTGTTTATTTCAATAACTAGAGCTGTCAGTCGGTATCTGACAGATACAAAGTTCAAATCATCGTTGTGGCCACTGGCCAATTCTTCTTTTTTTCCCGTCCATAAGAGTATTTTACCCGATTTTCTAAGTTATTTTTAGCAATCGACTGTATTTACATTATTTCTGCGTCGGAGTATATTACATTTTCTAAGAATATATATATGTTATCGAAGCTTGAGCCATGTTACTCTGGAATAGGAAGATATACTGTTTTGTGTCAAAGTTCATGACTTGAAAAGCCTAATCTACCCGAACCTTGATAAGTGAGAAGGATCCACCTGTAGCTTCAGACACACTCAGACACTAGTATATGTACTCAGACACTAGTATATGTACTTTATATGTATGTCTCTAAAGTCATTAACTAGATAATTGACGCGAATTATTTAATGACTGCCGAGCGTGTGTTTCTCCGTGAAAGCGAGACGAGAATAAAATCAGGTTAGTGTGATCCGATTGTAAGCCAGTCAGTGGTCGTGTTGTATGTTAGAGACGTAGCTACCCATTCTCTTTGTGTAGAGCTTCAATCTCTGCTAGGAGACAGTTATGGAATTTTTCTAATCCGAACCTCTACATTCTCGATCAAAAATATTCATCAAGATTCGAACCTGCATTGTAGATACGATTTTCTGTAAGCCTACCAATATACTAAGTCACGGGATACGTCATAATTATAAGACCATAAAACATTCTAATAATCTTTCCTTTGTAAAATTTGTTGAAACTTATAAAGGACGTTAGCTCAGTTTTCAATGTCATACGGCCATCTACTGTATAACAGGTGCACATACGTGGTTATTGTTGTGTGTATGTATGATTGAGTGTGTATACTGCATTTGTTTATCTTTGTTGTGGAATTTTTATGCAGTTTTGTTTCATTCTAATTTTGTGAGAGTATTTGAGCCACGTAATGATTGGTTTATGGGCTGGGATTTGCTATATTGTGTCGGCTGATAATGGTGCATTTTATGTGGTGTGTAAATTGTGTAATATTTTTTCTGAACAATTATGTAGAATATATGCTGTGTGAGTTGTGGAATTATTATAACTAGTTTTAACTAGTTATAATAGAGTGACATTGCATTTAGGAAACAGAACGTCAGAATGTAAATAGATACTATTTGGAGGTATTAATAATGATGTACCCTTTGCGAAACAATTTCATTCTCGCATCATTTAATACGGACTGATGTTGCCATTATTAAGTGTGTTCTGCAAAGATTGAACACTGAGGAGAAATTCTGATAAATTTTAAACAAAGGGATGCGAAATTTTCCTGTACAGAATAGGAGCTGGGGTTGAATTAACGAATGCTAATTAGGTTGATTACTATCAGATACGTGAAAACATTAATCAAGAATATATTTGTAGACTGCGTCGAGGCTGCAGGACAGGTAAACTATACCAACTTTTATTTGTCGTTGGATTATTGTTTTTCTGGGCCCGAGTTGGTCTGAACTCACAGATATAGATAACTAGATAGCGTATTGCTATCTGCACTCACTGGGCAGGGATTTCCTCGTGCTTTCTATTAGGATACGTACTAATTTAAACAACTGCATCTACAGTATTTCCTCGAAGGAAAACCAGTAATAATATTTCGTTAAAATGGCTTTACTCATATCATTGGTAGTACTAAAGTATTTGATTCAATCGACACCTAAGTAACTGAAAAGTTTCAAACTTTTCAAAAATGGGTGCGATATATTATATAGATTCTATATAATCTAACATCATTGAAGAACTTTATGAACCGTTTATAGTAAATATCTATGTATGTATCCATAAACTCCTGGTGGAGTCGTAGGGGTGCCATGATGACATACAGTGAGGCTTAGGCACTTTTAAACCTGGCGGAGCCCATCCACCTCCAGATCTTAACTCAACCGATTTCTGCAAAAAAAGAAGAGAGATAGGGAATGATAGAGGTGAAGTGAAGTTAGACAGAGATAAAGAGGAAGAATCTATCCCCAGTACTGAACTGGTACTTTTTATATCGACCTCGAAAGTCTGGAAGACAAAGTTGATCTCAGTTGATTTTGAACTCAGAGCATAGGGAGCCGGAACGAATACCGCAAAGCATTCTATCAGATGTTCTAATGATTCTGCCAATTCGCCACGTATCATCTCTAACAATGGTTCTCAACCTTTGGTGAAGCGCTAGTGCCAACTAAAGTCCCCTAGAAAATAAACTGGAGACAATATTTTGTGTGCGTGTGTGTGTGTGTGTGTGAATATATTTCCACTTCATCATCACTAATTCTGGTTGTCGGTGGTTTTGTTTTCATCCCGTATCATTTCTTTTGATTTATATTAATTCCCCGGGGAAGTTAGTGACCAACAGCTTTGATTCATTGTTGTATTTGATTTTAATTTGTGTTATTTTTCTAAGATATTTTCTGAGAGCAAAGTTTTTTCGTGGATACTCAATTTACTATTTTCCTTTGTGTGGAAGCTCGAAATTCTTATATAGAGCCCCTGGGACCATATGGACCCAGAGGTCGTCGGGTCAAAGGCGCAGTATGTTATTTGTTTTTAATTAGCGTTGGAAGAAATCTAACAAGTTCCGATGTGGAGAGGAATTGTCGCTACTAGGTTTAAATCACCCTAGACATGCCGTCTAACAGAACACGCCCCTCCCCTCTCACTTCATAAAAATTAGCTTTGTATCTTATAAATTAATTAATGTAAAATTACCAGACTTGTCAACTGGGGAGATCTCCCATACGGGGAGATCTCTCACCCACTTTGGGGTGGGTGAGGGATGACTCATCTTGTGAAAATGGGTGTAGCTTTCATTATGTAAAATCTTCCCATTTTGCCTCATTTCTCCTCGTTTGGGGGCACTTTTTTTCATGGTACTCCCCGTTTGGATTTTTAGATGTTGAAAGGTTTGAATTACTGAGAAGCGGGATACGCAAAAATACTTTCCTTTTGTGCGGGATATGTTAGAAACAGCAGAATCGTGTCCTTCTTTCAGTATAGTTTGGATAATTCTTATTCTTGTTGTTTATAAAATAAACTATCTTCCTTGAAGCTTTCTCTTTTTTTTTTGTACTGGCGCCAATACTTCTCGTAATTTTATTCCTCTATAATCTTCAATGAAAAAAGACCTACTGCGAGACGAACAAAAGGAGGCCGCCATTCTCTTTCAGTGCGTGGTTGAATCCAATAATTACAGAACTTTGGTAGCTTTGGGAAAAAGTGTATATATTGCAAACATATATTTACCTCTAGCATGGAGACTGTGTACTTGGACGAAAATAAGTCAATATTTATTTCTCTGTTTCTGCTATGTGGGTGTGTGTGGTTGTTATTTTTGTGTGTGTATTGATAGAAAATGTAAAAAGTCGGACAAAATGACATTCAATATTATATACAAATCCCGCTGAGGTTGACTTTGCCTTTCATCCTGACGGGATCGATAAAATAAAGTACCAGTAATGCACCGGGTAATTGCTGGCCTTGTGCCTAAAGTAGAGACAATATTATATATATATATATATATATATATATATATATATATATATATATGTATGTATGTATGTGTGTGTGTGTGTGTGTGTGTGTGTGTGTGTGTGTGTGTGTGTGTGTGTGTGTGTGTGTGTGTGTGTGTGTGTGTGTGTGTGTGTGTGTGTATCAGTTTTGAGATCCAATACCGCAATCGTCAGCTTTGTCTCATCTTTCTGAGTCAGTAAAAAATTCATTTAACTAAATCTTCGTCTATATTTTACCTGTCCAATAAATAAACTTCCATTTGCTCGCTTCACTTGCTAGAAATAGTGACCCAGGCTCCTTCAGATAATACCTTACTGTCATTCATTTAATGTACACATTGAAATCAATAAACCTATTCACACTGTGATAGGAAACGAAATGCATTGTCATGGTTGAAATGCTTATGGTAATACATTCACTCAATCTGTGTTGTTTCGGTACTCAACAACAAGCGACACTTTGTCAACTTTTACGTAGGTTGTATGAATGGTTGTAAGTTGAACAACCTTGCTTCAATTCACAATTAAAATCATTTCACTTCGTTTAAGCTGCTAATATATCCCAGGAAAAGCATGAATCTATAAATTTCTATTTCTTTCTTTCTCACCCATACATATGTCTCTATCCATTGATATACAAAGCGATATGTATTTAGTTCTTTGCATAGTTCTAGCATAGTTAAGTTTATTCGTCATTAAATCTACACTATGTATGTATACCTCACTTTAAATCTAGTCTACGAAATAATGTGAGAATGCTTCTACGCAGGCCTACCAAGCTCTAAAAACCCAAACGGGAAGTACCATGAAAAAAAAGTGAGAAATGAGGCAAAATGGGGAGATTTTACATAATGAAAGCTATACCCATTTTCACAAGAGAAGACCTCATTCACCCACCCCAAACTGGGTGGGAGATCTCCCCGTCTGACGAGGAGGGTTGACGTGTCTGATGTAGTCTCAGATACTTTGAAACAAAACAGGATAATTATGGTTAGAAAACCTTCGTTAGTGAGTCTGCTCTATCTGGACTAACCTGAAGATAAACAGCAAGAAAACATAGACACTGTTATCTACACTAAATACAGTAGAGAACCTAGTTTCAACTCACTCTACTGTGTATTCTATTTAGGGTGCACTCTTTTTTTCTTCATTATCAGTTTTGTTGTTGTCAAATTACAGGTTAGCCCTATGGAATGAACATACGATCGAATGTTTTTCAGTAATGATTATCTTATATATATTAAGGCGGTGGATTGGCAGTATTGGTAGAGCGTCAGACGCCATGCTTTGCAGCATAGAGTTATGGCCCTTTATGTTCTGAGTTCAAATCCCACCGAGGTTAGCTTTGCCTTTCATCCTCACGAGGTTGATAAAATAAAGTACCGGTAACACACTGGGGTCCATTTCTTCGACTTTCCCCTCTCCCCAAATTGCTGGCCTTGTACCTAAAGTAGAAACAATTATATATTTGCAATCATAGCCATGATGTATGTGCGCGTGTGTGGTGTTTGTGTCATGACTCGTACACTGTTCATTTTCCTGATTTTTGTACATTATTCTATGTACTATATATGCACTTTTGGCTACCTTTTATGAACTGATGTACACAATAATTTTCATTATTATTATTTTATTTAATGGCGGTGGATTGGCAGTATCGGTAGAGGGTCGGACGCCATGCTTTGACGCATAGAGTTACGGCCCATGCCATTCTGAGTTCAAATCCCGCCGAGGTTAACTTTGCCTTTCATCCTTACGGGGTCGATAAAATAAAGTACCAGTAATGCACTGGGTTATTGCTGGCCTTGTGCCAAACGTAGAAACAATTATTATTATTTTATGTATTAAGGACTACCTTATCAGTAGCAAATAATTTTTGAAGATTTAGTTGCTATTTCTTGTAAGTCGAGCAATCATCTTGAGGTTGGCTGTTTACCTTGTCAACGATGGTGTTGCCTTAAGCTCAAAGTCTCAGCTCAGCTCTGATCGAACAGACTTCTAGGGAAGGGGGAGGAACGCAAATATTTCAATGATGGGAATTTTTTAACTTGGTGGCGCGTTGTGTTCTTGAGCAAAACACTTCATTTTACAGCTTGGTATTAACTCTGCGACTAATTGGAATCCTGTCCGGGAGAGGAATTATACTCTCAGTCGCTTAACGCCAATGAAACCTGATTAACTTCCAGCTTGATGAGCTTCTGAGCTTGAGACCGTCTGTAACGTTCCTATTATATTTATAGTGTGTTACGCCATGCCGTGGGTCCTTTCGTCCTCGCTTCTGTTTTAAATGATATGGTGGGGATTGAGAGAGAGGCTGAGCTGCTGTTTCTAGCATGTGAAGCAACTATCCAGAAACTTCCTCATTTACAACAGAGGGAACGATAAAACAAGTACCAGGTATGAACCGAGACAGAATCCGCCGCTCGCCTATGCTTACAACTATCCTTTAAATGTAAGGATTATTATCAATATAAGATATTTTATTTGTCGCTGTGTGTTACTGTCTTACTGTCCGCATCATTGTTTTTGTACATTTTTAAAACTAAACCAGTATGCATGTTTCATTAATTTAATTTCTTCTTTTTTAAGGTTTTGAGTTCCACATTAAATAAATAAGATGATATTTGAGGTAAGTCTACATTTTTTTTTTACCTTTTTATATTGATATGCTACCTCGATATATGAAGGAGTTTAGATTTGACCTTTTGGTTGCGTATTGATGATGAAAAGAATTTTGAAGTTTGTTTCTTAGAGTTAAACATGTAGACGCATCCTGTCCGAACGGATAGAAAGTTGACTTCTGAGCCATTACATCACGGATTCCACCATACTGCCTAGAATCTTGGGTGATTGTTATTTATTGTAGCTTCATGTCAGCTGGTGCTTTGTGAATGAAATTTAATAGAGGGAAATTATATGGAAGCCCGTTGAGGGGAAAGAGTCAGCTTTGTCATACACTCTCATGCTAGATCTTGCAAATTATTTTAAGGTACACGAATCTGTTGAATGCTAAGCCACTTACAAGTTAATTTCATGGGCAGGTTGTTTCATTGATCTAACAACGAGGACACTTATCGTCGAGACCGACGGAGTTCAACTCCAGAAAGAATTAAGCAGGGTGAGGGATGCTAAATATTGACTGACATGGTACCAAAACACATTAGATAATATACACAGTGATTATGTTATTTATCATCGAAAGCTAGCTGAAGTAATTCAAATATAGTGGAATGCTGAACAAAATAATACCATACACCTATAACATAGGAGAAAAATGTTCTCTCTCTCACTCTCTGTGTATATCTCGGCACCTGTCCTTATGTATCAATCTCTGTGTATATACATATATATATATATATATATATATATATATATATATATATATATATATATATATATAATAGTAATGAGTATAATCGAAGCTGCAAGCAACAGATTCGCATCTGATCTTCGAAGACTGTCACAAAGCACTCGATGATAGAGTAATTAATAAATTTCTCTTCAGAGGGAAAACAAGAAGTTAGGTAATAGTGACATTATGAATAATGAGACCAGAAGCATGTCGCCACATTAATACTACAACAACGAAAAATACAGACAGGTTAAAGACGAACCTGTGGTAATATGCCTCTGGTCGCATTATTCATTGTACCACTATTACCTAACGGTGGTTTCACGTATGAGATATGCATTATTTATATTAACTACATGGTGGAGGCCCATCTTGCAATTCTCCCAAGAGAGGGGGTTATCACGTTTGTTGCGAGAGTTCAAATGAAAAAGAAATGGTGTGGGTGACGATAGATAGAAAATGCCAATGAAAATAGTGTGTGATGTGAATTCCGGCGTATGAAGGAAAATGCGATGGAGGGCTGGTAGATGTAAGGTAAATGTCCTAATAAAATAATGGTTAAGTAAAATGAGAACGGATAGACAAAGGACACACTTTTATTATTACACGTGTCAATGTTGTAGGTTGAAAGTATCAGTAGAGCGTCGGGCAACATGCTTTGCGGCATATAGTTACGGCTCTTTGCGTTCTAATTTCAAATCCTGCCTTTCTTCCTTATGGGGTCGATAACATAAAGTACCAGTAATGCACTGGTTTAATTTAATTGACTTTCCCCTCCCCCAAAATTGTTGGCTTTATGCTTAAACCAGAAACTATTATTACACGTGTCAGTGTTGTGGATTGGCAGTATTGATAGATCATCGGACATGCTTTGCGATATATAGTTATGACCCTTTACGTTCTAAGTTCAAATCACATCGATGTTAGCTTAGCCTTTCATTCTTACGGGTTGATAAAACAAAGTACCACTAATGCATTTGGGTCGATTTAATTAACTTTCCTCTTCGTTTCAAATTTCTAGCCTTGTGGCAAAAGTTTTTACGGGCCATTATTACGGGCGTCGGATTGGCAGTATCGGTAGAGAGTCGGACACTATGCTTTGAAGCATCGAGCTACGTCCCTTTACGGTCTGAGTTCAAATCCCGCCGAGGTTAACTTTGCCTTTCATCCTTACGGGTTGGATAAAATAAAGTACCAATAATACACTGGGTAATTGCTGGCCTTGTGCCAAAAGTAGAAACAATTATTACGGACGTCTTTGAGACGGGTGTTATGGAGTTCTCGGATGAAGGAAGAACCTCACAAAACGAGTAATTTAAGACGGTTTTGAAGGCCGTATTTTCTTCAATAAACATCCAAAAATCTTTGCAAAAACAAAAATTCCACCTTCAATATTCTAACCAAACCTATCAAAAATGGATATACATAAAAACAAAAAGGCAAACATCACTAAAGGTATAATAGAATGAGCTTATAGAGAATTGAGATCACAAACGAATGGTTGAGAGCCAGCAATAAAACTCTTCACGTCAAAAGTTATATTTGTTGGTTTATTCGTCATATATGTGTGAGTAATTTGAATGTCTTTTGATTTGTTGACAGGATTAGATTTCCTGGTAGGGTAGTCGCCAAATCGGGTTATATTGAAATTAGGCTACAAATAATTTTAGTTCATTGTGGTATCTTTTATTTTATTAGTTTTGCTTCGTAGAATTTATATATAATTTCTTCTTATTTGCTTATTTTTTGCGATGGTTAGCAATGCTTAACAAAACTATGAGACAATTATTAACATCTTCCTTTTCTTTCTTTTTATGGTGGTCGTTAGTCACGGAAGACTTTTACATGACAAATCTTGCCCAAACAATAAGCAAATCTCTCCGTCTCACTTTTTACGCGTTACTGCATCTTAATATTTTATGGTTTTATACAAAGACAATCCATTTTTTTTTTTATATATGCTAATATATACATACATTGTGACACGCGCACTTTGAGGTATGTCAAATTTTGATGAGGAAAATGGAATTTTATCATCACTAAGCTAAAGCTAGTGAACTTTTCGTTGGGATGTTTATAGACAGTAGGAGAAATAAAGATTATGGGGGGTCTGCACATTTTCTACTGACAAAGTAAGTGATGTTTCATATTATTAATTCTGCATTTTATGTTGTTATTCTGTTTACTCTATTTCTATTTGTTCCTACGGCTCATGTACGATATTTTCCTCACACTTTTCGACAAATGCTATAACGCAAACTATACATCTAAGAAAGCTACTGTGACAATATTCATTTATTTACACTCTATACAATGGATGAAATATGTTTTGTTTTGTTGTTTCTCAAGGAAATTGTGAATTTAGCTTCTATTAAACTTGGTGCCGAAGACAAGTTAGGTTGAAGTCACCATTAGATAATTTTTTTGTGCTTCGTTATCTTTTGTTTTACCTTCTTTGTCGTTTATGTCCGAGCCAATGGATTGAATGTTCGTATTTTAAGCGGCACAGTTTTACACCGTTACTAGACATTTAGCACTTAACTGAAGTAGGTACCACAAGATGTGCGATTTCCCAGATTCAAATAACGGCAGCAATGTTAAAGTGCAAAGTATCCATTAATGCACATGGCTGGGATAAATTATTCATATGGCAAAAGTATGTACGAAATATTCGCATCCAGGACAGGCTGAAGATATCAGCTATTCGAGCAGCAACTCAAGATACAAGGAAATTGGATATTTGAAAATATATAAAATGTAATAAGAGCAAAATGTAAAAATTAAGTGGAGTCAGTTTAAAAAGCAATATTACGCAAAGAAATTGCAGGATGAAAGGAAATGGTGAATAGCGGGTGAATATTTAAAAATATCCTTAAATTTGTGTTATCAAAGGGTGTGGTCAAAGGAAATACTTCCTGGAGATGTAAAGCTTCTGGTAGGAGGAGGTCATTATTGCATCCAGTAATAACAATAAATTGAAAGATGTCATGATAAAACTATGAGTTGCGGTGATAATAATGCTTACGATAGTTATAACAATGTCCACACAAGAAAACTGCTTTAACATAGTCCGATTTATAGTCAGATTAGATTATTTTAAAAATTCGTCAGTATAGAATAATTGTTATCAATGTGGAAAGTGATATAAAAATATTCGCTGTCGACAATAAATGATTTAGTTATACGTATTGAAGCATTTTTTTTTTCTTATGCTTTAGTAATTAGGAGAAAAATTGTAACTAATCTGCACACTATATGGAATGAGATGTAAATATCTGTTTTGTGTGAAACTTGCTCAAGGAAGATGGAAACAGTGTAACTCAAAGAAAGGATTCAAGGATGCATTGAAGGAGAATTTGAAGAATGTAGGAATTGATTTAATAAAAACCTAGAAAGTATCGCAGGGGATCGCTCTACATGGCATTCAAAAGGATAGGATCGCAGAGAAAACTTCGAGCAAAACAGGCTAATATAAATAAATATTAAGATGAATATTAAAAAAACAGCCAGTAAGGAAATATGAATTCATTGGAAATTTTTCTCCGTGTACAGTTTGTGGCAAAATCTGCCTGCCTGGGGCTGGAATTCAATCTCACATAAGAGTACATAATGGGGAAATTTCTGCTACCTACAGAATATATCAACCAGTTTACTCTGATCACATATGCCACAAGATCAACAAATCTCAAGGAGGTTTAAAGAGACATGTCAAAGTTCATCAGGATCAGACAACACAGACAGTTCAAGCCACACCAAAGCAAATGTACAATTTATATGGATGGCTTTTTAAAAATATGTCTGGTCTAAAAGTCTATATAACATCTCATGTACACTGAGCAGGCCAAACTTTCTATTGAGAAGACAACCAGTATATATAGATATGTGTGTGTGTACATATATATATATATATGTATGTATATGTGTGTGCGTGTTTGTGTGAGTGTCTACACATATAAGTATGTATTTATACAAATATATATGTACGTATATATGTAACTTTGATTTGATAACTTTGATAGATTTCGGCCAGTATTAATCCATGTTATGTCTAACTTAATAACACCACCTAGCAAATTATGATTTGGACACCATGGTCCACTCAAGTGAGAGTTATTGTTTTCGGATACATCTGGGTGTAAGAGGGTGATCCGGAATTTCTAAGAGGAGTTTGTCCACAGACGTTTTGAATTTTATGAGATGTATTTCTGTTTTTATGTGCTTTTGTGTAATGTTGAAGAGATCGGGGTCAATTGATGTGAAATAATTGTGCCGCAATGTTGTTACGAGCCGCGAGTTTGTTTTTTGTTGTAGTCAAATATTATATGCATATTCCATCAGCATTACCCAAATGATACCAACATCATTTGGGTAATGCTGATGGAATAGTTTCCAAGCAGCCTGTTCTAAGGACAACACTGCTTGCTCCACATGAAGAGGGCTCTAGAAAAGATGGCCTAAACAACGCTCGTTGGCAAATCACAGTCAACGGGCATCCTCTCATGTGGTCGAAAAACATCAAGGAAGACAAGGTACACTCCCACCAGCAAGGGTATGAATGAACTGAAAATCGCATGGTTGAATATCAGAACCATGCTAGTCACATTCGACAGTAGCCATCCAGTATATGGAACTGCTGTAATTTCATAGGAGCTGTCTAGACTGAATGTTGACATCGCCGCTCTCAGTGAAGTCCGCTTTCCAGAGGAAGGCAGCCTACAAGAGCATGGCGCTGGTCAGACAAACCAGCAGTAGAGAGATGGCTTTCAGGAGTGGGCTTCATGGTCAGGAGCTCTATCGATTCCAAGCTTGAAAACCTGCCAACAGGTCATTCTGACTACATCATCTCTATGTGCCGCCCACTAAGTAACCAACAATATGCCACACTCTTCAGTGTCTACTCCCCTTACTCTTCAAGCAGATCTGTGGAAAAGAACAAGTTTTACTCTGATCTGCACAGTCTATTACAGGGCATCTCTGTGGACGACAATGTCATAATCCTTAGGGATTCTAACGCCAGAGTGAACCGAAACTCTGTATCTTGTGAGGGAGTGCTTGGGAAACATGGCGTTGGTAACTACAAAGACAATAGATGCTTGCTGTTGGAGTTTTGCGCAGAACATCGACCCGTTAGCACGAACAACATATTCTAGCAGAAAGACAGTTTGAAAACAACCTGGATGCATCCTCGTTCCAAACACTGGCACCTCATTATTTATCTCCTGGAGCGACCTGAAAGATGTCATCATACTAGAGTGATACCTAGTGCGGTATATCACAACGACCATCGTCTCGTACGCTGCAAACGCAATCTCCACTTACTGAGGGATTACTCTGCTTACTGTCACAGGAAGAATCCTCGCAAAACAGGTATCTGCCATCGCAGAAGAACACCTCCCAGAGAGTCAGTGTGGCTTCATAGAAAACATGAGCACCACAGACATGGAGTTTGTTCTTAGGCCGTTCTAAGAGAAGTACCGAGAGCAAAATAAAGGGCTGTAGATGGCATTCGTTGACTAGCCTAAACCATTCGATACAGTGAGAAGAATTGTGGAATGAAATGACTCCGTGTTCCCCAAAGTTCGTGAACATGGTCATCCAGCTACGC
>OZ024741.1:68587520-68590020 GCA_964016885.1 Eledone cirrhosa | reverse complement strand
ATCTCGACCAATACATTGACATCCTGTCTAAATTTCCTCTCAGACATAATACTAATGTTAGGCCAAACATTAACAAATCAGAAATGTCTGCACTTAAACGTATACAAAATGATAAAACAATAATAATTAAACAAGCAGATAAAGGGGGTGCAGTTGTTATAATGGATACTGAATACTACAAGGATTTGGTTGAGGAACAACTGAAAGACACAACATTCTATCATGAAATACCGTCAAATATAGACCACAACATCATGAAGAAGATCAACAACCTGGCTTCAAAATACCACAACTCATTTACTGATAAGGAAAGAGACTACATCACCAATTTTGAGCCGAAACCCAGCAACCTGTATGGCCTACCGAAAGTTCACAAGTCAAAAGAAATACAACTGGCAGTAAGAGAACAAAACAGTGAGTACATTAAATTATTACACCCAAAAGACTTAAAACTTAGACCTATTATAGCTGGTCCAACATGCCCCACTCACCGTCTAAGCAATTTTGTTGACATTATTTTGAAACCACTATGTATTCACATACCCAGTTTCATCCGGGATGATATCGACTTCCTGTCCCATCTTCCCAAAACCACGGAAACGAATTCACTTCTACTCAGTTTTGATGTGGTAAGCCTTTACACCAACATTACACATGATTTAGGAATAAAGGCGGTTAAATACTGGGTGGAAAAACATAGAGAAGTGATTCCCATTAGATTCACAGCGCCATTTATATTAGACGCAGTTAAACTTATTCTGGAAAACAACACTTTCTTCTTCAATGGAAAGAATTACATCCAAATTAGAGGCACAGCGATGGGAACGAAGTTTGCTCCCGTTTACGCGAACTCTGTAATGGGATACTTAGAACAACAAATCTACCAAGAAATAGAGGAAAAATATAGTACTGACTTTAGAAAGTACATTGAAAAATCTTGGAAGAGATACCTTGACGACTGTTTCATCATCTGGACAGAATCTCTAGATACTCTGGATGAGTTCAATATCCTCCTGAATAACCTACACCCATCTCTCCAATTCACAAAAGAGATGAGTAGGACCAAATTACCATTCCTAGATATAATGATAATCAAAAACGACACCACCATTACCACGGATATATATTATAAACACACAGACACCCATCAATATCTGAATTTTAAGTCGTGCCATCCACCTCATACAAAACGCAACATCCCATACTGCCTAGCCAGAAGAATTTGTACCATTGTAGAAGATACGAATACCAGGTACAAACGCCTAACAGAACTAAGAGAATTTTTGCTCAAACAAAAATACCCATCTCTACTTATAGAAAATGGCATACAGCGGGCTATAAAAATACCTATACAACAACTTAGAACAACCCAAAGAAGAAGAAACCAAGAACTGGTCATACCATTTATAATGACACACAACCCATGTCACCAGAATATCTTCAACACTGCCAAAGCAAACCTACCGATCATTGCTCAAAGTAATGAATTAAAAGGCTTAATCACAGATCGATCTTTGACTCTTAGTAAAAGACAGCCAAAAAATTTGAAGCAATTGCTAACAAAAGCAAAGTTTGACCTTAACAACAAAGACCAATCATTCACTGTATCTAAATGCAATGATAATCGATGCGGCACATGTCAATCCATACACGCCGGTCAATATATGAAAACAAAAACTGGAAAAATATTCACAAATGCAAATATGAACTGCAAAAGCAGAAATCTAATTTACTGCATTAAATGCCCGAATTGTGAAGAACTATATGTCGGTCAAACTGGAAATGCACTATCGGAACGTGCACGGGTACACCGTCAACAAATCAGAGACCCAAATGTCCGTCAGATACCCCTAAGCGGCCACCTGGCAACATGTGGTCAGGGAATATTTATAATATTCCCATTCTACAAATTACACAGCCCAAATGAAATCAAGAGAAAAATCAAAGAAAAGAATTTTATTGATAAATTCAAACCCAAGCTAAATGAACAATAATAACGCCTAGGGGTATTACTTCTACTACCACTATGACCACGACCACTAACAACAACAACAACAACAATAATAATAATAATAAAAGTGATGTTGATGGTGATGATTAATAGAAAATGCTATTTTCATCATTTCAAAAAAGCAAAACAATTGATACGTTGGATATGACTATTGGTCGTTAGCATGCTCAACCAGCCGTGACGCTTAAACCAATCAGCTGTAGTAATTCAGTGAAACTACACACTGATTGGTCGAAATACAGTTTACAGGGCTTTGCATTCTGGAGCCACTTTTCTCTGTATAAAATGTATAAAAGGTAGGAAATTTACCCATCTCATTACAGTTGAAAATTGCAAACTCGACTGTCACCACATATCATGAACCTGAAGATTGCGAAAGCATGAAAGTACTTGTTCAATTAACACTTAGAATTTAATATTCTATCATACTATTTCATTATAATACCATTATATATATTTTAAAGGATTGTAAATAAAACGAGTAAATCA
>OZ024741.1:68552760-68587320 GCA_964016885.1 Eledone cirrhosa | reverse complement strand
TATAGGGGCCACCTCCGGCCCGTTCAAAATTAGGTTTCGAACACATCTCCACTCTTTCACAAATAGAAAACTAAGGCACTCCACCTCGCTCGCGGACTACATCACATCACTAAAGGACTTAAACATTAGCTTCTCCACGCACTGGGAGATTGTCGACAGGGCTGCACCGTACAACTTCAAGAGGAAATGCGATCTTTGCCTCATGGAGCTCTACCACATCATAACTGCACCCCACGAGCTCATCAACAGCAGAGCTGAAACAGCGATAAGTTGTAAACATCGCTTAAAAATATCCTTCTTTAGATGGGTTAAGAATGGAGAGTGAAATAACACACTGGATCTCCCTGCAACAAGTCTTAACACCCCGGCGGGCAGGCGCAGCAAAATAACACCCAGAAAACGATCCCTGCATACCAAAAATTATCCGGGAAAAACTGCCCTAACACCGGCCAAAGTTACCTCCCTTGACCTGCTGCAAAATCAAAACAAGATATTTTTGCGAACAATGAATCTTGATGTCGATTTAACCCCCAAATCTCTCTCCAAACTATATAAGGAACACTTGTGACCGTTTATGCCCTTGAGAAGCCCAACTGGGCGAAACGTACGTAGGTGATATTTTCAATAAACATGTTTTAACGGTCTATTCTCCGATTTTTCACTTTCCCACGTGCTTACGCTCTGCTAACTCTCTAGCCCACTAAATATTAACACTTCGAATATTTAATACTGCCGGCACTAATATCGAGCACCTTTGGCATACGCTACTTGGCAAATAACTATATGTATCACCTATCCCTCCTTTTTTTCTCTCTTTCTCGATACGTAAATACTATATATAATATATATATATAATATATATATATAAATAAAATAAAATATCAGGAGGCTGGACTGGTGTAAATCCTTGAAAGGTTTATTATACTATGATCATTTCAATGACCGGGTTCCATATGAATCCGGTGATATCATCAGGTATTGGAATATAACAAAGGAATATGTAAAAAATCATGGGTCCGAAAAATCAGAGACAGAGACAAAGAGGACGACTGACCAACTAGCTGCCTTTACCTCGGCCAGTGGCCCTCAAAGTGGTGGCAACTGAATCTATTATGACCATCCGGTGAGGGGGCGAAGGCTTATAATGCACTACCACGTCTCCGTCAAAGAAAAAGGGGAAGAAAGAAGAAAAAAGGGAGAAAGAAGTCAGCGTAATGGTCACACTACATTCATGCTAGAAAATGCCGCGAAAAAAATGCTACTCCGAAGAATCTATAATGGGTGTCTGTATGGTCTAATGTGTGAACCGAAGATTGGAACGTTAAACTTATGTTGCGAGTTATAGGATGAAATTAAATTAAATTAAAAATATTAAATTGCAAAATGATAAATTGAAAAATAAATTATTAGAAAATTAAAGGTTACGTTAGCGAGATTTATTTAGTGAACTTATATGAAAAAATTTATCTCGATAAGGTATTAGGATGGGATATAGAGTAAAGATTTCCATTGCGAGTCCCAGCCAGCACCCCCCCCACCACCACCACCATGAGTCAGCCAGTCTCGAGTGGTATCGTCCAGCGAAAGAAATGGAAATTAATTTTTCCGAATACTCTAGGAACGTAGCTACCTTAGGCCCCGGGAGCGCGAGCGGGAACTCCACCATTTCGACAGGCCATCGTCTATAACAAACGAATATTACTAAATCACACATGAGGAGTTTATTTACGTGCCAGAAGAGGCATGATACAGCTGATAGTTATGCCTAAACCTGGAGTTTATAGGTATAAGTATAATATGGCGGCCAAAAACAGGTGGCGCGGTGGGACCGGGGCAAAGCAACCCGCTCCGAGTAATTTCGTTTACCGAAAGAGGAGAAATTTATTTTTCCGAGCACTCAAGGAAGGCTGAACTTTCCGAGTGCCCAGCGCGCTGCCGGGAAAAGCCACCACATAAGTCGAAGTTAGCAACCCAATGAAAAGTGCAAATAGACCATAATTATTTTAAAGTCCCAGTTAGTCCGGGTTATAAGTAGTGTGGTTCTTAGGTGGGTAGGGGGCTATGAAAAGTGCATAATAACCTGAGTAAGGAAAGTTACAAAAAAATAATAAAAGCAGGATACAAAGATAAAATACAAAGATAAGGATAGAATACATTGATAAAAATACATTAATAAAATAATAACAAATTAATAAAGGTAAATAACTAGGGATATATATATATATATATATATATATATATATATATATATATATATATATATATAATCACAATTGTATGTATGTGTGAATACAAGTACCAATGTATATAAACAAAAACAAGTCGCTCATGATTCCAATGTGTAGGTGCGGGGTATTGTGATTGGGTGTGTTTATATATATCGAGGAGCAAACACTATTTGAGACAAATATTTACAAGAGTTGATTACATTTGGGTGGTTATCTCTATCTGAAATTTTGGCAACCTGTTCAGGTCACATATACAGGATCAAACCATATAACACAACACCACATCACACACACATGCACATACACCATGCTAATCAACACATCATACACACACCATACCGCGCACACACACATGAACCACACAGCATATGATCACACACGCACACAAACACACACACACACACACACACACACACACACACACACACACACACACACACACACACACACACACACACACACACACACACACACACACACACACACACACACTACACCACACCATACCACACAACACATCATCACACACCCAGCATACCATACACCACATTACGCACACACCTTACCATACAACAGATCATTACAGTCACACCCAATACCACATAACATCAAAACACTTCACACACACACCATACTACAGAACACAACACCACATCACCCACAACACACACCATACTACAGAACACAACACCACATCACCCACACCACACACCATACTACAGAACACAACACCACATCACCCACAACACACACCATACTACAGAACACAACACCACATCACCCACACCACACACCATACTACAGAACACAACACCACATCACCCACACCACACACCATACTACAGAACACAACACCACGTCACCCACACCACACACCATACTACAGAACACAACACCACATCACCCACACCAAACACCATACTACAGAACACAACACCACATCACCCACACCACACACCATACTACAGAACACAACACCACATCTCACAACACAACACACACCATACTACAGAACACAACACCACATCACCCACACCACACACCATACTACAGAACACAACACCACATCTCACAACACAACACACACCATACTACAGAACACAACACCACATCACGCACACCACACACCATACTACAGAACACAACACCACATCACCCACACCACACACCATACTACAGAACACAACACCACGTCACCCACACCACACACCATACTACAGAACACAACACCACATCACCCACACCACACACCATACTACAGAACACAACACCACATCTCACAACACACCACACACCATACTACAGAACACAACACCACATCACCCACACCACACACCATACTACAGAACACAACACCACGTCACCCACACCACACACCATACTACAGAACACAACACCACATCACCCACACCACACACCATACTACAGAACACAACACCACATCTCACAACACACCACACACCATACTACAGAACACAACACCACATCACCCACACCACACACCATACTACAGAACACAACACCACGTCACCCACACCACACACCATACTACAGAACACAACACCACATCACCCACACCACACACCATACTACAGAACACAACACCACATCTCACAACACACCACACACCATACTACAGAACACAACACCACATCACCCACACCACACACCATACTACAGAACACAACACCACATCACCCACAACACACACCATACTACAGAACACAACACCACATCACCCACACCACACACCATACTACAGAACACAACACCACACCACCCACACCACACACCATACTACAGAACACAACACCACATCTCACAACACAACACACACCATACTACAGAACACAACACCACATCACCCACACCACACACCATACTACAGAACACAACACCACATCACCCACACCACACACCATACTACAGAACACAACACCACATCACCCACACCACACACCATACTACAGAACACAACACCACATCACCCACACCACACACCATACTACAGAACACAACACCACATCACCCACAACACACACCATACTACAGAACACAACACCACATCACCCACACCACACACCATACTACAGAACACAACACCACATCACCCACAACACACACCATACTACAGAACACAACACCACATCACCCACACCACACACCATACTACAGAACACAACACCACACCACCCACACCACACACCATACTACAGAACACAACACCACATCTCACAACACAACACACACCATACTACAGAACACAACACCACACCACCCACACCACACACCATACTACAGAACACAACACCACATCTCACAACACAACACACACCATACTACAGAACACAACACCACATCACCCACACCACACACCATACTACAGAACACAACACCACATCACCCACACCACACACCATACTACAGAACACAACACCACATCACCCACACCACACACCATACTACAGAACACAACACCACATCTCACAACACACCACACACCATACTACAGAACACAACACCACTTCACCCACAACACACACCATACTACAGAACACAACACCACATCACCCACACCACACACCATACTACAGAACACAACACCACATAACCCACAACACACACCATACTACAGAACACAACACCACATCACCCACACCACACACCATACTACAGAACACAACACCACGTCACCCACACCACACACCATACTACAGAACACAACACCACATCACCCACACCACACACCATACTACAGAACACAACACCACATCACCCACAACACACACCATACTACAGAACACAACACCACATCACCCACAACACACACCATACTACAGAACACAACACCACACCACCCACACCACACACCATACTACAGAACACAACACCACGTCACCCACACCACACACCATACTACAGAACACAAAACCACATCACCCACAACACACACCATACTACAGAACACAACACCACGTCACCCACACCACACACCATACTACAGAACACAACACCACATCTCACAACACACCACACACCATACTACAGAACACAACACCACATCACCCACACCACACACCATACTACAGAACACAACACCACATCACCCACACCACACACCATACTACAGAACACAACACCACACCACCCACACCACACACCATACTACAGAACACAACACCACATCACCCACACCACACACCATACTACAGAACACAACACCACATCACCCACACCACACACCATACTACAGAACACAACACCACATCACCCACAACACACACCATACTACAGAACACAACACCACATCACCCACACCACACACCATACTACAGAACACAACACCACACCACCCACACCACACACCATACTACAGAACACAACACCACATCACCCACACCACACACCATACTACAGAACACAACACCACATCACCCACACCACACACCATACTACAGAACACAACACCACATCACCCACACCACACACCATACTACAGAACACAACACCACATCTCACAACACACCACACACCATACTACAGAACACAACACCACATCACCCACACCACACACCATACTACAGAACACAACACCACATCTCACAACACACCACACACCATACTACAGAACACAACACCACATCACCCACACCACACACCACACTACAGAACACAACACCACATCACCCACACCATACTACAGAACACAACACCACATCACCCACACCACACACCATACTACAGAACACAACACCACACCACCCACACCACACACCATACTACAGAACACAACACCACATCACCCACACCACACACCATACTACAGAACACAACACCACATCACCCACACCACACACCATACTACAGAACACAACACCACATCACCCACACCACACACCATACTACAGAACACAACACCACATCACCCACACCACACACCATACTACAGAACACAACACCACATCTCACAACACACCACACACCATACTACAGAACACAACACCACATCTCACAACACACCACACACCATACTACAGAACACAACACCACATCACCCACACCACACACCATACTACAGAACACAACACCACATCACCCACACCACACACCATACTACAGAACACAACACCACATCTCACAACACACCACACACCATACTACAGAACACAACACCACATCACCCACACCACACACCATACTACAGAACACAACACCACATAACCCACACCACACACCATACTACAGAACACAACACCACATCTCACAACACACCACACACCATACTACAGAACACAACACCACATCACCCACACCACACACCATACTACAGAACACAACACCACATCACCCACACCACACACCATACTACAGAACACAACACCACATCTCACAACACACCACACACCATACTACAGAACACAACACCACATCACCCACACCACACACCATACTACAGAACACAACACCACATCACCCACACCACACACCATACTACAGAACACAACACCACATCACCCACAACACACACCATACTACAGAACACAACACCACATCACCCACACCACACACCATACTACAGAACACAACACCACACCACCCACACCACACACCATACTACAGAACACAACACCACATCACCCACACCACACACCATACTACAGAACACAACACCACATCACCCACAACACACACCATACTACAGAACACAACACCACATCACCCACAACACACACCATACTACAGAACACAACACCACATCACCCACACCACACACCATACTACAGAACACAACACCACATCACCCACACCACACACCATACTACAGAACACAACACCACATCACCCACACCACACACCATACTACAGAACACAACACCACATCACCCACACCACACACCATACTACAGAACACAACACCACATCACCCACACCACACACCATACTACAGAACACAACACCACATCACCCACACCACACACCATACTACAGAACACAACACCACATCTCACAACACACCACACACCATACTACAGAACACAACACCACATCACCCACAACACACACCATACTACAGAACACAACACCACATCACCCACAACACACACCATACTACAGAACACAACACCACATCACCCACACCACACACCATACTACAGAACACAACACCACACCACCCACACCACACACCATACTACAGAACACAACACCACATCACCCACAACACACACCATACTACAGAACACAACACCACATCACCCACAACACACACCATACTACAGAACACAACACCACATCACCCACAACACACACCATACTACAGAACACAACACCACATCACCCACACCACACACCATACTACAGAACACAACACCACATCACCCACACCACACACAATACTACAGAACACAACACCACATCTCACAACACACCACACACCATTCTACAGAACACAACACCACATAACCCACAACACACACCATACTACAGAACACAACACCACATCACCCACAACACACACCATACTACAGAACACAACACCACATCACCCACACCACACACCATACTACAGAACACAACACCACATCACCCACACCACACACCATACTACAGAACACAACACCACATCACCCACACCACACACCATACTACAGAACACAACACCACATCACCCACAACACACACCATACTACAGAACACAACACCACATCACCCACACCACACACCATACTACAGAACACAACACCACATCACCCACACCACACACCATACTACAGAACACAACACCACATCACCCACACCACACACCATACTACAGAACACAACACCACATCACCCACAACACACACCATACTACAGAACACAACACCACATCACCCACAACACACACCATACTACAGAACACAACACCACATCACCCACACCACACACCATACTACAGAACACAACACCACATCACCCACACCACACACCATACTACAGAACACAACACCACATCACCCACAACACACACCATACTACAGAACACAACACCACATCACCCACACCACACACCATACTACAGAACACAACACCACATCACCCACAACACACACCATACTACAGAACACAACACCACATCACCCACACCACACACCATACTACAGAACACAACACCTCATCACCCACACCACACACCATACTACAGAACACAACACCACATCACCCACACCACACACCATACTACAGAACACAACACCACATCTCACAACACACCACACACCATACTACAGAATACAACACCACGTCACCCACACCACACACCATACTACAGAATACAACACCACATCACCCACAACACACACCATACTACAGAACACAACACCACATCACACAACACCACATCACACAACACCATATCACAACACCATATCACACATAACATATCACACAACACCACATCTCACAACATCACATCACACAACACCATATCACACATAACATATCACACAACACCACATCTCACAACATCACATCACACAACACCATATCACACATAACATATCACACAACACCACATCTCACAACATCACATCACACATAACATATCACACAAACACACACACCATACTACAGAACACCACACACAGTACCACATTACACACACACACACACCATACTACAGAACACAGCACCACATTATACACACACACACACACACACCATATTACAGAACACAGCACCACATTTCACACACACACCATACTACAGAACACAGCACCACATTATACACACACACACACACACCATACTACAGAACACAGAACCACATTATATATACACACACACACACCATATCACACAACACCACATCTCACACACCATACCAAACAACACATCATAACACACATCACACAACACCACATCTCACACACCATACCACACAACACACCATACACACACACACATGTATCAAAGAACAAAATAATTGTTTCTACTTTTGGCACAAGACCAGCAATTAATCAGTGCATTACTGGTACTTTATTTTAACGACCCCGTAAGGATGAAAGGCAAAGTTAACCTCGGCAAGATTTGAACTCAGACCGTAAAGGGACGTAACTATGCAGGATAGTATGGCGTTCGACCCTCTACCGATACTGCCAAAAGAACAAAATAATATCTGGTTATTAGTTAATGTGTTTTAGGTATTAAGTTCCAACCCTAACATGGTCGCCTATACCTCGTAAGATTCCGGGTTCGAAAAATAAAGTAGCACTCAAATACAATGCAATCAACTATACCAATGTGTTGAATTAGCAGAGTCTACAAAACATTGGATACAATGTAAGCTATCGCCGTATTTTGACTAAAGAAAGTAAAGAAATTATTTAGCCTGATAGTGGGGTTAAGAACCCTCGGAGAAATGGAAAAAGATAAGTATTGACGTACATGGGAGTCGAACCCACATCTTTGGTTATCCGGACCACTGTGTTACCATTTACACCAACACATTACCCGTCTTTTTCCATTCAAATTAGAAGCTATAAACTTAGCGACTGTAATGTCAAGTAAGAGTATTTTCGAAACAGCGAGCGGGTTTGAAATTATTATAAATGTAAGCTATCGCCGTATTTTGAAATAACCAAAGATGTGGGTTCGACTCCCATGCACGTCAATACTTATCTTCTTCCATTTCTCCGAGGGTTCTTAACCCCACTATCAGGCTAAATAATTTCTTTAATTTCTTTAGTCAAAATACGGCGATAGCTTACATTTCTAATAATTTCAAACCCGCTCGCTGTTTCGAAAATATTCTTACTATTGGATACAATGTTTTGTAGTATTTGTTCCCACTCTGTGCCCTGAGTTCAAATCCCACCGAGGTCATCTTTGCCTTTCATCCTTCTGAGGTCGATAAAAAACCACGTGTCCAGCACTAGGGTTGATTCTTTCTCTATATTTCTTTCGCACATCCTCTCTATTACTCCTTCTCCGTCACTGGAGGAAATTGACTGTGTTCAGCTCCATCAGGTTTAGAAAAACCCAAGAAACGCCGTTTGTCACTGCGGCGTTCTTACGACTCCAACAGGTGTGACGGGTACATGCATACATGCATGCATACGTACGTACCCACGTGTGACCTTGCATTTATATATGAAACTAGTCTTAATACTATAGATAGAATCAGTAACGTATTGGACAAAATACTTTAATTAGTCCCCTTTATGTTCTAAGTTCAAGCCCCACCGACGTCGACTAAACATCTTTTATATTGGCAGAATCGGAGTTGTTAGTAATAACAGTCGAGTACTGTGGTCGAGATAATCGACCAAACGTTTCCACCGAAATGTGTAACATTGTTCTTATGTTGGAAATCCCATCCTTATTAACGAAGAGTGGATTAGGCGGATTCAGTAGATTGATGGACAAGATGCCGAGTAATACTTTAGTTAACTCTTTACGTTCTGAATTCAAATCCCGCCGAGGTTAGCTTTGCTTTTCATTCTTATGGGGTCGATAAAATAAAATACCAGTCACGCACTGAGTCTATTTAATCGACTTTCTCCTCTCCCAAAATTGCTGACCTTGTGACTAAATCAGAAACTATTATTAGGGCGGGTGGGAGCTTTGCAGAATCGTTAGCGCGTCGAATTCTTTGAGACATTTACTAACGGCTCTTTACGTTCAAATCCTGCCGAGGTAAACTTTGCTTTTCATCCCTCCATCATCGATGAAATAAAGTACCAGTAAAATACTGAAATCGATATTATCGGCTGTCCTCTCTGTCCCAAAATTGCAGGCCTTGTGCCTAAATTAGAACATATTTAATTAATTGTCTTTTATCAAACCAATTTCCATAAAGAAAATCCCGCTCAAGTACTAAGGTTCATATAATCGATTGTTCCCTCCCCAACAAATGTCTGTGGGTGGATGTGTGAACTATTTGTTCACATTTTAAATAGTCCAAGTATAAATAGCTTCGAAGCATGTATTTCATTTGTCATTGAATTAGATACAAATATTTCTACGCGAACAGTTTGCATTAATACACATTGATTCCATATATTTAAGCATATAAATAAGAGTCATGTACTGAATAAGACGCAAAAAACATACACTATTATATTTTGCTATCGACTTTAACTGTGAAAGTAATGTAACTGTTAGTGTACGCTGTTAAAATATAAGCCGAATTAAAATGTAGCCATACAAGTTATTTGCTATTGCTTACATTTTAGTAAAAGTCGAAACATGCATTGTCACCAATGTAATTTTTCGTATAATTTTTTTAAATCGATAATTTAGATTTATTATGATTTTCAAAATCAGATAAAATATGTGAAAACAAAATTTATACCATTTATTACATCGCTGCCCGTATGATGCGGGCCCGAACCCTTTGGGAGAGCCTATGCGTAGGCCGCATGGTCCCAGCTGACGGAATGGAAAAATCGTTGCCCGGAGGGGGATGAAGGACACGCGTTGGAATAGCCATTCTCACGTGAGGTCATTCCCGGGGGTGGCTAACACCACCCCAGTAGTAGGGAGATGGTCCGTGGACCAAGAACACAGGAAGAATCTACTGCAATAGGTTCAACGACAAACCTATCGGAGAACGACTGATATTTCGGCATCTTGCGATCTTCGTCTTGACGAGCAGCGAAGCCTATGTTAGTCGCCGAATGAACCAGGTTGCCGCTGGAGATGGTGTTATTGCATGTAGCACCCCAGATAATGCAAGATTTGCTTCGTAACCTTCAAGGTTCGATAAAATAAAGTATCACTCCAATACAATGTTGGTGCTGTTGATTTGTTAAGCCCATCTCAACCTATAATCAGATACATTTCAGATATAACCACACCACCACAGATCTATCAACTCTCCCCATCTGACGGGGAGATCTCCCACCTAGTTTGGAGTGAGTGAGAGATGTCTTCTCTTGTGAAAACGGGTATAGCTTTCGTCATGTAAAATCTCCCCATTTTCCCTCATTTCTCACCGTTTGGGGGCACTTTCTTTCATGCTACTTTCCGTTTGGGTTTTTATAGGTTGGCAGGTCTGTCACCACATCTTTTGTTTTTCTAGCACTACATCTTCCAAATATCTCCTTCCTTTTCACGTATAGTTGGTGACTATTCTTGTCAGATCTAAGAATCACATACAAACTCCTTTATTTGCCTCGTTTCAGCTTTTGTTGTTATATGTCTTGTTTTATTATTTTATTTTTGATCCAAGTCGATATCAATCAATCGGTCTATCAGATGTCCCGCCATGACAATTCTGTTCTTTTATTGGGAATTGTGAATCTAAGACTACATTATTCAATGCATCTCTCCCCTTTTAAGGGTGTTTAATGTAATTTATGAATGATTTGGCTACTATTTCTAGTAGATGGAGGACCTATATAGAACTCCATTAATTGTTCTCAACCATGACGTATTGATATTGGGTATGCGGCAAATTGGCAGAGTCGTTAGAACGTCATATAGAATACTTTGCAGTATTAGTTCTGGCTCTCTGAGTTCGAATCCCACTGTTGTCAACTTTGCCTTTCATTCTATCGAGATCGACCAAAAACAGCCTCCGCCAACGCATGACTGTCCATAGATCCCAAATTAAAATACGGGAATACAGGAAAATACCACTGAGTGAACACATTGATACCTGCGCCGCCCAAAATCATCCCAACTTCAGAATCTTTCCCCTCTACAAATTTAAAGATAATGCCACCCACACCCAGCGCATCAGCAAGGAATCTTACTTCATTAACAAATACGGACCCCGTCTAAACACTTCTCCCTAAGACGAACCCACAACATACACACGTCAACATACATACCTACATCAGCACACATCTCTACCCACATATAAACACAATGACACACGTAAACACACATGCTCTATGGTGCAATACAAAAAAATATATGTGCATATATATGTATGTATATATGTATATATATATATATATATATATGTAGTGAAAATATATATATATGTGTGTGTGTGTGTATATATATATATAGTGAATATCATTTCACACCTTTTATTGTTAAGATTGTTGATGTTCTATTAAGAGAACCGATTTTACTGAAAAAATCGAATAATGTACACCATTTTACCAAGGGGGAAAAAAATACTGGTCCACCCACACACGCACACACACACACACACATATATACACAAACACATACACACGCGTACATCAACATACAAAGAGACTTATACACACACACACACACGCACTTCTCCGTATAAGACAAAAGCTGAAAAATATCTTTTGACCTTCGAATGACTCTGCTGTGTGTATGTACGCACACACACACACACACACACACACACACTTATCTTAATAGCCATTTGACACACATCGCTGGTGGCTATTGTCGCAGCATCGAACACCTTACTACTACTACTACACACACACACACACACACACACACACACACACACACACACACACACACACACATTTGTTGTGAAAGAGTCATTTCTCAATCTTGGCGCAAAACCAATTTTTTATCCACATGACCTCTACCGACCAATCAAAATTGTTTTGACCATAATTTTTGCTGGAGCCACTTTTCTAACATTTTAACATAAAAACAGTCTTGGCGCAAAATCAACTTTTTACATTCACATGACCTCTACCGACCAATCAAAATTGTTTTGACCACAAGCATTTTTGCAACACAAAAATAACGCTGGAGCCATTTTTTTAACATAAAAACAGGTAGAATTCCCAAAACTAATCAGATCAGAGCAAACAGCACGGACACTCTATCTCAAAATTATTTTTGAAAAGCATTTAGAAATGCGCAACCGGTAAAAACTTAAAAACTTTAAACCACAACTGAATACTAACCCATACAATCACTAATACTCTTTTATCCCTAATTAAACCATTTTTCAACTGTGAACAATTTGTCAGCATTTTCTATTCCGTTTACCAATATATAATAACTTGTGTGTTACACCTCTATTCTTTTATATATATATATATATATATATATATATAAATTCCTAAATTTATAAATTTATTATAATAAATTGAAGTGAATACAACTGGTGCGTGTGTTTTTTATTGGCAACATGACCCTCCAAAAGTATAACAATATATATATATGTATATATATATGTTTACAAACACACACATTTATATATATACATACACACACGTATATATATTTGGGCCTTCCAGTTTCATTTCACATTATATACATGTTTATATTTTAATTATTTAAAAACTATTTTTAAGTGAACATGATTTTTTTTTATATTTTGAAGTGAACGTGACCCAACGGGTCACGGGTGGTCTAGTAATTACATAAAAGTTGGACGATATACTTTAATCCGAATCTAGTTTCATGCTACTGCGCTGCAACACGGGAAAGTGTTGATCACAGCATTTTGTATGCAAAAACTAGGCGGAAACTTGTTGGAGACATCGTTATTGTTCTTGGATTATAAGCTTAATCCGTCGCTTGGTTGGTTTTGTTGGTCTCACTCCCCTCCCTGATCTTTGGGTATCTTTAGCTGCAGCAAGTCTGTAGCAAAGATTCGGTTTAGATCTCTAGCCTAAGGAAAACTGCCTCTGTCCTCCCACCAGTTCCAGAAGCCATGAAACCAATCACAGATGCTTCCTTCGTCCTTTGATTGTCAAGAAAATATGGCTTTTAACTCTTTCTGGCACACTATCAAGTTTTATAATAAAAATTGTTTCTCATATTCCCCAAATTACGTATTTAACGATAGCATCCTGTTTCTTGAATGGTCAGTGATTGTGATGATTATATAACCACAGAAAGCAATAGAAATTGTGATATTCATGCTTCTTTAAATGTCATAAGAACCAGAATGAAAACTAATTATGGTAATATCTATTTAATTACTAGCCGACCCCGGCCATCAATAATCAGGGTAATAGTGTTGAACGAATTTAATTTTTGGAATCTAGGATTGGTATGTCATATATGCCAGGATTATATATATATATACAAGCAAATTATAAACGTAAACATGTAAGTATGTTTTTGAAACGGTGCGCGAGTTTGAAATTAGAAATTATAAGCTTTCACCGTATTTTAGACTAAAGAAATTTCTAGCCTGATAGTGGGGTTTATAACCCTCGGAGAAATGGAAAAAGATGAGTGTTGCCGTACATTGGAGTCGAACCCACATCTTTGGTTATCCAGACCATATATATATATATATCAGTGTCCTAAAAATGTATACACACTTCAACAGCATTCTAAGAAATACGTGTATACATTTTGGAGAGACACCCTGTATATATACTTGGGTGAGTGGGTGTCGGTGGGTGTCAATGCTTATGTTTACGTTGATGTCTGTATCTTTGTTTATGTCCCGTAATCTAGCGGTTCAACAAAAATTGATAAAATAATTATAAGATCGATAAAGAAATGGTACTGGCTTCGATATGGTTGACTAAATCAAGGTGTTGCCCCACAATGACCGCTGTCTTACGACTCAAACCAGTAAAAGAATATAAAAATAAAAGCATTCTGCGTAAATCTTCGCCGTTTTCATATAATTTGGCTTTGTTATTCACCATCAAGCTTGAAAAATAAACTAAAGTAATGAATATTGTTATTTTCAGATCGTGTTCATTATTATTGGCTTCGTTTTGAATACAAGCCTGTTTACGTTAAGTAGATTCTCTCTACTTTACCTATTACATCTTCACAAGCTAGAAACTAAAGAAACATGGTACGTACATTTATCTTTCATTCAAGAACAGTTTGTTCACTCTTTACATTCCGAGTTCAAATCGCGCCAGTGTTGACTTTGCATTTCATCCTTCTAGTGTCGGTAAAATAAAGTACCAGTCAAGTACTGATGTTCATTTATTCAACTTTACCCTCCTCCAAATTTACTTTCTCTGTACCTAAATTAGAAGTCAATATTTTTGTGATAAACGTTTCGGTTTAGATATTAGTTTGCCTTGAGTCGACTTTGATCAAGTTGTTATTCATTTAAAAGTATGTGTGTGTGTGTGTGCGTGTGTGTTCATGTATATACGTGCATACATAGTATGTGTGTGGCAGGGATGTGGAATGACCCAGGCTTACATAAAATAAGTCAGTGTCTGGCATACAGTTATTTCATTTCAAACTTAAAATGTTTAATTTGTCTGGTAGTAAAACATCTGTAAGTGACTGTATTCTATAATTGTTTCTACTTTTGGCACAAGGCCAACAATTACCCATCGACCCCGTAAGGATGAAAGGCAAAGTTAACCTCGGCGGGATTTGACTGTATTCTACAATAATCAATATTTATATATTTTTCTATTTTAAAAGTGTTCAGTATTATTAGAAGTAAATTTTTTATCGAACAAATGGCAACTCTGATCTAAAAACACTGTCAGGTATTGTGGTTTTGTCACAGCTTATTCAAAATATCATAGTATCTTATATTACTGTATTCGTTTTTACATAAGTTCTCATTACTTATTTGATATCATGGCCCACAGACGATACACTGCATAGCTATGTGATCCACAGACGAGACACTGCATAGCTATGTGATCCACAGACGAGACACTACATAGCTATGTGGCCCACAGACGAGACACTGCATAGCTATGTGATCCACAGACGAGACATTACATAGCTATGTAGCCCGCTGACGAGACACTGCATAGTTATGTGGCCCGTCGACGAGACACTGCATAGCTATGTGACCCGTCGATGAGACACTGCATAGCAATGGAGCCTGCCTACCACAAGGGGATGCTGACCCCTGGTTTAAGAGATTTAGCTATCGCTTTCTTGTAAATTCAGTGACCTTGTAGACGGTTTCTACTCGGCTAATCTGCATGTAGACATATAATCTTTTGATACGACACTGCTCTAGTAACGCTGCCAACAAAGTGAAACTAGGAAACATCAGTCAACAAAAGAGTATGTACACGGTCGCTAGATATGTTAGAAAATGTTTACAGGTTTCAGTCTTTAGACTGCGGCCATGCTGGAGCTCCGCCTTGGCTATAGTCGATCATATCATGTCTGGTAATTATTTCATCGATCTTTTATGTCGAATCACTAAGTTGCGATCATAAACATAGGCATAAGTGTAAAGACACACACAGAAACATATATATATATATATATATATATATATATGGGAAAAACCCTTTAGGAACTTATATGTCAGCCGGGCGCAAGAATAGAAGGACGTGGTTTTTTACCTGCGGCAAATCACAAAATTGGATTTTTCAACTGAAGATAACGTTCTCATAACAACAACAAATGCATAAATTACATCTTGGATTGTATAAGAGAACCGTTGAAATAATTATAATGAATAAACGATTTAGTTAACATCAGCATCTTTCTTATATATATAGAATATTAGTCTACGACTTCTTTTATACCATAAACGTGTAATTGTTTTTCACCGCTCCAAATAATTGTTTCTACTTTAGGCACAAGGCCAGCAATTACCCAGTGTATTACTGGTACTTTATTTTATCGACCCTGTAAGGATGAAAGGCAAAGATTCGTTTTTTCCCGTTCTTTGCCAGGGAACGTTTCCACGAACCAAAGTATCGTCTTCCTGCCTTCCTCCGATTGCAACGTTTTTTGAAATATTCACTTCTGCGTTCACAGATTGACTTTGTTAGTTTCAGAAGATTCCGTTAAGGGTGAAAGCAGCGATTCTTTGCTTAAACTTTAATCTGTTATTTTAATAAATATTTGCTCTACGGTTCTTATATATTTGATATATATTTATCCTTATCGAGCACTCTTTGGATTTTAGTCTTCAAATTTATTATTATTACTATATATATATATATATACATATATTAATAAAAAATAAATAACGCTTTTGATAAGTCAGTTTGAAATAAGATACGAATGAAAGATAAAATATGTCCAACACAGAATTGAGCTTAGAATGAAAAGGGACGTAACAAAACGCCAATGTATTTTGACTGATGATCTACCGATTCTGCAACAGAACTTTGGGCTAGTGTCTTCTGCCGTAGCCTTGTAAGAGGAAATTGAGAAATGGATACTGCAGAAGCCCGCCGCGTGCATGCGTCTATATATATATATATATATAAACATTTTTTTCCATAGATACTAAATAATTGATACACTGTCCAGGGAGGGGTGCGTTCGGAGGAAAACATACTTATTACTAATTTGTCGTGTGACTGTCTTAAGATTAATATTGTTTGTTTCATTATCTTGCTGCCACCCAGGCTTCAAATTAGCAACCTCCAAACAAACCCATAATGAATGTCATTCTAACGACGACCGACTCCGTGCAAAGTGCAACAGGGATCACATTATTAAATGTCTTCACCCAATTAAGTAGGATGCAGTTTGAGGTACATGTTTGACTGCTTCTAGCAGATTGCATGACCATTAAAACACTTTCTTGTAGATTAAAAGAATGCATGTTATGTACTATAGAATACCTAACTCTACTTAAGTTATTGTGATAATCTATATATAAATTTGAGCGATTTCCGTCCGTTACACAGTGTGCGTTTGTGTGAATGTGTGTGTTTGTGTGAATGTGTGTGTGTGTGAACGTATGTCTGTGAGTGTGTATTTTTGTAAATGTGTCTGCGTCTGCGCGTTTATATTTATGTACTCATACATATGAATATATGCATATGCACATACACACATACACATACGCGTCAGCGCGTTGAAAAAAAAATGTTAATCTTTAAAACCAATGTGACTATTCTTAACCATCTTTTTCATTATCAATATTTGAGCTAAATTATTATTTTTCGTTCTTATCTTTACAGGATAGCTTCAATGACAATAGTGCTTGCTGTCCCCGAAATGATTGCCTTAGGCAAGCTTATTTGGTCTACATCTTTTCTGGTGACTGGCAAAATATATAACTGGCCTTCATTACCCGCTTTCCTTGCGGTAAGTCACTAGATTTTAAATTTTCCTTCTCCTATATAATTTCTTGGTTTGTAGGCTTTTCCTCCATGTATGTGTGTGTGTTTTTTATCTGTGTGTGTGTGTGTGTGTGTGTGTGTGTGTGTGTGTGTGTGTGTGTGTGTGTGTGTGTGTGTGTGTGTGTGTGTGTGCGTGTGTGTGTGTGTTTATCTGCGTGCGTGTTTGTCTTTGTGTGGTAGTTTGTTTTGTATGTGCGTTTGTGTGTTTTTGTTTGTGGATGTGGCTGCGTTTGTGTTTCTCTCTCTCTCTCTTTCTTTCTCATTCTCTCTCTCTCCTTCTCTCTCGTTCTTTCTCGTTCCTTCTCTCTCCCTCTCTCTCGTTCCTTCTCTCTCCCTCTCTCTCGTTCCTTCTCTCTCCCTCTCTCTCGTTCCTTCTCTCTCCCTCTCTCTCTCGTTCCTTCTCTCTCCCTCTCTCTCGTTCCTTCTCTCTCTCTCCCTCTATCGTTCCTTCTCTCTCTCTCTCTCTCTCTCTCTCTCTCTCTCTCTCTCTCTCTCTCTCTCTCTCTCTCTCTCTCTCCCTCTATACCAATCTTTCAGGTGACTGTTAAATATTCAAACTTATAATCCTTCGTGTATCAATCCTATTATTCAGTCCAATTTATTGTCTTTTATATCGATGTGATTAAAATGACGATTACTAATATCCTGTTGCAGATATAGTTGCTGTTGTTGTTAGTTGCAACGATCATACTGCCATCCAACCATACTTCCAATGCAACATCACCTTCATTAGGACGAATCTTTTAACTGGGTAATAGTAATCCACACGCCCACCACACTTATACAATCAATGATCAAAACGGATTGGCCAGTGCAGACAACAAACTAACCAATAGATTGATCAATGAAGATGACTGACAGAGCGGGAAACTCGAATACTGTCCTAAAAGAAGTGTAAATAATATATGAATAAATTGTATTATATATTGAGTACTATGTGATTTCATTTACAAAACATCTTCCCGCAACGAAAGCCATGTTATAGATATAGAAAGCCATGTTACTAAATATAATATAGTTTAATTAGATAAGCTATCGATGGCTGTTGTCGGAAAGAATTAGCAGCAGAAATAAGTGTTGAGGAGTAAAATAAGCCTAAATGTGGAGACCGAGTGATGAAACACACGCATATGAAATCTCAAAATATATCTGCATCATCCGACAGCACAACAGCAGGCAACTTTTTGCTTTCGTAATTTAGAAGTTCACTTTAAATTCCAGATGATTGATTTCGGAAGTAATAAAACGAGATTGTTTGATTTATTTGTGTCAATCTCAGTTTCGTCGATGAATTAAAATATCCCACGACCTGTCAACGAGGAAGCTTTGCCTACTCAGAATATATGCATGTATAGACGAGTAACTCTTGTTGGAGTCATAGAGGCCCCCATAATGAGATACGGCGTGTCTTAGATATTTTAAACCTGGCATCCCACTCCAGGTCTGAACACAGTCTATGTGTTCATTAGAGAGAGAGAGAGAGAGAGAGGGGGGGAGGGAGAATCGACCTTTTTCTTGAGTGGTACGTTTTGTATCAACCTCAAAAGGATGAAAGACAAAGTTGGCGTCCGCGGGCAGAGAACCGAAACGAATACTGCAAAGCATTATTCGACGTTGTAACGTCTCTCCCAATTCACAGTCTTCAACTCAGAATACTGTGGTTAAAAATTTAATATAGATGTTCTCAATTCAGTGCTCCTCAATCTCTCTATTTTTGTTTTCTTAATAAAAATCCACACCCGAAATCAAATATTTCGGTAAAATATACTAAAGGAAAAATAAGCAAGTTCGTTCTGATAGAGCAGCTATATTATCAAAGGCATTCCTGCTTTAATTATTCCACCTTTTATTTCAGAAATTAAACTGATATTGCACTGATATATTCAATATGTAATTTACTATTTTTATAATGAACAACTGTGGCTTTAGGGAGATTGTGTAGCTTCACTTAGCAAATCGAGAGACGAAATGGCGGCTTTTCCTTTAGATCTGAATAATAGTTGCTTCTAATATAGATAGAAGAGCACACAGTTTGAGAGTTGAGTAAATCAGCTACAATATATGAGAGGTATAGTCGAGTAAATCAAACATATCTCACTGATATTTATACTATCGACCTCTCGACTATGTGATGCAAAATTTCACAGGTGGGATTTGAAACCCGAAGGTAAATTAACGAATTCTAATTGTAGCCGTATGACATTTATCCGACATTTTCCAAGCCGACTGTTTTCGGAGCCGAAACTAGGTACAAAATGTTTCCTAGTTCTAATTGCGTCACTTTAAGTTGAATTTGAATTCCACCGTACTGCGGTCATTTGAAATACATGTATTTTAGAAAACCAATCACGACATTCATCCATTTAACAATGTATGTTTAATAGTATCAACAAGAAATCGTTATTATTGCTCTTAGTGGATTGGCAGTATCGAAAGAGCGTCGGACACCATGCTTTACAGCATAGTTATGGCCCTTTACGGTCTGAGTTCAAATCCTGCCATGGTTAGCTTTGCCTTTCATCCTTAGAGGGTCGATAAAATAAAGCACCAGTAATGCACTGGGGTCGATTTAATCGACTTTCCCCTCTCCCCAAATTTCTGGCATTGTGCCTATAGTAGAAATCATTGCTCTTTGCCATTGTTGATACATTTTAGTTTGTTTTTTACTTCTTTTACGTAGGGTATTATTCCTGGTTACTTAAGACAGTTTGAATGATTTAACGAAGATTTGGTTGCTATCTTTATTTTGTGGAATGAAAAACAAATAGCTCTCAACCAGCTAGAAACAACAGTCTCATTTCCTTCAAATTGTAGGACAAATACTATAGTATTCGCTTTTTCTGTTATTTACTTTGAAGAGGAAAGGCAACGCCCGTGAAACTTTTCGGAGATTCTGAAACTGGTGGGTGAAAGGAGGAAGTTATATTGAGACCAGACATCTAGCTGGGAGGATTATTAGCACCAGGGTTGACTTTTTTCAATAATAGGCAACAACCGTGTGATGGTCTTAAACCGGGTGACTGATTATATTGGGGGGAAAAGATGGGATGGTCATGAATAGAATGTTTAACCATAGGTGTACTTCGTTATCGTTGACCTTGAGCTAAAAAATGACAACCAAGTTCTCTCTCTGTCCCTATCTCTCTTTGCCCCTCTCTCTCACCTCTCGCTCTCACCTCTTACTCTCCCCCCTCTCTCTCACCTATCTTTCTTCTCTTTCAGACACCTACATACAGTTTTATTATCGTATATCGATCAGTTTTCTTCATATTGGTTTTCTATCTATTTCCAGGGAATTATATGTTCCTTAATGGAAGGCATCTCATTACCATTTTTTCTAATGACAATCGGTCCGAAACTTCACCCTATTATATTTATTCCATTACTAAGCAGTGTACTGTGCCTGCGGATAGTTACACTTTATTTTAAACAAGGAGTGGTAAGTTACATTATATAAATATCCAAGACTGTGTGTATTCGCACGCATGCGTATATGAGAAATAGCTTAATCTAGATATGCAGAAAATAAATCAAGGTATATGCATTAAAATAAAGATAAACATTCTTTTCTTTGGACATAAATCCGTTTATAGCAGAAGTATGTTTATAAAATGATTTATGAGGGTGTGTGTATGTGCGTATGTATTTACATATATACATATATGTATTTACATATATACATCAGTAAAGGTTTTTGCCAAGGAGAAAAGCACAACTGTTTGTTTTGTTTTTTTTTTATACACATCAACGTTGCTACAATTTTATCAATGACAATCAGATATCAGTAACAGCAGACAAATCGTGAAAATTTAAATTTCCTTTCTCAGTAATAAATCTAAGCGATTGACTGATCTAGGTAGATTCTGTCATCTATTAGAAATTCTAGTAACGCCAATGTTTCAAAGAAACAATGTATATAGAAATAGAGAGTGTAAATAGAGAGTTCACTACCTGAACACGACTCTCTCGTTTTCTCTTCATTTGATTAGGAGGTTAAAACCTCGAAATATGAAATATAAAGTAAGAACTATTGCTTAGTTTTGTCCTATATATGCAGATGAAATTCAAGAGTAACAAGGCTCACTAATTAGCCATAATAAATGTGTGTGTGTGTGTGTGTGTGTGTGTATATATATATATATATATATATAATAAAAAATTGAACAGGGACAGAACAGAGAGGCAGTACGACAAATGTTTATTAGATTCACGCTCAGGAGAGTGGGGGGTAGGTGGAGGACGACGTTTCGGGCATAAGCCCTTCTTCAGGTAAGAGTTCAAAAGGTGTGTAGGGGAGTGGTGGAGAGACATATAGCGAAAGGAAACGGTGCGAATGAATGTGAAGACGTGTGGCTGAGCGGTTAAAGAATTGGATTAGCAATCGTGAGGTGGGTGTGAATTCGATTCCCGAACCGAGCGATGCGTTGTCCTTGAGCAAGACACTTTATTTCACGTTGCTCCTTCTACCTGGATTTGCGACCGACAGAGAGTATTACCAAATGGAAAGACCAATGGAAACATTGTTTCCTTTGTCCGATTTGACGAAAGTCGATCGACTGTCGATATATATATATATATATAATCAAGATAGAACCAGTTTAAAACTACTTAGACCTTATTCAACAAAGTACTCGATACTTGGGGTTGTTCCGGAACTAGCTGTTGAAATGGCAAGAGCTCAGCTGTCGGCTCCCGACTCTTTATAATATATATGTAGAGAGAAAAGAATACTCAATACCGGAGTAGTTTTAATATTCATTTTATTAAGTTTTGTTACTCTGGAGTTTGGCCTGTTTATCACAGGGGAATCAGACAAGTGATAAACAGGCGAAACTCTAGAGTAACAAAACTCACTATTTAGCCTTAATAAAATGTGTGTGTGTTATATTATATTATATATATTTATATTATATCGTATATATGCAAGTGTGCTTGTTCGCTGTCTTTACTATAGTTAACTGACACATACATTAGTACATATAAAGTATGATTTATGTTACCGCTTGGTTTTTCAACGTATGTGAAATGTATTCATATTGTTAAATATCACCCATTCCTAAAGTATCTCCCTTTTATTTCTTATTTTTCTAGCGAGTATTGGACCGTGAAGATATAATTTCTTACACTAATACCTAAGAAACTTGCTCTACGCTTCAGTCGGAGTACTTTCTATATTATTCGTCATTGCTACGTCAATTGTGACCGGTTTTAGCCAAATTTTAACTATTTCAGAGTCGCTCATATTATCTACCTCTTTGTTGGCTTTATCTTTCACGTGGTGCCCTGGGATAGCAACATTTACAATACGATCTCGAAATGGCTTCGTTGATGGTCGTCAAAATGCCAGTATAGTATATAGTATTATTAAATTAATAACATTTTTTTTCGCGGCTGTGTGTATAACCTACATAACACGACAGGACAGTTATGTAGAGTCATTTTACAACTTAGGTAAAGGCTTTACAAATATAATTTCATCGAGATCCCTTGTGAGTGGCATCCTAGTCCACAGCTTTTGCGGTGTTTTAACTCATGCATTCACCTACATATCAACTCGAATCTGCCTTACACGCAGTGGTATTTATCTACCAACCGTGTTTGTCACCCCAATCATCATCATCGTCATATGTTTCGACAATTTTTATGTTTCGTTTCACATCGCTGACTTAGCTGATCTGTCAAAATTTACCATCGCTTCGTGGTTTTGTTTAGCAATGGCAATTCTGCTTTGGTTCTTACCCCTTATAGTTCTGGGTTTGAGCCATACACGTGCTCCAAACACCATAATGAAATCTTTGGAAGCCAACTTCATAAGTTATTCTTACAACAATGTCTTCCTCGAACATCATTTGCATTTGAATTACAAACCGGATGGATTACTTTCGAAATATAATGTAACTACTGAAGTGTTAAGTGACGTCAGCAAAGTGAGCAAAATATTTATATGTACCACTATGTACAGAGAAGCAGATTTTGAAATGGAACGTCTTCTGAAAAGTTTACAAAGGTAAATAACTCCTTTTGATATCTCCGTCGCTCTCTCTCCCCCTTTCTCCATCGCTCTCTCGCCCGCTTTCTCGCCTTCCCTTGGTCTCGCTCTTTCTCTCCCTCTCGCTCTTTCTCTCCCTCTCGCTCTTTCCTTCTCCCTTCCTCCCTCACTCTTTCCTTCTCCTTCCCTCGCCCTCGCCCTCTCCCTCTCTCGAACTCTTCTTCGCACTCTCTTCGCGCTTTCCCCCTCCTTTGCTCTCTCCCACTCCCTCAAACTCTTCTTCATTCGGTCCCTCACTATCCCTAGCTCTCCCTTGCCTCTTTTCTCTCCCTCGTTTATTTGCTCTCCCTCACTCTATCGCTCTGTCTCACCCCTGCGCTGTCTCTCGTTCCTTCTCTCTCTCTCTCCCTCTCTCTCTCTCTCTCTCTCTCTCTCTCTCTCTCTCTCGTTATGCAGTGAAAGCCCAAAATAAAAGTGGTGGTGGTAGCTGTGGTGATTAAGTCTAAATGGCATTAAATCTAAATAGCCAATAGCTTATTTTATTTTCATTAAAGCTTTTCTGTATATTCCAGGTTATCCTTGTCGAAAAAACTGACTCACGTCTATTTGGAATCCCATTTAATTCTTGATAATGGCTGTAAAGGGACAAAGCTTTGCGAATTTGCTCTGCAACTTTTGTCTTTACTTCAAAACAAACTGAACGTTGCATGTACTGATGTGTATGCAAATGAGATGCCATACGGATTGCAACTACAATGGATCTTAAAAGGTGGTATACCACTTTTTCTGCATCTCAAAGATGATGAAAAGGTGAAAGCGAAAAAGAGATGGAGTCAGGTAAGCATTATACTTATAATTATTTCTTTTTACTTTGAACTTAGTTTTTTTTTTTTTTATGTATGTGTGTGTATGTATGTATGTATGTATGTATGTATGTATGTATGTATGTATGTATGTATGTATGTATGTATGTATGTATGTATGTGTATAAATGTGTGTATGTATGCATGTATATGTATAAATCTGTGCATGTATATATGTATGTATATATGTGCGTGCGTGTATATGTATGTATATATGTATATATATATATATATATATGTGTATGTATATATATATATATGTATATAAATGTGTGCGTGTGTATGTGTATGTATATATATATGTATATAAATGTGTGTGTGTGTATGTATGTATATATATATATATATATATATATATATATCTGTGCGTTTATGTATGTATGTGTGCATGTATATATATATATGTATGTATATATATCTGTGCGTTCGTGCATGTATATGTATGTATATATATCTGTGCGTGTATCTATATATATATATGTGTGTGTGTGTGTGTCTGTATGTATGTGTCTGTATGTGTGCCTGTATGTATATATATATATATATATATATATATATATATATGTGTGTGTGTGTGTGTGTGTGTGTGTGTGTGTGTGTGTGTGTGTGTGTGTGTGTCTGTATGTGTGCCTGTATGTATATATATATATTTGTATATATGTGTGTGTGTGTATGTGGAAGTGTAATAGAGTGTATGCATATGTATTGATTTCTAATTTTGGCAAAATGCCAGCAAAGTTGATGAAATCAACCCTCATAATTGATTGGTTCTTTATTTTATCGACCCTAAAAGAATAAAAGGCAGTTAACCTTCACAGGATTTGAACTCAGAATTTAAAGTGCCAGAACAAAAACCAGAATGGCATTTTATCGGAGGCTCTACCAATTCTCTCAATCTAGCACTCTATAATTTCAATTCCTAAATCAGGCACAGGGCTAACAATCTGGAGCAAACGGAACAGTCAATTACACTGGCCTTAGCGTTTGACTAGTACAGGGTGGTCCGAAAGTCTTGTCACCCCCTACCAAAAATAAAATGATATTATTATTATTAGAAAATGATATTATTATTATATATTATAAGAAAATTATATTATTATTAAACGGAAAAAATGAAACGAAATTTCATTTCCCACTCTTAGTACGGCTGTTACTTAAATATAAGTATGTACACGCACATACATATATGTATACAGACGTACAGTAGTATGTATATATATATACATACATGCACACATATATATATGTACGTATGGATTCAACGAACATTTATTATAATGCTCGGTATGTTTGTAAACAAACATCCCGTATTAAGCCGTAGTGTCCAGCAACCATCGTTGCTCGTTTGTTCAACACTGACAACGGAACGCTGTACTAGTTTCAAGCTTATTAGCTATCGTCAGCAACGTATACCTTCCTGCCAGATTGTTGAACGTATATACTTACCTTATGCATATGAACAACCCATGTTGTGAGACACTCTACCGATACTGCCAATCCACCACCCTAGCAATAGAGAAAATGTTATTATCGTGTGTTTATTTTCTTCTTCAAGCCTTCGTGTTCTAATTATGCCAGAATCATAGACTTACTTTTCATCCTTTTAGAGATTTTGTTGTTCTTTAATTCTAGATAGGTCTCGGTTGGACAGGCCTTACGGAAAGCGGGACAACCGTAACTATCTCGTTCCTTTCGGGATTGTGTATCTACAACTAAATGTTCATGTGCCCTTTTGTTTTTAAGATGATATGGAGATTTGGTTTCATATGTTTATTGTTTATTGTTTAGCCATAATAATAACAAAGTTGTTCAAACGTTACCTTGAAAATAATGTGTGGACTACCGATATTGCGGTTCACGGCTTTCCTGGTGACTTAAATTCTTTAACAAGGGAATTCTCCCCGAAATATATTGAGAATGAATTAAATATTTCCAAGGTAACATTTGATCACCTTTGTTAGTATTTTTACTAATATTTAATGTTCTATTTGCATTTCTGTAATTCCCTCTCTATATTTAAAGGTGTTGTACATGAACTATATACTGAACTTCCGTATAAAAAGAGCGTACAGTTGGATTGAAAGAAAACTGAAACTTTGTGACTTAGAATCAGAGCCATTCAACGCACGCTACTTTGTAGCAGAAAATAAATTCGGTGGTTTAGATTCATTGGACCGCAAAACCAAATTACCAATAATGCAGTATGTGAATTCATCAAGTTCGCTACGTCCCATTTTGCAAGATGATAGTGATTGCGGGACATACACTGGAGATGACACATCTAATTGGTCTGAATCTTCAGACTGCGAAGCGAATCGAAGCCAATGTTCATCACCCATTTTACACCACCAACAAAATCGTATAAATGTTCCCAAACTGAACGATAAACCAAAGGCGAGCAACTATGCAGCAGCGAACCCCGCCTTCACGAGTGAATTTGATGATTCCGGTGCCTCATTGTCTATTCCAAGTACAACCGAGGTTCTTAATAATGACATTTCTATTCACATTACACCACCTGCTGGTCCAAAAATTGTGAACACCGTCAGTGGAGATTTGGTTGCGGATACACAAGTGAACATCGATTTGCCATTCATTTACAAAGAGGAAGACTTCGACAGTCGGTCCTATATCCTTGCAACAGATGCCGATATGAAGTTCGATGAAGATGCTGTACTTGATTTGCTGAACACATGCAATATTGATCAACGTCTTGGAGGAGCTTGTGGCCGAACCCATCCGATCGGTGAAAGGAGTCACCCAATTGTGTGGTTTCAAATGTTTGAATATGCCAAAGGTTGGTTCTTATTTCTTTTTTGTTTTGTTTTGTTTTTTGTACTCTGTTGTTATATATTTCTAAATCAGCCCATATCGAGCTATGTATGGATCCTTTACTCCTGATGTAATCGTAGGAGCTCCGTCGTGACATGCTACATGTCTTGGGAACTTTAAACCTGCCGGAGCCAATCCCCATTTCAGCCGTTTTGGAGAATGACAGAGAAGTGAAAAAGAGATATAGAGGAGGGACTGACCTCAGTACTAGGCTGGTACATTTTTCATCGACCTTGAAAGGATGAAAGGCAAACTTGACCTGGGTGGGATTTGAACTCAGAGAGCCGGAACGTATACTGAAGAACGTTCTAACACTGCCTATCTTATAGAGCTAAACCATGTTAAAAAATACTCCATCTGTGAACACACTATCTTGTTTATAACTTCATAAAGGTTTTTGTCTTTAGGCATATGACAGTGTTCACAGGAAGTGGTTAAGGGGAACAAGATAAGGAAAATAAATATATTCAAAATGAAATTTAAAATTACAAACATACGGGGATTGGGATTATTTCGATATATAGCTCAGTGATATGTGCAATACTATTTTACATGTAACACAGCATATAAATTAATTTATGTGAAAATTATATAGTTAGTCTTCTAAAATACTTCACATTCTACGGCGTCTCGGTCAATTTTACTCACGCCTGATACATTTCAGATATTGGTTGATATAGAAACAGGGGTTACATGTTTCTATTTCCAATAAATCGTGAATAAAACTTAACTATGTAAATCAGAGGCGGGCCACAATCCAGCCCGCCAGACCTGTCAGAGTGGCCCGCGGTGACCGTTTTTAATTTTTACCTTGTAGGCATATTTAGAATTTTTTTCGTAACCGTAATACAATTTTCTGTTAATTGATAAAGGGCTAAAATATTAAGGTGATTATATATATTTTTTAATTTAATAAATCTCTATAACCCTAATGGAGTGTAATAGGCAAGGCAACTTTTTACAAACAAGCCTGGGCATGTTAAAGTGGTAGAAAAGAAGGTAGCCAAATACCGGGACTTTACCGACTCCTTCCTTTTCGCCCCAGTCACCGTGAAGACTTCTGGTGTCCTCAGACCCCGAGTTGCCGGTTTTTTTCTGCAAAATTGTGAGGAAGGTGCCTCGTGAGGTGAGGTAGCTGATGTAGCGTGTGTCGCTGGCTTTCTCCGCGGTAAAGTTTTGTCATTTTGACCCGTAAGGTGCACCTGAGATATACCGCTTCGACTGGGAGCGTAGAGTCTACCGCTACCTCCAGACTTAACTTAATTTAATTTTTTCCTCGCCATTTAATGTTTTTCTCTTTTCCTCTTTTTCTCTTTTTCATTGCAAACATTTTATAATCCAATTGCAATTCGTTGTACAAATACAATTTCAAGTGAAATAAAATATCTAATCTGGCAACACGTTGGCACCTAGCTTACCACCATTCTACACAACTAATACCTTAAATATTATTTTGTTAATTCTATGACTGATGGAGTGGTCAATTAATTAAATGAAGACATTATGTTCACATAAATGTAGGAGGAATTAGTTTAGTGTATAACATCATCTGAAAGGACGAATATGGCACAATTTAAACTCAGTCTCTGCAAGCAGCAAAATACTTATGAATGATAACTACTTCTAAAGGTGGTGAATTAGCCGAGTCCTTAAGACGTCAGATAGAATGCTTCGTAGTATTCATTCCGGCTCCTTGCCCACCGAATTCAAATCCCTCCGGGGTCAACCTTGCCGTTTATCCTTTTCAGCTCAATAAAGAAAACATATCAGTCGAGCACAGGAATAAATTCTCTCCATATATCTCCCTCCTGTTTCCTTTCTCTAACTCTTCATTTCTATTTCTGTTACGGGTCCATGGTATGATAACTACTTCTATTGCTTCCCAACGTGTACAGTACTTACTGCCTTGTACCTATTATTTGCAGCTTGTTGGATTTGTCTTTAACCGAAGCACTAAACCCTCAAGTAAATCTAGAGCAGTTGACAGTTTCAAGGCCTCTCGGGCCATCAACCAGCTTCGGTTCAGACTTTTAAAATTCAATTCCTATTCCAGAAAAAAAATATTTTGATTTTGTTTTAATACCCACTTTAACACCACACTTATTTCCTTGTTCATTTATTTTTTTAAAGATTTCTGGATGATAAAGAGTGCTCAGAATATTATCGGGTCAGTGATGTGTTGTCCAGGATGTTTTAGTCTATACAGAATCACTGCAATCTTACAGTTATTGGATGAGTATTCTAAAGAAAGTGTTGATTCATCGGATGTATTTATTAAAGACATAGGTATGCTTCCATTTCTTTTTTATTTCATTCTATATATGTCAGTTATTCTACTCGTTATCGTGATATTTTCACAAATATCATCGATAGCGTAATATTGCGGAAGATATTGGATTTCCTAATATATATATATATATAGTGGTAGAACACTGTAAGGTAATATCTGTAGTGGAAGAGCACTCAGTCCATGGGACGAGTTAGGTAGAAGTGGTTACACAACAGTTAGTTCACCATACCGAGACAGTTTGACATTGTTGATTTTTACCCGTCGATCTCAGAGACCCTGTTAAACAAAGCATTGGACTTTGCTACCACTTACACCACCGTCCATGGTTTAGACAGGGAAATCATCGCTCACTGCCGGAAAACCCTCCTTATCAACAACGGAGTAGCCTGGGCAAAGAAGTCAACAACTTCAGACCTGTTCGACGTCTCCATGGGATCGTTTGACAGTGCTGACGTATGCGACATGGTTGGCCTATTTATTTTAGACATATTACGTGTTAGATTCCCGGTCTTCCACACGGGAATATACCACGACGATGGACTGACCTTATCGAGCCATAAAAGTGGTCACGACCTGGACCGGTTTAAAAAAAAATTAGCTTCTACCTTCAATGAGTTAGGAGTTAGGATAACAGTAGCTACCAACCTCTCTAGCGTAGATTTCTTAGACATTACTTTAGACCTTCGCACACACACCTACAGACCCCTCCATAAGATTAACGAAAAACTCAATTACATTCACAAGGACTCATGCCACCCTCCCACTGTTTTTAGAAACTTCGTAAATAATATCAGTACTAGAATCTCAAACCTCTCCTCTGATAAGGCTATCTTTGACAGAGCGGCACCCTACTATAACACAGCGTTAGCTAACAGCGGCTTCTCGCAACCTATCACTTACTCTCCCATTAACAACAACTGCAATAAGAAAACAAAGCGTAACAATGGACAAACTATCTGGTTCTCTCCTCCCTTCTCACTCAACGTTAAAACCAATGTAGGCAAAACATTTCTAGCCCTCTTAGATAGACACATTCCGATAGGTCATAAATACCGCTCCATCTTTAACCGACACAAAGTAAAACTAGGGTACTCCTGCTCTAAGAACATGAAGGCCCACATCACCAACATCCCTAAGAGCAACGCCCCACCAGGGTGCTCTTGCCGTAAGCCCGAAGCGTGTCCCCTTCAACAGCAATGCAACACACCCTCTATAGTTTATGAAGCTGTGGTCACTTCCAACCGACCAAATCAACCACAGGAGGTCAAATCCTATGTAGGTATGGCAGAGGGCCAGTTTAAGGAACGCTTCCTGAACCACCAGTCGACCTTTAGGTACCCGGACAGACATTCATCCACGAAACTCGCGAGCCACGTATGGTCCCTCAAGGACTCAAGTATAGACTACTCCATTCAATGGAAAGCCATCACTAAGTCCAAGCCATACGCAAGGGGCAATCCGTCGTGTGGACTATGTATTGATGAACGAATAAATATTCTAAAGAGATTACGCAATAGCGATTGCCTAAACACAAGAAATGAATTCTTCACACGTTGTCCACATGTCTGGAAACACCTCTTACAAAACTACAAAGCTCCGCATTGAATTACAACAACATCGTAAATTTCTTATCAACTAGAAACTTTCAGACTTTCGCAGTTATCTCCCTTACACGTCTCACACGCAATTTAGTATTTCCTGCGTGAAGTGACGGTTGTCCTTCCTGTTCCGTATAATATGTCCATTACGAGCTGAGGATCCGCTAAGGTGAACAATTGTTCTCAGTATGGTGAACTAGCTGTTGTGTAACCACTTCTATATATATATATATATATATATATATATATATATATATATAGGAAAAAGTATGACCCCGACGGCAGAACTCAAGCCGTTTCGACGGCTATTTCTAGACTATCTTAGTCTAGAAATAGCCGTCGAAACGGCTTGAGCTCTGCCGTCGGGGTCATACTTTTTCCTATTACCCACTCTACTACCCTAAGTATTGAGTACTCTGGTGCGTTATGGTCCATCTGGTTCCTTACCACAATTCTTTCGTTTTATATATATATATATATATATATATATATATTTATTTATTTATTTATTACATACATGGTTACGTAACTCCTGAGGGAGTCGTGGGGGCGTCGTGACGACATATGGCGTCACTAGGGCATTTTAAAACCTGGCAGAGCCCATTTCCTCTCCAACCCTGAAAACGGAACATTTCTTCTAGAGAATGGAAGTTAGAAAGAGAAGTACAGGTAGAACCCCCAAGTACTTGACTGGTATGTTTTTTATCGACCTCGAATGGATGAAAGGCAAAGTTGACCTCGGCTGAATTTAGAATCAGAGATCAGAAACGAATACCGCAAAGCATCCTATACGAATAGAATAGTTCTAACGACTCTGCCAATAGATACATATATATACATACACATATATATATATATATATATATATATATATATATATATATATATATATATATATATATATATATATATTAGGGTGTTCCAGAATCCCACATTTTACACAAAAGTGTTTTTTTCTTAGCTCTCAATGCATTTTCTCATGCCATTCTATATATTATCAATTTATAATGTAATTTTGATTATTTCAAACTAATTTAAGCCTTGCCTAATAGTTGCAAATTGGCAGAATAATGGCGGAAACCAGTGTGCCTAGTTGTAGCTACTCGCTCCGTTGTGATGATCGAGAAATATGGCTCCTATGAAACACGAAAAGCATGTGAGCTTCAATGGTGCTATTGTGGATAGGCTTGTGATGGAAGTAGTTAGTCAGTGGGAAAAAACTGGTGTGGCGACTCAACGAAAAGACAAAGTGAAACTGAAAATTATGAACATGTACAGTGAATACAGAAATTTACAAAAAAACAAAGTTTCTAAGTCAAACAACGAAAAGGAAGCACTATTTATTTCTGAATTGGATTCGTATTTCTACATTGCACATACTGATGCTGAAAAGAAAATTTTGAAAGACCGTCTTCGTAATAATGAACAGAAAATGGAAGATACTACATTTCTCGAAGCCCTGCGTTGCCAGAAAAAAGTATCTCTGGGTGCTGAAGACAAGGGTTACCAGAAAAAGTTATCTTGAAAGTTTAAGCGTGATCAAGTTTCTGTGGCTCGTCGAGAGTCAGAGATCCATAGAAAGCGTTTGTCAGAATCTGTAGCAGCACAACTCCCACGTAATGAACTGAGTGATTCAAGTTCAACGAATGATGAAACTCAAGATGAACAGGATCCTGAATTTCAGGCCTCAAACCCACCTAGAGACAGCTCAAAGTCAGACAAGAAACGAAAAATCCAGCTGGAACTCCCTAAGATTCCATTTCAAAGTCCAAAAATTTCTCTAATGGCTGATCGTTTAAACCTGACACTGGGCCAGAGAACAGCATTTA
>OZ024741.1:68512760-68547760 GCA_964016885.1 Eledone cirrhosa | reverse complement strand
TTCCTTTCTTTTTTCTTTCTCTTTTCTTTCTCTTTTCTTTCTTTTTTCTCTCTCTTTTCTTTCTTTTTTCTTTCTCTTTTCTTTCTCTTTTTTTTCCCTCTCTCTCTCCTGCCCTTGCTTTCTCTCTTTCGTTCTTTCTATCTATATATTGCTCTTTCTCTCTCTCGCTCCTTCTTTCTTTCTCTCTCGTTCTTTCTTTCTCTCTCTTTCTCTCTCTCTCGCTCTTTCGTTCTTTCTCTCGCGCTTTCTCTCTCTCTCTCTCTCTGATTATTAAAGGTAAGTTTTCATCAAGTCATCGTGTGGTCGGCAACTGTATTTGGGGAAAACAATTAATTAGACTACTCCATATACTTCCCTTCCTTAAAATTGTTTATTATGAACAACACGGCAAAGTGCTGCAGAAAAATCGCACACAATTGCTTGGAATCAAGTAGCACATACAGAGGCTGCGATCCGTTAACGATTAAAATGGGGCTCTGTTTCTGCGTTATACCGCTGTCGTCAGGATCCAGCTTTCGTTCTTTCAAATATCTCTCTCACTACGAAACAGTCCATCGTGTATACCAGAAAAATCACCATGTGCAGCTAATACCTGCAAATCTAGTGACGTTCCCAGTCGGTTGTGCAAGAGATGCAGTTAAGTCTTATAATATCACCGTGTTCCTTTACTATTGCCACCACTTTGGCTTGGTCCATGTGAAGTAGCACGTTCGGAACTCTGACTTTAGTCATTGTTTACAAATTTATATAGCAGATTGAAAATTGCGGAGACAAAATTATAATGATTTCTAATCTAGGTACAAGGCCTACAATTTGTAGGGAGGGAAAAGTCGATTATATCAACTCTAGTACTTGACTGATGTTTTATTGTATCGACCTCGAAAGAATTAAATGCAAAGTTGAACTTGGCTGGATTTGAACTCAGAGAGCGCAGGATGCCGAGAGAAATACCGCAAAGCATTTTATCTGACGAGTCTGCCAATCCACCGCCATCGTAGTATTAATAATTGTTTCTACTTTTGGCACAAGGCCAGCAATTACCCAGTACATTACTGGTACTTTATTTTATCGACGCGTAAGGATGAAAGGCAAAGTTAACCTCGGCAGGATTTGAACTCAGACCGTAAAAGGACATAACTATGCTAGAAAGCATGGCGTCTGGCCCTCTACCGATACTGCCAATGGATTCTGATTTAAACACAAGGCCAACTATTTTGTGGGGAGGTAAAAGTCGATTAAATCGACTACAGTGTGTGACTGGTACGTTATTTTATCGACCCCGTAAGAATGAAAGGTAAAGCTAACCTCGGTGGGATTTGAACTCAAAGCACAAAGCATGGTGTCCTACACTCTACCGATACTGCCAATTCACCTCATCCTCCACCCCATCGTAGCTTTAATAATAATATTAACTAAATGTTTATTTCTGTTCATTTCAGACATAGAAACCAACAGCCTGCAATTTCAAGAACATTACCTCTTAATATTACTCACGTCCAGCGTTTTCTACGCAGCCATTTTACATCCGCACGAGATGTGGATTATATTTCTTGGAATTTTCTACCTGTTTATGTTTCCTGCCATGCATATTTTACTTCCAGTTTACTCCCTCAGCAACATTGTTGATCAAAGCTGGGGAACTAGAGATGATGTGAGTATATATATATACTTCTTTAATTCGTTTTAAACATTGTTGCAATGGTTTATGCAACATTAAGTAATACATGATTGAGATATTAATGGGGATTATAAGTATTTTTATACTTGTATATAGTTGTAGGTATGTGAGTATTGTGTGTAGGGCCGGATTTACCAATAGTAGACCATTAGCCTAGGGTCTTTGGGTATCTGGGGGCCCACTGAAACTCATTTAAGAGCAGCATGCTAATAATTTTAGGACCCACTGATGAGTTTGACAAGGGCCCACAAGTAGGTAAATTCCGCCGTGTGTGTGTGTGTATGTGTGTGTGTGTGTGTGTGTGTGTGTGTGTGTGTGTGTGTGTGTGTGTCTGTGTGTGTGTGTGTGTGTGTGTGTGTGTGTGTGTGTGTGTTGGCCATCCATTGGTTCCAAGAAGGAGTGTTCCAGAGGATTCGATCAACGGAGCAGCCTCGTTTTGAAATTAATGTGTAAGTAGTTCAGCATTCCACTGACACAATTGCCCGTAACGTAGTTCTCAAGGGGGTTCAGCATATTATACCTGATGTGAAAAAGCTGACTCTGTGAAAAACAATTTCGACTCCTTTTTGCCAGCTGGGTCAACTGGAGCAACTTGAAGTACAGTTTTTCTCAATGACACAACGCGCCAGCCAGGAATCGAACTCAGACCTTACGATCGTGAGTCGAACACCTTAGCAACAAATCCACGTCACTTCCTTCACAAATGTATATGTGTGTAAATATGTGTGCGCGTCTGTGCATCTTTGTAGATATGTGTAGAAATGAGTGTATGGGTATATGTGCGTGCGTATCTATTTTGTGTGAATGTGTGTAGGTGTGCGATTTGTATTAATGGGATTGTGTATCTTATCATTTTGTTGTATATGTGTACGAGGTTTTGTGAATGGGCATAGGCGTCTCTATTTGAGTTTCTCGCCGTCGTTGCCATTACCAATAGTATTGCCACCAACATCACTACTACTACTACTATTACTACTACTACTACTACTATAAATGGCCAACTAATACGTGCCAAATTTCCAAAACAAAACATAACTAAATATATAAACAAATGTAACGTTGCTTAATAATCCTTAGCATTTCCCTTCTTTTCCTCTCATTTATATTCTTTTACTATGCTACTTTCTTTCGCTTTTTGTTTGACTAAATATTAAATTCTTTATATTTATGTAATTAAAAATTTAGATTTCTGTATATACATATTTCCCGAAGCATTAGTTATTTATACAGGAAAATATGAAAATAACTAAATACAGTTGAGTTAAAGTTTCAACATTATTATTTTTCTTAAAAATTTAATATTTGTGTCTCATAATTCAGAAAAAACTATTTACTGTAAAGGCAGCAGATTGTCAGCTCTCAAATTTCTAAAAATAGCAGTCAAATCACCCTCAAATTACACTATTTATTTAAGAATAAAATGAAATAGGAGACTTTTGATAGCATTTAAAAGTTTAAATGGTCATATGTTAACGGAGCAGGGTTGACTTTTTAAGACAGTCGCTTCATAAGGTTGTAGGTTCGATCATACTGAGTGACATCTTGAGCAAGTGTCATTTACCATAGGCTCAGATTGACCTAAGCTTTTATGTCTGGAATTAGGTGACGTGGAAAATGTTTGGAAGCCAGTCAGATAGAATGTACTTGTATCACGCTGAATCTCTCTGGAAATTATGCAACTTAAAACGTTAATTTTATGAGCAGAGCGTTCAGTTGAGTGAACAGGAACACTCATCGTTGAAACCATTCCATCAGATGATCACATCTAGAATACATTGAATATTAGAACTGTTCGATTAAAGCTCACATATATATAATGTATATATTTCTGATGTTTATTTGCAGACCAAAGCAGCTATTCCTAAATTGATTTGTTTTCCCATAATACGTAAACGCCGAAAACAAAAAAAGAAGAAAAAGAAGGCTAAAGGTAAGCTAGCTACTTCATTGTAGTGTGCCGTTTGCTTTGTTATTTATGTTTGCCTTTTACACACACACACACACACACACACACATACATAGTAACACTGAAGCAACATCTTCAACAGAGGAAAAAGGTTGGCAACCATCTAGCCCAGGTTTATGAGCATGAAAAAAAAAATCATTAGAATAGCCACTGATCTGGAGGAGAGATATGGAATAAAGCCTGATATAAATCTCTCACCAGAGAAATCGGAAGATCCTATTCAATGTTCAATCAAGATGAAAAAATTGACCAATTTACAGAAAAAGTTGTGCATGGATACTTGAGACGTAAAACACAGACCATAGAGGGGATAAACCACTCAAAAAGCCTGGCATGGAGTTCCGACAAGTTTATGACATCACACCTTGAGGGATATCTCTATGCAATACATGAAAAAGAACTCCCTACCAAATATCTGCTGCACAAAAGAGGAGGGCCAGCAGCTGACAATAAATGTAGGCTATGTAAAACAAAGATCGAGGATGTAAGCCACATTGTTGCCAGCTGCGAAAGAATCTCATCTCGCTACTACCTCCCCATGAGACACGATGGGATAGCTAGAACCATCTGGAACGCACTTCGGAAAAACAAAATTAACAACAAACGAGGAAGAATATATTGAGACAGATGGCACTAAGGAATACTGGTGGAACCTGAAAATAAAAACTGCCACCAAATTAAAGCACAACCGGCCTGATATTGTTGTTTGGGACCACACATTGAAAACGTGTTCTGTTGTGGAGATCAGCTGCCCACTTGATGTAAACGTTGTCAGAAAAATACAGGAGAAGGAGGACATCTACGCACCATTGATGAGGAGTTTACAAATCCAGTATCCAAGATACACCATCATTATTGGAGCTACGGGTTATATACCAACCCGCTTGGACCAAAGTATGACTGAACTTGGATTTGCATACAAAGAGCGCAGCTCCCTAATTCATAGTCTACAAATGGTTGCGATAGCTGGCACCTTCAAAATTTGCAAAACATTCTTGCGATTCAAGTGATGACAATTTCTTTTCTTTTACAACCTTGCCACCAGGAAGGTGGCCGGTCAAAGAAAATGTACTCGAAATTAAGAGAAAGAGATAATACATACATACATAGTGGCTGCCAGCTCGTTTTCGAATATGGTCACTACTTTATATCCATGTAGGAGAACCCCTACCGATGCGCTGAACGAGTGTGACCTTTTAGTCCAGCCAGCGACTTGAAAACTCTGGTACAAACGCTACACTTGTGACAATTATTGACACAGAGTGCTGGGCCCATGGTACCATGTGACGACAAGTGCAGAGAGATCTCCAGATATAAAGCAATGCCTGTGCCGTGAAGCTTTTATAGTGAGCAAAGGCACTGCACAAAGCAAGTCCCACTCTCTTAACCAAGAGGATATTTACCAAAAAGAAGAACAAGTCAACATCATTGGATACCATCAGGGTTGCAGGTGTTATATCAGAGTTTTCCTTCTCCTAGAATTCTGCCTTGACAAAGGCTAAGGGGTCTTCTCTCCCGGTGATTTTGGATGGCCATTGACTCTTAAGAGCTCCTTTGCCCTTTGACAGGTTTTGTTTTTAGTCCTGCAGGATGCCCAAAGTCACCCTCCTCACCAAGAAACCTACATACATACATACATACATACATACATACATACATACATACATACATATAAAGTTTTGTAGCTTGCTTGAAGCATTGTTTAATAGGAAACACAAATTTAAATTTCGAAGACCAACACAATGCATATGAAAAATGTTAAATTTCCAAGATAACAAAAGAATCTTACCTTAGCAAATTTAACGATCCCAAATATTTAAAAACCCATTATCAAGGGATTAGCTCTATGAGAGACTTAAGAATCGATCGGATAGACTTGCTTGTTTGGAAGCAAATTTAAGTGAAATAAAATGAAAAGACGTTATAATTTCGAACGTACGTGTTGTCAAATGTATGATATACTGTATGTATGATATATGCAAGTGTGCGTGAATTTTTGTATGCGTGTGCATGAATATAAGTTTATGTAGTGAAAAATGTGTGCGAATATGTATATAATAAAACGGGAAAGAATATGTATGCGATATATGTATGGATGCGTGTATGTATGCGATATATGTATGTCAGCTATGGGCAGATTTTTAAAGTTTCATTTGAAATGTTACAGTGTTGGACATTTTTACTACGTGTATATGTATGTGTGTGTATTTATATATTTATCTAAACATTGTGTGTGTGTGTGTGTGTGTGTGTGTGTGTGTGTGTGTGTGTGTGTGTGTGTGTGTGTGTGTGTGTGTGTGTGTGTCGGATAATAAGCACATACGATATGTCGAACAAAAATTCCTCGTTATATTTAGTGTGGTTTAAGTACTTTTATGCCCATGTCTATTTTGCCGCTGCTGAACAAGATTATCTGACAATTTTCTAATATTGCTATAATTCACTAAAACACTAAAATTATTTAACTGGAACCAGTTAAATAATTTTTAAAATTACTGAAATTTTGTTGTTTATATTTCATTCAATTTTTTTATTTTTTCAGCTGCTCCAAATCCTATTTATTCCGATTATAATATAACTCTTTCTGGAAAAAATGAAGATGAAATCGAATATACTTTCTGGAAGACTTTACGAGATTATATTATCGGTTCAGTTGTGAGGACTGGTGCACCTAAGGAGGAAATGGCTGAAAAACTCCGAAGGCTGCGTGTTAAATGTATTTTCGTATTTATTATTTGTAATGTAATCTGGATAACCATCCTCAGTTATCTTTTTTCAGACATCATTGGCGATGCCGGTAAGTTAAATTTATTTGCTTTAGTCAGTGGTTCCCTCTATGGGGTATCGTTCGTCATCCAATTGCTTGGAATGACAGTACATCGTACACAGGACACACTTCAACGTATCATTCGAAGAATAAATAAAAAATCAAAGCTGCCCGAGTGGATAATTGCTAAAAGCCGGAATACAGATGACGCAAAAAACACAACAGAAAAATAAACCAAAAATCAAAAGAAAAAGAAAATATACCTAAAACAGATGAAAAAAAATAATCTTTCAAAAAAAAAATATATATATACATTTTAAATTAAAACATAATGAAATAAATGTTATTACGTGATAGCTTAAGGAATGGCTATAACGAGTTATCATGAATATATATAAAATATAAATATAAAGTACTGAGATCAATGTGATCGACGAAACTCTTGAGACCCAAACTAGTCGAATGACTGAAAATAGTAAAAGATCTGATTCATTTTTATTGTTAGTTTATATTTGCTTTGTTGGGGTTGAATGTGTAAATGACATGAAAATCGCCAATAACATTGAAAGTGGATTTCAAAAATATACTTGAAATTTATAAATATATCCTTTAGTATGTTTGTATGGGCGTGAGTGCATGGTATTAAGTGTGAAATTAGCACGAATATATATAGATACATATGTATATATATATATATATATGTATATAAATGTGTATATATATGTATGTATGTGTGTGTGTGTATATATATATAAATCTGTGTATGTGTGTTTGTGTGTGTATATATATATATATATATATATATATATATAAATGTGTGTATGTGTGTTTATATATATATATATACGTATAAATGTGTGTATATATATATATATATATGTGTGTGTGTGTGAGTGTGTATATATGTATAATTATTAAGGCCAGTTACTACAATAGAACATACCAAGAACGTACATTTCGTTGGCTTGGGGGGGGGGGCAATCTTATCAACCTGTGCCGGTGGAATTGAACCGGAAAATGTTTAGTTAAAGGAAGGGAGTGACCAAAAAAGGTGAGGTGATAAGGGGAGAATAATGGGAGAACTATAGAAAGGATTTATTTGTTTATGTATGTGCGAATATGCGCGTGTGGGGTGGAAACAAGAGGGAAGTATATTTAAAGAATCTTTTTTTTTCTTTTTTCTTCTTTAATCCGACAAAATAATTAATGAAAAAAGGAGAAAAAACATTTTTTAAAGGTTGTGTGTGTGTGTGTGTGTTGCATTTTGCCGTATAATGATTGCAAATAATTGGGTTAGGTACTTATGGCACCATCATCCTTCATTTCAGCTCTCAATCTGTTGGAATTGTTCTGTTCCATCGCCTTTATAACTAACTGCAGTACATTATTCAACTTTCTATTATAATTTTTGCGATTAGATGCTGTTGGTGAGCCATGCAATGAACTGTTAAAACAGATTTTAGGAGAGATAAATAGACTATTGAATCTAATTACCATAGCAGCTATTCGATCAGCTACGCAGGCAATCATATTGGTCAATAGGATGTTATGCTCCTGAGAGATATCTTAAATAATTCTAATTCTAAAATATTCGTATCTTTTGAGTCGGGCAGTAATCAATCGATCAGTGAAGAAATCGTTTACACTAGCATCAATCATTGATGGTGCACAACTGCTGACTCGTTCATTTGTATGGAAAATTCAGAATACTTGATAACGTGAAAGAGTTGATATTTGACGTCGGTGGTCAATTCTTTTTTTTACGTCAACCAATTGTGTTATTACTAACAGAAATTCTCCTGGTAATAGTGCCAGACTTTTCATAAAGTATGAAAGAGAAAACTAATTGTTTTTCTCATTGTTTGGAGCTAGCCATATTTTAGGAAAAGTAATCCAATATTGTATAACATATTTATGTCGTTATCTTGCCGTGTAATTTCCTTCTGAAATAACGGTTTCTTTACATTCTAAATTCCAATCTTACCGAGGCCAACTTTGCCTTTAATTCTTACTGAGTCGATGAAATAAAGTACCAGTAAAGTCAATTATAATCAACTTTCCTTTCTTCTAAATTATTGGCCTTCAGCCAGTGTTGAAAATCAATATTTATGGAAACATCATAAATTAAAAGTAATTTTTTTAAGTTACAGAGAAACTTAAATGTAGTTTTAAATAGAAATGCATTTTCTGGGTAAAAGGCACAAATATGAGCACCAAACTTTTGCAAATAAGAGTTACAGAAGATATCAATATATAACCAAAGCAAACAAATTCAGTTAAAGTGAACTGAATGAGTAGGAGAGAGAAAAATTGGGAAAGATAGAAAGCCTAAGAGAATAGACAAAGAATGAAAGAGTGGTGGGGATTGAAAGTAACATTTTGGAAGTGTATGAGACAGAATCAGTAAGAAAAGTCAATATGACGTGTAGGCGGAGGTGACAACGACAAAGTGGACAGTGTAATTGTGAGACGGTTTTTCTGTGATATTTTTGATTCCTTTCATCTTCTCAGGATCGATAAAATAGTTATAAACCAAGTACCAATCGATATAATTGACTTTTTTCGCTTGCCAATATTTCTGGCCTTTTGGTAATGTAAAATATATTAGAAATGCAATTTGTCAAGAAAAACAAAACATACAGATTGGGAGAGGAGAAAGGAAAGACAAAGAATGAAAGATAAGGGTGGAAGCGGGTTAGGGAAATTTATGAATATGACAGATATAGTGGAGGTAAGGGTGGAGGCTTAAAACACATTGATTCAGTACTGTGGTGGTGGCGGAGAAGTAAGCAATATCTACAGTCAAAAGGTAGCAGAGATAAAAGTACTCTAAGTAGAAAATATGGTTAAAACATTAGGGGGAAGAGTATAAGTTCTTCTTCTTCTTCTTTGCCCACTTATACTCTGGGGGCAGTCCTCAAGTACGCCTTCCATCGGGTCCTGTCAGAAGCAACCGTCTCTAATTGACCTGGTTGGATCTTCAAGCTTCACCAGCCGGGCTCATGGATGCTATCGAAGCATCTTGCTCGGGATCTACCCCTGGTTCTCCTGACGGTGGATTTTTGCCCGTAAAACCTGTCCAGTGATTCTTTCCTGAGACATTTTAACCACATGTCCATAGTACCGAGGCTATGATCTCTCAATTCGGAGAAGTTGCAGATCTAGCTGGAGTGACTATTTGAACTCCCATCCGAGCTACACACTCTCTCGAATAACGTCACCCCAAAGAACCTTCGAAAGGCCCCATTTCGGCCGTGTATATTTGCGGTCGTATTCCTACGGTCATTACCCAAGAGTCATGACCATAGGTAAGGGTTGATACGAATACCGAATTGAAGATAGCAAGTTAGGCTTTTACCCCTACATCTACATCTCTTCTTCTGATAACCGAATGCTGAAGCTGACGTATTAGTGCACCAGGTCCTGCAATTCTTGCACTTAATTCAGCTTACTGCCTTCTTAGTATATTTGAAAATAAGAAAAAAACAGTTAACCAGAGATTTAATGAATATAATAATCGGTGTGATTCAGCGTGACGCAGTGTGTGACAATGCTGGCCCATTTGAATTGCATTTACAAGTCAGTTTTGTCAATTTGAGAGAACTGGAATAACGTGAAATACAGAATCTTGCTCACAACGTTACGATCGGGAGTCGAAAACTCTAACAATTAAGCCACGTGTCGTCACTTTTACGTATTCATCGGAAAGCTAACAGGTACAGCATACATAAATCTAGTCCTTTTATATTTATAAATCAAGGAGGAAAATTACTACTGAGACTCATTACATCAAATCAAATCCCAGGTACGAATAACAAAAAGAAAGACTGAAATATTATGTATACAGACCTGTATATTATGTATACAGACCCGACGGGGAGATTTGCAATAGCCATTGAGGTGGGTGAGAGATGTCTTATCTTGTGAAAATGGGTATAGCTTTCATTATGTAAAATCTCCTCCATTTTGCCTCATTTCTCCCCGTTTGGGGGCACTTTTTTTTCATGGTATTCTCCGTTTGGGTTTTTAGAGGTTGGAGGTGTGCGTATAATCAGGGTGGTAGTTGGTAAAATCCCTAGTGTCAGATTAAATGATTTGTGATATTTAACTTTAATTATGCTGAGTCCTCTTTGGCTGTCACTTTTACGATTTGAGTTCAAATCCCACCGAGGTTAACTTTATCTTTTATCCTTACGAGGTCGATAAAATAAAGCACCAGTATTGTACTGGGTTAATTGCTGGCCTTGTGCCAAAAGTAGAAACAATTATTCAGGTATTATTTAGGGAGGTGGACTGGCAGTAGAATCGAGGGTGGTGGATTGGCAATAGAATCAGTAGAGCGTCAGACAACATGCTTTGCAGCATAGAGTTATGGCCCTTTACGTTCTGAGTTAAAATCCTACCGAGGTTAACTTTGCCTTTCATCCTTACGAGGTCGATAAAATAAAGTACCAGTAATGCACTGGAGTAATTGCTGGCTTTGTGCCAAAAGTAGAAACAATTATTCAGGGATGGTTAAAATAATTGCCAGTTAAGTACTGATGTTGACATAAAAAGGGGTTCCCAGCCTTTAAAATGTGTTACATTATATGTAACATATTTTATTAAATGTTATTACAATAGCTGAAAAGATGAGGAAAATGTTTGCTTCATGAGTTTCATGATAGCTTTTTTTGTTGGTTTTTGTGTGAGTTTTTGTTGTTTTTTAAATATTTTAACCTAAAAACTGGATCATTTTTTTTTCTTTGAACTACAGTTTTAAGTCATTCTAATTAATCAAAAGTCATTCTAATTAAGCAAAAACAAATAAACTTTAAAATTACGAATATCTGCAATAATGTTGAATACATTATTCTGGAGAATTTCACTGAACGTGGAAAAGTAAGAAAAAAACAATAAAATTTTTGAAACGATAATTGTTTTGGTTTTATTAATTTGTATCGAAAAAAAAACACATTACACTATTTAGTTACAGCTCTTCTTCTTCTTATTTTTCTTCTTCTTTTTCTTCTTCTTCTTCTTCTTCTTCTTCTTCTTCTTCTACTTATTCCTGACAGGATCATGGGGAAAGATTCCTGTAACACTCCTTCCAGCTGTTCTTGTCAGAAGCAACCGTCTCCAACTGATCTCGCTGGGTTCCCAAGTGAGACTAGTCAAGCTCATGGATGTTATCCAACCATCTTGATCGGGTTCTGCCCCTGGGTCTCCTGCCAGTTGGTTTTAACCGTTAAATCTGTCCAACGATTCTTTCCTGAGACATTCTAACCACATGCCCATAGTATCGGAATTGTGATCTCTTTATGTTCTGTGTTCAAATTACGCCGAAGTCAACTTTGCTCTTCCGCTTCAGGGATCGATAAAATAAAGTACCAGTAATGCACTGGAGTAATTGCTGGTCTTGTGCCAAAAGTAGAAACAATTATTAATTGCTCCAACGACTCTACCCATTCACTGCTCTAAAAATATATAAAAGCATACAATGCATATAAAAGTAACATACATGTGGTAAAGCCGGATATGGTGTTATGATAAATCAGTGAATGACGTTAAAGAATTTTAATGGTCATAATAGAATTGGGTAGGGTCAAGAAGAAAGGTGGGAAACGAAAGAACTTAAAAACACGTGTATATATATATATATATATATGTGTGTGTGTATATATATATATGTATATATATGTATATATATATATATATATATATATATGTGTGTATGTTCTTCTGGTTTTATAATTTCACAAAGTTTTACCTATAGAGAGAGAGTCGGTTTCTAACATAGACACAAGACTCTCTCATTGGAATTTACACAACATCAAGTAGGTAGATATGTATGTATGCATGCATGTGTTGATATGGATGTTATTGTATGTTTGGATGTGTATGTTTTGAGTTGTATGTGTGCATGTGTATATGCTTTGCATCTGTACATGTGTATATGTAGTTATTAGATGCAAAATTTTTGGAATGTTTTACATATTTTTACTGTTTCATTAATGGATTGTACTTGTAATTTCCTAACTAATTGTGTTCTTTCTGTTCCTGTGAAGCCTAGCTTCTCAAGATTTGTATTGAGGCAGTTACTAACATATCCCAGTGCCCCAATAATCACAGGCATAAATCTAAAGGTGTAATCAGGGTGGAGTATCTGCAGATTTCTCATCAGTTCTGCATAAATATTCTCCTTTTCACTAATCTTTGATATTATATTGGCATCTGTGGGCAGCTAATTTCCACTACTGTGCATGTTTTCTTCTCCCTGTCCCATATCATAATATCTGGTCTGTTATGCCTGCATTTTATTGGGGTTTTTACTGGAACATTCCACCAGTACTCTTTCATATTATGTACATGGATGCCTTCCACATTGTTGTAGCTTTTAATGTGTTTATTATAGGGGCTATCTTTTTTACGAACTGCATTATACAGTGTTTTGGCCACTACATCATGCCTCATAGGTAGATAGTACCGCGATGACATCTTTGGACAGCTGCTAATGACATGGGTGATATCCTCGATGTTAGTTCTGCAGAGTCTGCACTTGTTATCACATCTAGGTGTTTTGCCTTCATCCCTATCTCTTTTGTGAATCAGGTATTTCGTGCTAATCTCCTGTTCCTGGATTGCAATAGCATATCCTTCACAGTGGGAGCCAATATAGCGGTTGTTGGTCCAAGATAGACTACTTTCCTTATCTATATTACTCTCACCCTGAAGCTTCCTGGCAACATATCCATGCATGATCTTTTGCTGATAGGCATGCAGTTTTTCATCCATGGATTCACTGCGATACTGCTGAGCGATATCCCTGGGTGTGAGTTTTTGATTATCACAGAGGGAATATCTCTCAAGGAGTTCCTTCCCAACTCTCATGATCTTATCTGTTTCATGCAGATAGACTTGCTCGAGAAACGGGCTCCTATGCTTCGAGGTTCGTAGATGTTGTCGGAGAGATATGATGCGACATTCAAACGTTGTCTGGACTGATGTTAGACCTCTGCCTCCCTGCTTACGTTTCAAGTAAAGGCGGTCTATGTCACTGTTCATGTGGAAGTTTCCGGTGTTGTTCAGTATTTTTCGAGTTCCAACATCAACTGCTCGGATTTCGTCTATGTATGTATGTATGTATGTTCTTATGGTTATATATATATAGTGTAAGTAGCACCGTGAAGTACTGGTTTTGCTACCAAATCAAGCACTCTATGCACAGGCAGAGTGTAATTAATTGAAAAAAACGAGGAAGTTTCGTTTACATATGAAAAAACGCACCCACCCCCGCGCACACACAGGATGTGTGTGCGAGCGCGAGGGTTTGGTAAAAAAAAGCCATGTGGACCATAACCCACCAGAGTACTCGATACTTGGGGTAGAAGAGTGGGTAATATGAAAAGATTCAGGACCCCGACGGCTGAGCTCTGGCCGTTTCGACAGCTAGATCCGAACGAGTACTAAACGTACTAAACGGCCAGATCTCAGCTGTCAGGGTCCCGAATCTTTTATATATATATATATATATATATATATATATATATATATATATATATATATATATACATATATATATATACATGTATGTGTGTGTGTTGTATTTTATCTGATGAAAGCGCGCCATAATTTGCCTTGGTTCCCCTTGAAATATATATAATAAAATAAATATGGTTTTATAAATATAGTTTCCATTTATTAATATATTGTGTATTTACTCCACTCTCTGTTGAGTGCTTTATATCAGTTATAAAAATGTTTAAGTTTGTTGAATCCCAACAAATTAAATTTAACCTCTGCATATATATATATATATATACATATATATATATATATGTGTGTGTGTGTGTGTGTGTGTGTGTGTGTGTGTGTGTGTGTGTGTGTGTGTGTGTGTGTGTGTGTGTGTGTGTGTGCATGTGTGTGTGTGTGTGTGTACATATATATATATATATGGGCGGGGAGCTTTATGCACGTGTTTATGGCGTGTGTATGCTGTGTGTTAAATTAACTTTGTACTGTGTCTTGTGTATTCATATTTGCATTATATTGTTATACAAGTGTTGCTTCACTGATAAAATTCCTACCCTTCTTATGAATGTTATATAACACGTATTGTTCACTGGTATTTTCCTATCCTCTTTTCGTTTTTAGACTAAGAGTAGTAGGACAAGGATGTTACTAATTTTTACTTTGGTTGGTGAAGCCAACGATTCGAAAATAAATAATAAAATTGTTATTGTGAATGTGACAGTAGCAAATAAAGAGAAAGACCATACTCTCCCAGAACATTCCCTGGGTTATTTTTAATATATTTTTAAAATATACTTGGCACTGTCGTACATTTCATAGTCCATTGAATATGTGAAACCCTAAACCACTACCACGCCCCGTCTTTAACATACACTTTCAAAATAACACATTCCAACCTCGTATCTTACATTTGTACAGGCATCATTTGCCAAATGTAGAGACAAACGTAAGCTAAGAGACTTCACTGAATGCACTAGCGGTTGACTACGCAAAACTCGAGCAACAGTCGACCTAAATACATATGACATAAAATAAGTATAACTCTGCTTCATATATTGAATTACCCATTTATACCTATAAATCTATAACCCAGCATTAACATATATGTGTGTGTGTGGTGAGAGAGAGAGTGAGAGAGAGAGAGAGCAAGAGTGAGAGAGAGTGAAAGAGAGAGTGAAAGAGGAATACCTACACACACACACATATATGTATGTATATATGTGGATATGTATGTATGTATGTTCTTCTGGTTTTATAATTTCACAAATGTTTACCAATACAAAGAGAGTCGGTTTCTAACATAGATACAAGATTCTCTCATTGGAATTTACACAACATCAACTAGGTAGATATGTATGCATATCTGCATGCATGTGTGTGCAGGTATGGGTGTTATTGTATGTGTGGACGTGTATGTTTTGAGTTATATGTGTGCATGTGTATATGTTTTGTATCTGTAAATGTGTACATGCAGTTATTAGATGCAGAATTTTTTGAATATTTTACATATTCTTACTGTCCCATTAATGGATTATACTTGTAATTTCCTAACTAGTTGTGTTCTTTCTGTTCCTGTAAAGCCTAGCTTCTCAAGATGTGTATTGAGGCAGTTACTAACATATCCCAGTGCCCCAATAATCACAGGCATAAATCTGAAGGTGTAATCAGGGTGGAGTATCTGTAGATTTCTCATTGGTTCTGCATAAATATTCTCCTTTTCGCTAATCTTTGATATTATATTGGCATCTGCTGCGCAGTTAACTTCCACTACTGTGCATGCCTTCTTTTCTCTCTCCCATATCATGATATCTGCTCTGTTATGCCTGCATTTTGTTGGGGTGTTTACTGGAACATTCCACCAGTACTATTTCATATTATGTATATGTATGTCTTCCACATTGCTGTAGCTTTTAATGTATTTATTATCGAGGCTATCTTTTCTACGGATTGCACTATACGGTGTTTTGGCCACTACATCATGCTTCATAGGTAGATAGTACCGCGATGACATCTTTGGATAGCTGTTTATGACATGGGTGACATCTTAGATGTTAATTCTGCAGAGTCTGCACTTGTTGCAACATCTATGGGTGTTGCCTGATTCCATATCTTTCTCGTGAATCAGGTATTTTGTGTTGATTTCCTGTTCTTGGATTGCAAAAGCATAACCTTCAAAGTGGGAGCCATATAGCGGTTGTTGATCCAAGATAGACTACTTCCCTTATGTATATATATATATATATATATATAGCTATAGATATATATGTGTGTGTGTGTGTGTGTGTGTGTGTGTGTGTGTGTGTGTGTGTGTGTGTGTGTGTATGTATGCATGTAATGTATATATGTGTGAATGCATATATGTATGTATATATGCATATATGATATGTATATATGTAAGAATGTATGCATGTATATATGTAAGAATATATGTATGTATATATGTAAGAATATATGTATGTATATATACATGTGTGTATGCATGTCAAGTCACTGGTAAGATTCAACCCAGTATAACCTGTCGCATGGTCGGGTCGTCGGCGACTAAGCCAGCAACCCCACATATAGCTTGATGAGGAGGGTGATATTTGGACACCCTACGGGATGAAATACAAGTCCCGGCGAAGTGCGGAGGAACTCAGCAGAGTCAACGGCCATCCAAATAGTAATTTTGTTTGTTTGTTTTTTTCATCTGGGAGTGAACCCCCCCCCCCCCATCACCACCCACCACCCCGTTGTTGTCACATCACCTTTCTAAGAGAGGGAAACTCTGAAAAAAAAGCCTCTGACTTCGGAAGCATCCGATAATGCTGACCAGTTCACCTTTTCGGGTAGTGCTTTCGATGCTCAGAGAGTGGGAGTGGTCGATTGCTAGGCGTTTCCCCACTTAAAAAACATTCAAAGCACAGCATTGTTTGTTCAGGATATGTTACAGATTTGTCTGACTGGCCGTAGCCTAAAAGTGCACCAAACTCTATAATCTGACAAACGATTGCAGTACTCTTAGCAGAGTTTGCAGCCATCACATATATATATATATATATATATATATATATATATCAAGAAAGAAGAGTGACATGGTTTGCTATACAATAAGGGCTTTATTCACATTGCTGACAATTGTTTCTCTGAACTGGTAGGTCTAGAGATCGCTACCAGCCTGTTTTTGCGTCAATCGATCACCAATACTTTGTTATAACCAGTCTAATCATCAGAGCATGCGAGAATGAAGTAAATACACAGGCATGTGTATTTCCTTCATTCTCGCATGCTCGATTGACGCAAAAACAGGCGGGTAGCGATCTCTAGACCTACCAGTTCAGAGAAACAATTGTCAGCAATGTGAATAAAGCCCTTATTGTATAGCAAACCATGTCACTCTTCTTTCTTGATTTATATATATATATATATATATATATATATAAATATATATATATATATATATATATATATATATATATATATATATATATGAATGTATGTATAGTATATTTGGCAATATACAGTTTGTTTAATTAAAAACATTTAGAAGACCATACGCTATCATATTTAAAGTAGTGACTATGTCACTTACTTCTTTTCGGTGAAAAGAAGTAAGTGACATAGTCCCTACTTTAATTAAACATACGGTATATTGCCACATATATTATACATACATTCATGTATACATCGCTATTTCAGAGCACCAATCCTAATAACTAATTTTTGCTGGACAGGCAATCGCTCTGTATAATCAACTCCTGATTATTACTGGAATTCTATAAGAACCCAGCTTCTATAATTTTCGGCGGAAGCAGGGAGTACGTGGCTCTGATGATCGCCAAACAGCGTGAAACAGACTGTTAGCTTCTCTCCCTTCTTTCACCGAAAAGAAGTAAGTGACATATTCACTACTTTAAAACTCATAGCGTATGGTCTTCTAAATGTTTTTAATTAAACATACCGTATATTGCCAAATATACTATACATAGTATATTTCAGAGCACCAATCTTAATATATTATATATATATATATATATAATATATTAAGATTGGTGCTCTGAACTCAAATCCCGCCGAGGTTAACTTTGCCTTTCATCCTTACGGGGTCGATAAAATAAAGTACCAGTAATGCACTGGGTAATTGCTGGCCTTGTATCAACAGTAGAAACAATTATATATATATATATATATATATATATATATATATATATATATATATATATATATAGGCAATTGAATACAGCATTTAATAGATTGAAGAAAGGAAAGTGAACTAAACCCAACTCACTGGTTTATTAATTCTTATATTTTCTTTCCGCTCTACGAATTCCTTAATGTTGGGGCTTGATCTCATAATGTAAATTTGTAGCAACATATAGAACAATGCTCCACGTTTACATTAAGGGTTTATAGGTAATTAAACAAACCCAGAAGGGGCAAGGTACTAACTTCCTGTCTCTGTTATAATGAAAATCTTTGAAATCTGATATAAATTTCCAACAGAAATAATTTTCCTTTTTTTTTTTTTTTTTGTTCATCAAAATTTACATTCGTTAATTTTAATTAATTCAATATTTTCCCAGTCATACATTTTACATATTCTTTTATTGTTCTTTTTCGTTCACCCAGAATGGAAGTTTGCGTCCGTATGTACTTTCGGCTAATTTTCGTAACATGTAATCCAGTCGAAAGGCAGTCAAGCCAATCACCTGAATAACTAGTGTGAAGCCGTATAATGCACCACTTATCACACCGTAAACATTTAATCGTGACAAAGGAGATGTAATACCGATGTAGAAGGTAGACAGCATTGTCAACCATAAAACATTGATGACAACCATACCACACCAAGCGTAGTTTCGTAATCGTTTTAATCGAGTGCCTAATTCAGCGTTCGCTAGTCCCAAGTTAACATCATTGCCTAAAAGTGTAGCTCGAAGGTTTTGCCAAAATTCATGTTCTCTCTGCTGTAATTCGTCCCCTTCTTTCAACTGGAATAGATTTCCAACAACAAACGGACCATTGCTGTTTTCTGCATTTTCTTCACTTGTTGGTATAGCTATCGTCATTTTATTCCAAGTTGTGGTGGTTACAAGTATTGTGTTGGTGAGCATATCACAGGTAACAAAAGAAAGAGAAAAGACTTCTTTTAATGATAAATTATAACGGCCATTAATACAATTGGTGTCTATTTATATCTAAGGTGTTAAACATTTAACCTGTATTGTATTATGGATATATATATATATATATATATCTTTTCGCTCTCTCTCTCTCCCCCCCCCTCTCTCTCTCTCTCTCTCTCTCTCTCTCTCTCTCTCTCTGTATACATACACAAACACACACACAATATATATATATGTGTATATATATATACATATACATATAGAGAGAGTCAAGCTTAGCTATGTATTTAAATCCCTCTTACGATACTAGTTTACATTCCATTCCGAAGTACTTTAGACAAATGCCTTCTACAATAGCCTTGACAGTTTACACTAGCAATCCTATGTCAGCTACCCATCTTGAAGGCAGCTTAGCAATCCACCACTAACCTGTAACTAATTATATTGTTCACGAAATGCACAAATTGTATATAGAGAGAAAGGCAGATGAATATATACGCTGATTATGTGTCAATAAATTAGGGTCAAAATATATGCGAGGATATTTAACATCATATGTATGTGTGGATATATACACATAGACACATACATATGTGTGTGTGTGTGTGTGTGTGTGTGTGTGTGTGTGTGTGTGTGTGTGTGTGTGTGTGTGTGTGTGTGTGTGTGCGCGTGTGTGTGTATGTATACTTGGCGTGGCAATAAAGTCTTTAGAATAGTAGGCTGTGTGCCGTATATAGCAGTAAGTGTAGTTAATATTAATTGGAATTTGAACTTTGTTGTACGCGTGAGATATTCTGTATGAATGCATAATTATTTTGCTGACATTCTTGTGAGTTTATAAATACACGCATCGAACTGTTCAATCCACAAAAGATTTTTTTCCAGAGGAGAAGAGTGGCAATGATCAAACAATCACCCTATATTCCCGTCTTAAATTTGAGCGGTCATTGGGTGTTCAAGTTATTAAAGCAACATTTTTGGAAATTTGTTTTCGCTTCATTAGAAGAGGTGATAAATGTATCGTTGCGCTGGTTCCGACAATTGCCAAAATAATGGTTCCAGAAAGAGTTAAATGCCTTGCATAAGCACTGTAAAGATGTTATTGCATTCAATGGAGATTATGTTTTGCAGAATAAATAGATTTTAGTTGCAATATGTTGTGCATTTTCATTTAAAGGGTTATTCTAAAGACTTTATTGCCACGCCAAGCATATATATATACATATATATATAAATATGTATACGTACATACATATATGTATACAGACGTACAGTAGTATGTATATATATATATATACATACATGCACACGTATATATATGTACGTATGGATTCACCGAACATTTATTATAATGCTCGGTGTGTTTGTAAACAAACATCCCGTATTAAGCCGTAGTGTCTAGCAACATCGTTGCTCGTTTGTTCAACACTGACAAAGGAACTAGCCGTACTAAGAGTGGGAAAGGAAATTTCGTTTCATTTTTTCGTTTATATATATATACATAAGAGCTCTGTCGTTGGGTCCTGACTCTTTGGGGGTTTTAGCGCCTTATCATCATCGAGGGGTTATTATATCGATTTTTGTATTGTATATAATATATCTATATATATGTGTGTGCGTGTTTGTGTGTGTCTGTATGTGTGTGTATGTGTGGGGGTGAGGGGGGGGGCATACATTAGAAAAATATGAAATACCTCCCTGACGACTGAATTTGAATTGATGATAGATGAAAATGTTCGATTAAATTGACATCAGTGTTTGAATACTTTTATTGAGCCTGGAGAGATGAAAAGCAAACTCTACCTCGATAACATTTGAAATCATCTAAATAATATTTCAGTCTAATGTTCTACCGAAATTTCTAACTCACTGGCCGGGAGATTATCATAAAAGACCAACAGAATAATACTTACACAAAATTTGTTTACAAGATCTTGTACGTAAGATATCCATTTTAGCTTTATGTTTTTTTCGTCTTATACACCGAAAGATACTTGGCTTCTTCGGTTTCTTTGGTTTTTGCTGTAAAGAAAACAAAAACATCCTTCGTATAGATTTTCAAACCATTTTGCTTTATGATGAATGTATAATGAATTGAATAGCATTCACTAAGATAACTACAGAGAGAGAATTGCAGAGAAGGAAAAAATGTATATATATATATATATATATATTTCCCATTACCTTATCATGTTCCACATCGCCCTCTTTTTTTTCTTTTTCTTTTTACTTCAAAAACCTTGTTTGTAAATAATATTATTCTTTCTTCCCCATTTCCTTAACATGTTCAACATCACATTATCTTCTCTCCAACATTTTACACCAATACAAATTCCCCCCCTTTGATAATGCATAAAATGCTGAAACCGGTAATAGACAATTATTAAATATCTAAATAAATAAATGCCATTGTTAATTAATAAATAAATTAACTAATACCTTAACACTCACACAAAGTAAAATATTTTGTTTTAAACATTTTCTAACCCAGAAAAAAGAGAAAAAATAAAAGGAAAAAAATATTTTTTTCTTCCTAATAATCGTCTTTTTCTCCCTATTTTCATATATATATATATATATATATATATATATATATATATATATACTGATAATAAATGTGAAGACTAAAATCCGAAGAGGGCTCGATAAGGATTATATATATAAAAAATATATATATAAAAACCCGTAGAGTAAATATTTATTATAAGTACAGATTAAAGTTTAAGCAAAGAGTCGCTGCTTTCACCCTTAACGGGATCTTATGAAACTATATATATATATATATATATATATATATAGTTTAACGGTTTGTAACTTTACATTACTATTAGTTCACCAAGTTGAGCACTCGGTGCTTTGACACCTCGTTCCTGCTCATTGTGGATTCGCAATATTGGTAGAGGGTCGGACGCCATGCTTTGATGCATAGAGTTACAGCCCTTGCCATTCTAAGTTCAAATCTCGACGAGGTTAACTTTGCCTTTCATCCTTACGGGGTCGATAAAATAAAGTACCGGTAATGTACTGGGTAATTGCTGGCCTTGTGCCAAAAAGTAGAAACAATTATTATTATTTACATGTGTTTCTCTGATCAAATCATCTAAATACTGGGTACTCCGATGATTTGATCACAGACACACACTGTATTTAAGGTCGAGTGATGCAACTTCGAGTGATTTGCAGCCTTTAGACTCACCTGATCAATAAAACAATTGTTAATATTGTAAATAAAACCCTTTTTGTACAGCCGACCATGTTATTCTTCACTCTTTCACTACTATATATATGTGTGTGTGTGTGTGTGTGTGTGTGTGTGTGTGTGTGTGTGTGTGTGTGTGTGTGTGTGTGTGTGTGTGTGTGTGTGTGTGTGTGTGTGTGTGTGTAGTTAGGAATAATAGAAAAGCAAAAACAGACAAATGCATGAGTAAATGTTACAAATATCATTAGTTTCACGCTTGTAGTTGCGACGTTTCGGGCATAAGCTCTGCATCGGAGAGTGGGGGATGAACTCCGAGAAGGAGTGAGGGGAGTTAGCGAGATAAATATAAATAAAATAAATTGAAAATGGAACATGAAGTGGAAAACAAATGTGGAATTATATATATATATATAATTCCACTTTTATATATATATATATATATATATATATATATATATATATATATATATATATATATATATATATATATATATATATATATATATATATATAAATCAGGAAAGAAGATTGACATGGTTTGCAATACAAAAAAGGTTTTTAATCTCATTGCTGACAATTGTTTCTCTGAACTGGTAGGTCTAGAGATCGCTATTCGCTTGTTTTCACGTTACTCGATCGCCAATACAAAATTATATCCACCGCGGGTTCTTTTAAAAAAAGATGGTATGTGCACAGGCCCTCAATGAAAAACCGTGCACTTATGGGTTCCACAACCCTCGCCAAAAAAATATGGGAACTGAAGGATAGCAGCGCTAACTACAGCATTAACTGGTCGAAGTTGTCGGCTGCTAAAACCTATAGTACAGGTATGTCCCACTGCGGGCTATGTGATCTAGAACTAATGTATATCCTCAAAATTGTAAAAAGGCTACTTAACAATAAGTTAGAAAGATCTATCTTCTGCAGACATAGAATTGCCACTGAATTCATAAGATCCATACCTCCGTGAATCGAACCAACACAACATAGCTTTAAACTAGGATACCCACTACCCTGCATAAATCACCACAGAAATATACTCATTAAGTACACTCTAGCCTTCACAGGTCTTTACCACACAAATGTCTGTAAGTGCCTCATCAACCCATAAACTTATTCCTTCTCAGCTGCTGCCATCACTTGATCCTAAATCCAAGAATTTCTCAAATCACTACTACATTGTAATTTTACCTTCCTTTTGCCATAATTACAATCAGCACGCTTATCTCTTTGCATGTATGTATATTTTTGTACGAGTGTATATTGATGTGTATGTGTCTATGTACACATGCGTGTGTATATGTATGTGTGTGTGTATATACGTTTATGTATATATATATATATATATTACCTCCTTAACCTCTGTATTAACTCGCCCACTATTTAGCTTTGACAGTGTTGTCCCATACATGTATGTTATTGAAGATGAAAAGAAAGACTGTATTCTCATCTAATGTAGACCACACAAATTCTACTCAATGATAAATACTTCGTCGGTCAGATAAATACTGAACATTACGGCCACCTGACCTATATTGGTGATAAACACCGGCTTATCTTTAAAATTGATACAATACACCCTACGACATGCCAAACTTATACTTCTGCTTCATGTCAGCTAGTTTTACACGCCGAAATCTTAGATACACTATACCCCCCACCTAATGTAATGTCAGGGTCTCCTCAAATAATTTATTACTAGCATTATTGTAATTGTTGTTATTGTTCTAACTGAATGCCATTACTACTTCATATAGTAGCCTGTATATTCCTTTCATGCCTGTATATTCTCTTCATTCTCGCATGCTCCGAAGAACTGACTGGTTATAATTTTGTATTGGCGATCGAGTAACGTGAAAACAAGCGAATAGCGATCTCTAGACCTACCAGTTCAGAGAAACAATTGTCAGCAATGAGATTAAAAACCTTTTTTGTATTGCAAACCATGTCAATCTTCTTTCCTGATTTATTATTACTCCAAGTGTTTACAACATAGGAATTACAGCATACTCGCAACATCACTATGAATAACGCCTTGTTGAGTCAAACCAAGCCTAGCGTTGATATCATCCACTACCCGGAATACCATAACTGGACTACACCTAAGGGGACTGGATATAACTATTATTTGTTACCCCGTATATATATATATATATATATATATCTGTTGCAAGCATTTGATCCAGCTCCCTCATTCACGTCAATCTCGAAGAATCTGAACATTCTTATAGTCACTGCCCTTCCCTCACAAGCTAAACAGTAAGAAGAAAACAAGACAGATCTAGAGGTAACAGTAATAAAACAGCATTACTGTAAAATCAACAGGTGTTATATTGGATCATATAACTGAATATGAGTTCTTTTGTGAGCTAGTATAATGGTGTAAGTATTAACAGTATAGCTCTAATGCCATCACTATTAAGGGTGAACTTTAAAATTAAATCCCTACAACCAACAACAACACTAAAACACTTTACGTCACACCACCACGAAAACTCGCAAACTATCTTCTGCCACTATAACGACAGCAAGTTAAACATTCCTCGCCACAGTTCCAGCTACTTAAACAACAAACATCTCATCGTCTAAAATTTAAGCACACCCAGACAAAGTTGTACCACTGAATAATTTAATTATATTTTACATACAAATATGACAGGCAGAATGTTTCTCTCTAAAACCATAACATGAGCTGAATTCTGTTACTACAAGCTAACTAAACACTTGGTGATTTCAAAGTAATTCCACGAGCAGTGATGAAGTACAAGTTTGACCATCAAAATTATTACAACTTGCACGCAAATATGCATAACAAGTTTACAGTAAGCCTACCAATACTACCAACATCACTAACACCACCAATACCACCAACACCATCAACAACACTAACATCACCAACACCACCAACACCACCAATACTACCAACATCACCAACACCACCAACACCACCAACACCTCAAAAATCAGCAACACCGGTAACACACCAACACCACCAACACCACAAACACCGCCAACACCACCATTACCACAAACACCGCCAACGCCACCAACACCACCATTACCACCAACACAACCAAACTTACCAACACCATGAACACCACCAACACCACCAACACCACCACCGCCAACACCAGCAATACCACCACCACCAACACCACCAACACCAATACCACCACCAACACCGCCAACAACACCACCACCACCACCAACACCACCAAAACCATCAACACCACCACCACCAACACCACCACCAACACCACCACCACCACCAACACCACCAACACCACCACCACCACCACCACACCACTACCACCAACACCACCAACACCACCACCACCACCACCACCACCACCACCACCACCACCACCACCACCACCAACACCACCACCACCAACACCACCACCACCACCAACACCACCAACACCACCACCACCACCACCACACCACTACCACCAACACCACCAACACCACCACCACCACCACCACCACCACCACCACCACCACCACCAACACCACCACCACCACCACCACCACCACCACCACCACCAACACCACCACCACCAACACCACCACCACCACCACCACCAACACCACCACCACCACCACCACCACACCACTACCACCAACACCACCAACACCACCACCACCACCACCACCACCACCACCACCACCACCACCACCACCACCAACACCACCACCACCAACACCACCACCACCACCACCACCACCACCACCACCACCACCAACACCACCACCACCAACACCACCACCACCACCACCACCAACACCACCACCACCACCACCACCACACCACTACCACCAACACCACCAACACCACCACCACCACCAACACCACCACCACCACCACCACCACCACCACCACCAACACCACCACCACCAACACCACCACCACCACCACCACCACCACCACCACCACCACCACCACCACCACCACCAACACCACCACCACCACCACCACCACCACCACCACCAACACCACCACCACCACCACCAACACCACCACCACCACCACCACCAACACCACCACCAACACCACCACCACCAACACCACCACCACCACCACCACCAACACCACCACCACCACCACCACCACCACCAACACCACCACCAACACCACCACCAACACCACCACCACCACCACCACCACCACCAGCTATCACTAGAACCACCAGCAGTGCTACCAGCTGCAACATACCAATTATGTGTTGGGTTAACCGTAGAGATAAATAAATATTTGCTGCCTCATTCCCTTCCTATGTCAAACAAACTGACAGGTCAACTAGAACAAATATAGAGCTTCTTCATCACTGATGTCAACATATTTATCACCAACGTCATCTACATTATCGTCATCGCCTCCATCCCCATCATCGTCATCACCATCATCATCATCATCCTCATCATCAACATCACTATCCCCATCTTCACCAACATTAACATCGTCATCATCATCACCCCCCTCACTACCTTCACTAATACAATAAACACGACCCAGCGAAAGAGACCTCGACTACGCGGTATTGTCTATTAATCAACCCTCCGTTACTAATATTATTCACCTAATAAGGTGGGTGAATTGGCAGTAATAGTAGAGCGTCGGATACCCAGTTTTGTGGTATAGGGTTACGGCCCTTTACGTTTTGAGTTCAAATCCTGCCGAGGTTAGCTTTGCCTTTCATCCTTACGGGGGTCGATAAAATAAAGCACCAGTAATGCACTGGGTTGATTTAATCGACTTTCCCTCTCCCCAAAATTGCTTCCTTTGTGCCTAGATCAAAAACTATTATTCACCTAAAAACGAAGAGAAAAGCGCAATAAATTCAACACGTAATACAGAAATAATGCTCTACTGTTTTAAAGGAGAATTTGACTGCTATTTTTAGCAGGCCAAACGATTAAGTGTTTGTAATAATTTTAATGTAAAGTAGTAATTTATATTGTTTCATCTTTTGTTTACATTCATAGTTCTGTCCGCTTTTTTGCAGTATTTAATGTCTCCGAAAACATTTTATGCAAAGTATCAATATTATGGCACCAAAACTGTTATTTCAGTAATGATATTGCTTTAGTGCATGGTTTCCCAGCCTGGTAATATCACCCACCGGTGGGTGATTTCAACTGTTGGGTGAGCGATGAGCAACTAAACAGAAAATAGTGGCTGACAGCAAATGTTGGTGGATGATATAGGATTTTGAGTATTAAGAAAGTATTTCAACATATATTATCCGAAAAGAGATATTCAAAGGAGATAGGCAAAGAACCTGTATTTAAAAAATCAGGAGGCTAAATGGAAATACCGAAGCAGTAACAAACTTTTACCAAACGTGTTTGGTATACTTTTGAATATTTACTATAAAGGTGGGCGGTGGGAAATTTTTCCATGTGAAAGTGGGCGATGTCGCAATTAAAGGTTTGGAACTCGTGCTTCAATGGATTTTATTTGATGGTGAATATCTTACACCAACCACTGGAAGGTCGTGCCACTTTGTTACAACTTTAGCCAATATTCATCGGGTAAGGAGAGCTGTTGTTTTTCCACATAATTTTGACAATACGCATAAATATTTTGAGGGGTTTCTTTTCTTTTTTTCAAAATTAATCTAAATCTACTTTATTTCTCGAAATATAAGTATCTGTAATTCTAAGTGAGCCCCTGCCACATCAAAGTGAGAATAACGATTTTCAAGATGAACACTTATCACTTGAAAGTGAGACAAATCGCATCAAAGTGGGGTATATCACTTCAAAATGGGACATGTCACTTCAAAGTAGGACATGTCACATCAAATGGGACATGTCACATCAAGTGAGACATGTCACATCAAAGTGAGACATGTCACATCAAAATGGGACGTGTCACATCAAAGTGGGATATGTCACTTCAAAGTGAGACATGTCACATCAAAATGAGACATGTTTCAAATTTTCAAAGTAGGATGTCACATCAAAGTGGGACATGTGACATCAAGTGAGACATGTCACATCAAAGTGGGATATGTTACATCAAAGTGAGACACGTCACTTCAAAGTAAGACATGTCACATCAATAATGATAATAATAATTATAAGGGCGGTGGATTGGCAGTATCGGTAGAGAGTCGGACACCAAGCTTTGAAGGATAGAGTTACGTCCCTTTATGATCTGAGTTCAAATCCCGCCGAGGTTAACTTTGCCTTTCATCCTTAGGGGGTCGATAAAATAAACTACCAGTCACGCACTGGGGTCGATTTCATCGACTTTTCCCTCCCCCAAAATTGCTGGCTTTGTGCCTGTATAAGAAACCATTATTATTATTGTTCTTTGAGTCTCAGTCATTGATGTTATTTAACTGGAAAGTTTGTTGGAATGAATATCAAGCCACTACCTGCAGCCTCAGATATCGGAGGGTTCTTGCTGTTCCCAGCAAGCATGCCTTTTGAAGTGTTCCAAAAAGCGGGGCTGGACTTTAACCATCCTTGGAAACTCTTTTAGATAGTACCTAGTGCTCCTATGACAATCGCGACGACCTTAATCTCATGGCAGTTCCAAATCCTTTTTAACTCCCACTTTAAGTCCTGGTATCGGTTAATTTCTCCCTCTCCTTTTCTTGCACTCTCGTGTCAAATGGGCAGGCTACATCTACAATCAGGCACGATCGTTTATTATTATTATTATTGAATGCCATGGTTGACGGAGGCTCGGCTCTGTAAGGTATTGTAAATCTTGACCGCTATAACAATTGTAAATTGTTTAAAACTTTAACCAAACTGTAGACAAAAACACCCTCCTCCTCGTGAGAGGGGTCTTTCTGCCCGTTATTTGGCCCTTCGGGGTTAAATAACCGCTTATTGGGGTTTTGTGCCCAATATTTATTTTAAACCAAAAAAACATGGCTACGAAAAAAAATTTTCACAAGTCACTCCCACTCATTCCGTCTTCTTCCTCAATCATCACTACAGCAGAGAGAAGATTGTCTCTCTCCCTCCCTTCTCTAAATGTGTCTCTCTCCCCCCCTTCTCTTTCGCAAGTGACGCCAGTAAAGAAAAATAGATTCCAAAATCACGTGCAAATCATGGAACATTTCTCCACGACGACGACAACGTCGAAAAAGGTGTGCGGTAAATACGAAAACCCATTTCATTCGTCTGACGTCATGAATAATAGCAGTAGCAGCCGTAATAACAGCAGCAGCAGCAACAATGACAAGGAAAACAACAGTAGCAGCCGCAACAGCATCAGCAGCAGCATAAACAACAACAGCATTAGCAGCAGCAGCAGCAACAACAATAACAACCACAGCAACAGCAGCGGCGGCAGTAGTCGTAGTACCTACAGCAACAACAAAAGTAACAGCAGCTCTGACGACAACAACAACAACAACAACAACAACAACAGCAGCAAAGAAAAACCAATCTCATTTGCAGGTATCGCAAAGAACCTGGAAACCATCCTCATAACAAATGAGGAATTACAGTAAGCGAAGAAGAGGGTGACGAAAACCGGACACCGAACAATCTGCAAGGCAGCCGAAAAAATTTTCGAAACCCAACAGCACTGTACGGTCACGTACCGTACAGTAAGCACAAAATCCCGTAGGGTTGAAAGAGCCACAGAGGCTCAAATACAAAAAGCCTTAGGGTCTGTGTGGCAGCGGAAAACGCATATCACCCGAGGCAAGAAATATGCCACCGTAGACGTGCTTTTTGCCACACCCCAGGAGGCAAAGGCTCAATCCTTAATGACCCTAAGGAGCGAGGAAATGGTGTTGGTGCCCTCCTACTGCGGGCAAAAAATTGTGAGGGTCAAACTGACCCACGCCCCCCCCCCCGGGATGGCCCCTTCTTGGCTGGCCGCGTCTGTCCTCGTCGGAATCGAGGACAAAACAACTGTACTGCAAGTACAGAAAAAAGTAAGAGAAGATTGGGTCGGCACCTCCATTGAGATGTTAATCCAAACCAACCAGGAGTGCATCGAAGCTATCCCGGATGTGATAGACTTCGATAACGGCACTCAACTGCCCATAAGTGTTGAGGGCAAACGCCCGAAATGCTTTCGCTGTGGATCGAAGACTCACCTCAGGGACTTCTGCAACGAGAAGACCCTGAGAAAGGAGAAAACCCCCCTCTTTCCGAAACCGGCTCCACGGCTACCAGCAACAGGACAAGCGGCAACCAGGAACGATAGGTCCGTGGCACCCATACCCACGCCACGGAAATCAAGAACAGCAGCAGCAGTGGAAGTATTAAAAACAACAACAGTAATACCAAATGCAGCTGCAACAGAGACTCCACTGCAAACATCACCAACAACAACAAGTGAAAGAGTGGAGCTGGTACCCCTCCCCGACCTCACAGAATCACACATGGAGTGTGAGGTGGGAGAGGGATGGCAAAAGGTCGCAAGAAGGCACAAACGCAGAAGCAGCGCATCGTTGCCTTCGAAAAGGGAGGAAAGAAATGAAAAAAGGGTAAAGGCTACTGCAAAGAGACTCACAGCAGCAACACCACCAATACCATCACCACCCACACAAGCACCACCATCACCACCGGCGACAGCCCCACCGCCAACAACAACAACACCTTCAACACCACCACCACAAGCACCAACATCGCAAACACAACAACAAAACACACACACCCAGCAACAACGACAAGAAAATAGCAGAACCACACCCCACCCCCAGAAAAACAAATGCACGGCAATAAATACACACAACAAGAAACTAATGACTTACATAATTGAACACACAGACATTTCACAGCACGACTACATAATACCAGCACCAATCAAAATGCCAACGAACATAAGACTGGTAAAAATAGCACAGAAACAATACACAAACATTAAAACGAAATTCCACAACGCAGTTGGTGATTTCAGATACCTAGGAGGGACTCTCAACCGGAGAGTATATTCGGACATACTCATAGAAGAGCCGACGACCAGCCGGAGGGACGTTTCAACAGTCCCTTCACCAGACGATCAAGTGAAAAGGGATCGAGAAACCATCCTTCCTCTACGAAAAGTACGGTAAGTGGTCTTTCCCATCTTTTCCACTCCATTTCAACATGACCTCACTCAGAATAGGCAGCATAAATGCGCGTGGCTTGGGGTCGTCATGGAAGCAGGGCCACCTGCTCAACGACCTCAGGTCACTAAACATAGATGTAGTGGCCATCAGCGAGACCAGAATCTCCGAAGCACGGGCCTTCGCACCGATCTTCGGCGGTTACGATGTGTACGCATCTCCCAGCCGTCCGGGATCGGGGGGAGGAGTTGCTGTGCTTTTTCGGAGAGGTTTGGATCTCGCCATACGGGCCATCTTCCTGGACCCAGAGGGTAAGTTGGTGGTGCTGGACGTGACCAGCGGAGACGGGCAAGCTTTCAGGCTAATGGCCGTCTATGCCTCGACAGGAGCAGGGCGGCCTGATTTCTTCCGGCGTCTGGAGACCTTTCTTGGAACGTCCCGCTCTTTAGTGTTAGTAGGCGACTGGAACGGGATCTTAGATGCACGTTGGGACTGTGTGGGATTAGCGGATAGGGGAGGAGGGTGCAAGAGCCTCACCAACCTGCTCAGGCGTTTTGAACTGTCTGACAGGTACCGATTGGATTTCCCGAATGTGCCAATGTGGACTTGGACAAATCGCATAGGGTCATCCAGATCATATCTAGATAGAGTATTTTGTAGGGAAATAGATAGGTCTAGCATAGGCTGTCCACAATTCAAGATAGTCAGCTACACGGACCACAAATTTGTGATCTGTGTGCTTGACTTAGATAGGCTTCATAGACGAGGACCCGGCTACTGGAAGCTAAACGCGTCCTTACCAGCGCGCAAGGCCTACAGAGACCGGATTAACGAACTAGTTAAGCGGGCGTTGACGGGGGCCATCGTCAACAACAAGTGGTGGTTTGCTTTGAAAAGAGCGATTAGAATAGAGTCCATTAGGTTTAGTAAGGCTTTAGCAATAGAGAAAAATAGAGCAGAGGGAGAACTAGTTAGAAAATTAGACGAGGCGCTTAGCAAAGGCATCGCGACCGACGTAATTGCGGCGAAATTGGCCCTTGACCAATTCTTTAATGCAAAGCACGAAGTCTGCGTTGTCACAGCTAGGGTGCATGCTCTCAGATACGAGGGGACGAAAGCCGTTCAATGGGCCCGAGTGGCGGAGGCGGGTCGTGGCAACAAAGCCACGATCCGGTCTTTGGTGGACCACGACGGGCGCATGCTACTCGATCCCGGGCAAATGTGTAAAGCTTTTCAGCGACACTTCGCTCAGCTGTTCGGAGGCAGCAGTGTGCCGGGTCGAGGGATGGACTTTAGTGTCTACCTCGACGGACTGCCGCGGCTCTCGGCCACTGAGGCGGAGTGTTGCGAAAAGCCGATAACAGCCGCTGAAGTACGGGAGGCAATGACTGGCTGCACAAGGGGTAAATCGCCTGGTTTGGATGGTCTGCCCTATGAACTTTAAGTACAGATGCCAGACTTGTTCGGAGTCCTCTTGGCGGACGTCTACTGCAACGGCTCTGTGAGCCGAGGAGCGGTGGCACTGCTGAGAAAGGATCCGAACAAGGGGATAACATAGATAATTTCAGGCCCATAACTCTGCTAAACACAGAGTTCAAGATTTTGGCCAAGGTGCTAGCAAAGAGGTTGGCGCTTGTCGTTGGTGGTCTGGTGGGAGAGGAGCAGACATGCACCATTCCCGACAGATCCATCCACGACAACCTCCACCTCATGCGATACATCGTAGAGAGGGTAGCTAGGGAACCTGGCACGGGTGGGTCCTTGATTAATTTAGATCAGTCGAAAGCTTTAAATAAGGTCGACCATCGTTACCTAGCGGCAGTCCTGAGGGCGGCTGGCTTTGGGCCCGTCTTCAGAGGCTGGATCGCTGCCATGAACAGCGACATCTGCTCTGTGGTGAGAGTGAACGGTCACCTTTCGCAACCGTTCAACATCATGCGCTCGGTCCGCCAAGGATGTCCCCTCTCGTCCCTCTTGTACGTATTGACTCTCGAGCCATTACTGCACAAACTGGAGACGTTGAAAGGCGTCCCGCGCGAACTAGGATGCGGAAGATCTGTGTCAGCATATGCGGACGATGTCACCGTAGTGGTGTTGAACGCCAAACACATCGAGGCGATCGGCACTACACTAAGAGAATACGAAGCGGTGACAGGAGCAATGATCAACCAGGAAAAGTCAGTGGGCCTGCAGCTCGGCACCTGGAGAGGCAGGTCCATGCCGTCCAACAGCGTCGTCGGGCGCTGGACGGACGGACCGGTTAAATTGCTAGGGGTCTGGTTCGGTCTGGACCTCCAGACGGACAAAAACTGGGACGAGGTGACGAGCAGGGTGGCTTCTCTCACCCAGAAATGGGCGGAGAGGAAGCTATCCCTGAAAGGTCGAGCGGAGGTGGCTAACGCGTACATAGCGTCTGTCATCAGGCTACCGCCTGACCGTCGTACCTTGTCCTAAGCCCCGCCTGACTGCGCTGGAGCGTTTGTTCTTTCGCTTTTTGTGGAAGGGACGCGCTCCGATGGTCAGGCGGTCCATCTGCTGTCAACACCCGCTATGTGGAGGGCTGGGAATGCCGTGGCTGATGATGCGCAGACACGCGCTCAGGCTACGACATCTCCACCTCTTCCTCGACGGTGATCAGGTGTGGTCGCAGTTTGCTAGACACGTATTTCCCCAGCTCGTTTCCTTGACGGAGCTGCAGTCCTGGGTCAAGCGAAGACCGAGAGGGAGCGCCTGGAGACTGGAATGTCTTCAGGCGCTCACAGCCCTCGACCAATCGGGCAATGTGATCGGTGGAAATTCCACCTCGGCGTTCTATAGAGGATTAGTGAAGGGGAAGAGCGACGACGTACTTGGGGAAACTCTAGGCGTCGACGAAAATCAACTAGCCAATCTCTTCGGAAGAACTTTCGGGCCGGGACTTATGGACAACTTCCAGAAATCTCTGGCCTGGCAGTGCTACCGAGGAGCCTTGCCAGTTCGGGATAAACTCTACAGGCATGGAGGTGCCGTCAGCCGAGCATGTCCGAGATGCGCGCAGGGCGACGAAACCGTCCTGCACGCCCTCGTCCAGTGTCCGAAAATTGCTGACTTGTGGGTTTATGTCGAACACCTGCTGTCGCGTATAGGACGGATCCGGCTATCATCTGAGTCCATCGTGAGGATTGCCCCGTCCTCTTCCTTTAGCCGGGAAGGGCAGGCAGTTTTTATCTGTCTGGTGGCCATGGCGAAAGAGATAGTATGGTGGACACGTTTGAAAGGGCTGAAGACGCGCACTTACCTCTTCGGTGATGCCCTGATTGACTTTTTCAAATTTCATTTGAAAAGGAAAATCAGAGTAGAGAGGGAAGTGCTCTCCTCCCAGCATTTTGTTGAAAGATGGGTGAGAGAAGCAAGTATGGCCCGAGTGTGTCTCTGAGTATGTGTCTGTAAATTAAAGGTGGAAAACTGGGAGAGGGCCCTTGCCCTGGTGGTCAGGGTCACTGTGGTCTTTTAATGGGCTTTCTCCACAAATGTCCCTCGGAAGTCTCCCCCCTATTGGGGAATTTTTCTTTGTTATTTTATTACATCCTCTGTTTTTTTTACACGCAGAAATGCCCATTTGTACCGTCCTGTATTGTCCTGTACTGTTCTTAATGTCTACTTTATGTAAACCCTTGTGGTTAATAAAGAAAACATTATTATTATTATTATTATTTATTATTATTATTACTTTTGACACAAGGCCAGCAATTATTGGTGCTTTAT
>OZ024741.1:68505260-68510260 GCA_964016885.1 Eledone cirrhosa | reverse complement strand
TGCGCGTGTGGATGGGGAGGGGTCAGAGGGTGGGGCAGAGGGGAGAGGATTCTGGAGGTTGAGTGTGTATATATGTGGGGGTACGCACGTGTGTGTGGTGTTTATACGTATTGTAGATGTAGGTGGCGTGGTTCGAAAAAAAATGTTTGTGAGTGTATGTCCGTGGGTAAGTTCCGTAGAGGGTGTGGTGAGTTGCCGGATATTTTGCTTGTGATGGAGTTGATGGTGGGAACGATGGCCAACATATATATGTATGTAAAAGGTAAACAGAAATAACAACACAATCGGTACAGTATATGGAAGGAATATATTAGGTAAACGCTTGATATAGCAGGAAGAGGGTCTTAACGTATATATATATATATATATATATATATATATATATATATATATATATAGAGAGAGAGAGAGAGAGAGAGAGAGAGGAAAATGAAACGAAATTCCATTTATCACTCTTAGTACAGCTGTTACTTAAATATAAGTATGTATACGTACATACATATATGTATACAGACATACAGTAGTATGTATATATATATACATACATGCACACATATATATATATGTACGTATGGGTTTACCGAACATTTATTATAATGCTCGGTTTGTTTGTAAACAAACAACACTGACAAAGGAACGATGTACTAGTTTCAAGCTTATTAGCTATCGTCAGCATCGTATACCTTCCTGCCAGATTATTGAACGTCTGAAAGTATATACCTTCCTTATGCATATTAAGGGCTGAGCAGCCTAATTTGCATATCGAGTGAGTTAATCGGCCGGGCGCACCGAAAACGATAAATGGAAAAAATGAAACGAAATTCCATTTCTCACTCTTAGTACGGCTGTTACTTAAATGTAAGTATGTATACGTACATACATATATGTATACAGACGTACAGTAGTATGTATATATATATATACATACATGCACACATATATATATGTACGTATGGATTTTCCGAACATTTATTATAATGCTCGGTTTGTTTGTAAAAATATATATATATATATATATTGTTTGTAAAAAAATATATATATATATAATATATATACGTGTGTGTGTGTGCGTAACTAAATAAAGTGATATATGTATATACAGAGAGAGAAAGAGCCATATATGGCCCTTTCTCTCTCTGTATATATTATCTCTTTATTTGGTTATCATTGCTCTAGATCACAGGTTCTCAATCCATTTAGGCCAACCGCCCCCTTTTGTCCTTCGAAATCACGAAACGCGCCCTACCCTATTTTTCCATTTTCCAATATACTACTGATTTTGATATCTGTAGATTACTAAAAAATTGATTAACAATATTCCAAAGATACCATTGCAGGCAGCTGAGAGTATAAATACATTCCTTGAAAGGAAATATATAAATTTTAAAAAAAGGAACATAAATGTTCTTTTTTATGAATAAGGACCAGTTGAATTTTTTATATTCCCGCCAGGCGATACCAGCTATTTTGAACATTTATACAAGAGCAACTCTGTCTATCCCAAGAGTGCTCTTAGCTGGAAGAAAGTGGCAATTATATAATTTCAAAGCTTTCCAATTTTCCCTTTAATGAAACGGACAGAATAAATGTTGATATCTAACTTGATGTCCCCTCTGCTTTGTGAGCTTAGAGACCACGGAAGAGGGTTTTCATGACCACACGGGTGGGTATATTTATTAGTAAATGGTAAAATATATTCAACAAGTAAGTATATTGTAGTAGATTGTAGTAAGTGAATTGTAGTAGATGCTTTCCAGTCCAGTCAAGCTGCAACTACAAATAAAAAAATTGTTAGTTTGCTTTGTAACAATAGCATATCCAAGTTTTCGGATAAATCAACTTACTTTAACTTTGACTCATTTCAATGGGACCCTTGAGCTTCATGGAGTCTAGCTAACTCTTTGACGTGAGGCTGAATTTTCCTAATATGTAGCCAGAGATCTCCACGTGTAATTACATTGTAGCGGTTGCGAGCCTTACTGTGTAGTCTGGAAACAGCACCAGACCTCCTCTCGACTATGTATGAGTTTGGAAAAGGCAGAGCAAATCTCTTAGCCTCTGCATGTAAGTGTGGAAATCAACGCTGAATTTCCTCTTGCATCCCAAAAAGGGGTTCACCTATTTTGGGAAATCTAATTTTGATCATGTCATCTGCTTGAAGTTCAATGAATTCTTTCTGAAATTTAACGTCCAAATCGTCGACGTTTGCTATGAAGGGATCTGCTATCCACATAGGGATGCCCATCGGCAAAAGGTCGACAAACCGTTATCGCATGTTGTCTTGTAGCGTACGGAGGTGAGTGGTATAAATTTGGAGTTGGTCATCGCTTACAATGTTTTGAACATTGGCGACACTAGGAAAATTACAGAATTCCCGTCAACAAAGATTCCTTTCGATGACATTCAATTTGGCCAGGAATGTTTTCACAGCATTCCTTGCTTTAAGCAAGGTAATCTTCTTCCCCTGCAAAGCCAAAATGACGCTATTGCATTTGTCGAAGATGTCGGTGAGGTAGGCGCAGTCTTGCCTCACATCGAGGGTTTTCTTGTACAGTTCTGTGTTGCGTCCTCGCAGAAACTCAATGATAGAGTTCAAAGAAGTGAGTAAGGCACTTGCGCTTTGAAAGCCACCTCACTTCAGTATGGAGGAGCAATGACGAATTCTTCGTCATTATCTTGGCACAGTTGCCGGATAATTCGTTCATTAAGGGAATGCCGTTTGATAAAATTGATGACATCAAAGGCCACCTGCAAGGACTTGCTCAGCGGCTTGCTGAGTTTCTTCGCAGCCAAGTGTTGTCGATGAATGACACAATGAACAGCAAAATGAACAGCAAAGCAGATAGATTTTCTGTCTTCAGAAGAGTGACGAAGCCCTTATGTTAGCCGACCATTGCTCTTGCGTCGTCCGTAGCACATGATACAAGGTGTGTTGTATGTGGTCCTAGATGTATGTATTACCTGCCTGTGTGTTGTATGTAGTCCTAGATGTATGTATTACCTGCTTATGTATTGCATGTGGTCCCAGCTGTTTGTATTACCTGCTTGTGTGTTTTATGTGGTCCCAAATGTGTGTGTGCTACCTCCTTATGTGTTGCATGTGGTCCTAGATGTGCGGATTACCTACTTATGTGTTGTATGTGGTCCTAGATGTTTGTATTATCTGATTATGTGTTGTATGTGGTCCTACATGTGTGTGCTACCCGCTTCTGTTTTTTTCTTTTCTTTTTATTATTTGTAATATTATTTATACAATAGGGAATAAAATAGATCTACATAGTGTTAACTCGTTACGTTTGAGTCAATAATTTCAGTCATGAAATACATTGTTATCGGTGAAAGAAAGATAAGATTCTAACTGGCTGCGCTCAAAGTGTCCTTGACCCAGTTGACAATTACCGGTTAATGTCTCAATTACCGGACACGCCTGCACACCTGCTCACAGGTGCGGTCAGACCATAGTTATGCTGCCTGCAAGCTCATTCAAATGCATTCACACTGGCTGTCTCAAAGACATACAAATATGGCTTATAAAACTTACCAAAGTAAAGAGCCTTCCAGTGCCCCCCTTGCCCCCCCCCCTCTCAAGCTTCACCCCACCATCCCCCCACCCTTAACGCGACTTTGCTCCCAAACTCCCCCCTGGAGTTCCGAAACACCCCCGGGGTGCATATGCCCCCCGTTGAGAACCTTTGCTCTAGATAATGTCTATTGAGCTTGCTTCTTGAGAAACACAAAATTCTAAAGATATTTGAAATGTTTTGATTCATTATTTGAATCATATACAGAAGAGGACCCACCTACATATAGAATTCTATCATTTAATTTTTATAATGAATAAATAACATTGTCGAAAAATACATAAGTGGAAACAAAACAGTGAAATCAAATTTTTGCGGAAAAATATCTTACCTTCTCCAATAAAAAATATTATGTATTTTGCGAAATCCAGAGACTTTCAATAATGACCAGAAGTCGACCTTAAATATGGCTAATAGCTCTAGAAAAGCCATGAACGACATTTGAAAGTAGGTTTATAGTTATCAATTTTCACAATACTTTTGTAGCTGTCTCAGTGGCCTAGTTGGAGGAATTATATACGGTGGGGATCCTGGTCAGAAGTTCGATCCTGGTCGGGAGTTGGGTTCTCGGTAAACCTTTTCAGTTTTTTCTCTTGGTGTAAAATAAAAACTGAAAACTGTTACACGAAACTCTTGACAAGGATTGAACCCAAGGTCAGGATCACCACCGACTCTAGTACCTACCGCTAGGCTACAGAGATAACTACGAAAATCCTACTTAAAGTCGACTTCTAAATCATTTGGGTGTTCCATAAACTACATCCTCGTTGTGTTTCTCATCTATCTAGACTACATTTTAACCTGTAATCCATGTTTCATTTCTGTTCGACTTCATTTCTCCCCCTCCCCCTCTCTCTTTCTCTTTCTTTCTCTCTGTGATATTTGAATCTACTATGTTTTGGGTTACCTTATTCCTATGTTTATGTTTTTGCATGTCAGTTAGATTCAAACTTACAATGATTGGCCTTATATATGTACACATTTATATATATATATATATATATATATATATATATATATATATATATAACAAAGGAATTGTGGTAAGGAACCAGATAGACCATAACGCACCAAAGTACTCAATACTTAGGGTAGTAGAGTGGGAAATAGGAAAATGTATGACCCCGACGGCTATTTCTGGACCAAGAATAACCGTCTGGTCCAGAAATAGCCGTCGAAACGGCTTGAGCTCTGCCGTCGGGGTCATACTTTTTCCTATTATATATATATATATATATATATATATATATATATAGAGAGAGAGAGAGGGGGGGAGAAAGATAGTGTGTGTGTGTGTGTGTGTGTGTGTGTGTCTGTGTGTGTGTGTGTGTGGCGGACTATGTCTAAAAATATTGGTTGCCAGATGAGGGGGGTCCACCTACATATAGAATGCTATCATTTAATTTTTATAATGAATAA
>OZ024741.1:68445260-68500260 GCA_964016885.1 Eledone cirrhosa | reverse complement strand
CCAATACAGCTGAGTCCTTAAATTCCATATCTGCGTCGGTGGCCAAAATATAGACCTGGCTCTTATCAACTCCGGCTGCTCCAATCCATCTGTTTGAGAAATATAAAGCAAATAGGAAATATCCTAAGTCATTTTAATGGATTCGTTGAAGTTCAGTGTATTCATAGAAAACACAAAACTGAAACTTCGAAGTTACTGTCACATTCCTACCTATTAATATTGATCGGTCATTCAAGTTAATGTTTGAATGTCATAAGTAATATGGTTTCTTAAACAAACATCGTAATACACACATACACACACACACACATATATATATATATATGTGTGTGTGTGTGTGCGCGTAAGTATGCATACGTTCACACATATATATATATATATATATATATATATATATATATATATATATATATATATATTTATATATAATATATATATATATATATTTATATATATATATATATATATATTTATATATAATATATATACATATTGTTTAATATGAGCTCTAATACATGTTCTATATTTCTGTCTCACTCACCTATTGAATCGTGCAAGTTGTGAAATTGACTGGTTTATGCACATGGTTGATCTAAATATATAGATTTCGAATTCTAAGCAACGCTAACTCTATATCACTGTCGAATCGCCTGTTGGTATTTAAAGTCCGGAAAGGCTTTAGTCACTACCATTGATACTGTCAAACTATTTTTCCATAGTACTAGGAGACTGGAGCTGAATGCTACCATTCTTGTGTACAGCTATTGGAGACTGGTTTTCTCCAATAACCAATTTTTCACTCGCTTGTTAATTTGTTTGAGATATCTTGGCGACAGCCTCTGGCTGGAGCGGAAGTATTTGAATTTCGACTTCTCCCGTCACGTAAATTTCTGAAACTGTAGCCAATCGGTTGACGGCATTGTGATGACGCGTGAGGATTTCAGTTGCTATTGTTTGACTGTGTTGACCGTGACATTCAGTCAAAGACTGAAATCGAAATCTGTTGATCGATTGATTATTGATTCGGCGAAACCAACTGCTGAAGCGACGTGCGCTGATTGTGCATTATTGCATAATAAATGCAGACAGTATATGCTCTGCACACTGTTACTGAATTAAGTGTGGCCGACTCTCGAGTACGGGTATAGTTAAAGGTGCCCATTTACGGGTGTTATATTGAAGCGAATAACTATGTGTCTACTCTGGGATTTTACATTACATTACTTATTAAATACGCAGAGATACAACCGGTACTAGCAGTGAAACCCATGCTAGTCACATAAACTTATTATAACAATTATATATATATATATATATATATATATATATATAACAGATGTGAGAAAAACCACAGACCCTCCATCTCAACTCTACTTTTGAAAAGCAGAAGAACTGCGAAACCGGTAAAGGAACCAAATAAATATATATATATTTTTTTAAATAGTTGCATTTTCGATTTCATCTCTTTTTCTTTATACTTTCACTCGTGTAGGACACCTCGGTTATTTTTCATTTTGTAAAAAAAACCTCACTTTCTAATGTATGTATATATATATATATATATATATATATATATATATATATTCCAGAACGTATGTTAGAAAACGACGAGCGGAATTTGGAATTTTAATTAGATTTCGTTGTAACTTTGGCTAAATGAAATAGTCTAATAACAGAGCACTTAAACCCAAAGAACGGAAATAGAAGGACATAAACAGAGAGAGGGTGGTGAAATAGAGAGAACGGTTGACAGACCCAGGCTTCGTTACCCGACCAGTAGAAGATCGCATTGTGTTCAAGTATCGGAAAACTTTGCGATAGGTTTCTCGTTGGACCTAATAGCTGTGGAGACTCCTGGCATTCTTGCTCCCCTAACTACCTCCCTACTCGCTGCTATCGGGACGGAATTAGTCACCCGCAGGAGAAAGCCCCGGGAGTTGGAATAGCTATTTCAACGTGTTTCCCACGCTATCTTCCGTGGTAACGCTTTCTCTTCTCTATCCACTGGAACAATGAAGTGACATGCGCTTGGAGTTCTGTACGTCAGAGAGCTTTCTCCCACATTGTCCAGGCATTCAAGGGTTGGCTGAAAATGTTATTGGCTAACTATGAAGGAGTAATGGAAATCTTGCATGCATTAATTATTTCAACTCTTCTTATCGATAGCTACATTGTCTTTCCAGGGACTATATTGAAAAATAAACCTCATATCGTCATTCCATGAGAGTATCTTGGTCAGCCTGTGAACTTTTCAGCCGACTATCGTTACGTCGACCGGTGTATTCACAAGGCCTATATACATACACACATAGAAACTTCCTTGACACTTAAAGAGGGTGCGAATTTTAGAACCGATCCCTGAGGAAGCAATTACAAATAGTGAAACAAGTCAGTTGGATATATATTGTATATAAGGGATGAATGGCCAAGATGAAAACGTTAAGACATAATATTAAGTACCAGTAATGCACTGGGATAACTGCTGGCCTTGTGCCAAAAATAGAAACAATTATATTCTTCTAACACATGTTTCTACAGGATGAACTGAAAACTATATAAGGGTGAAATAAAAATGGTAAAAATCCCTACTCAAGCTCCATATGGCTCTTTACGTTCTGAGTTCAAATCCCGTCGAGATTAGCTTAGCCTTCCATCCTTATGGGGTCGATAAAATAAAGCACCAGTAATGCACTGGGGTCGATTTAATCGACTTTCCCCTCCCTTTCAAATTTCTGGTTTCGTGTCTAAAGTAGAAACCATTATTAACTTTTTCATCTTGGTTATTCGCCCATTATTTTCTGTGGATTGGCAGTATCGGTAGAGCGTCAGACACCATGTTTGCGGCATAGAGTTATGGCCCTTTATGTTCTGAGTTAAAATCCCGCCAAGATTAGCTTAGCCTTTCATCCCTATGGAGTCGATAAAATAAAGTACCAGTAATGCACTGGGGTAAATGCTAGCCTTGTGCCAAAAGTAGAAACAATTATGTTCTGTGTTCTGTGCCCCAGCATTCATACGACCTTCAAAGTTTGTTTCCCAATACTTTTACAGATTCTACTTGTGATGAAAAGATTCGACTTTTCTTACCTACCTTGAAACTACGACGAGGGTGAAATGTTGTTAACATGACTTTTTCTACCTTTGTATTATATGTGTGTATGTATTTGTATGTGAGTGTGTATTAAATACACATTCAATTATATATATATATATATAACGTTGAAAGGAAGACCAAAGACTGTTTATATTTCAATCAACGCACGTTTCTTATATATATATAAATATATATATATATATATATATGTGTGTGTGTGTGTGGTGACCATGTATTCACACATTCATACACATATACACACATATATATATATCTTCACAAATGTGTGTGTGTGAATGTGTGTGTGTGTGTGTGTGTGTGTGTGTGTGTGTGTGTGTGTGTGTGTGTGTGTGTGTGTGCGCGGGCGTGCATCTTTGTGTCCTCTACTTCTGCGTGTATTAGATAAATAAGTTACAGAAATTGCATAATAACTAGCTTCCCGCAATTTACTCACGAAATACACCGTTAAAGTTAAACATTCTTCTGTTTCTAGAATGAGCATTTGATATTTATATAAACAATCACAAGCTTTCTTATATAATGATAGGACCATAGATCAAATACATTAAATACATCTTTATAATTTAGCAGTCTGGCGCTACCTTTGTACAAATATTCTTGTCATAACATAAAGACGAAAATAGGGAAAACATTACTAGGTAATACAGATAATGTTTGCATAAGCATAGGTATGTTATGTGTGTGTGGAGGGAGGTCTCTGTATATGTGGTATATATATGTGTGTTTGTGTGGGTGTATATGTGTGTATCGGTGTATGTGGAGGTGAAATGAAAACTCACATGGCTACGCCTTCGTTGTTGCTTTTAGCTATTTGTGAAAAGAAACAAAGCCAGCGAGATGACCGTATTTTTAAGACATCAAAAATCTTGACCTTCAGGAGAAGCAACGACCCCTGATTGTATTTAGCAACCGAAACAAATATGAAGTACACCAAATCCAATGCTCCTAGGGGCGGCCCTGGTTCTTTTTATTTGCGAGTGTAATCTCGGCCAGATTAGATTAGATTAAAATACACAACATAGCATACACAAACGAGCATATATTAACGAACAAATAAATCTGAAACTGAAACCTCATATGTTCACATATGCCCAGTATTCAGGGGGAGATAACTTTATAAATGACGCGTTTTTCTTCTATCCAATATTGTGTCTACTTTAGGCACAAGGCCATCAATTTGAAGGAGATGGAAAAGTCTATTAAATAGACGTCAGTGCATTACTGGTGCTTTTATTCATCGGCCCTGTAAGGATGAAAGGCAAAACTAACCTTTGGGATTTGAACTCTGAACGCAAAGGGTCGTAACTCTATACCGCGAAGCTGGGTGCCCGACGCTCTACTGATACTGCCAATCCACCACCCTTTTCTTGGATCCAATATTAAAATACTATGATGCAAGTAAAAACTGGAATAGACTACCATACTCATCCAAAAAGTAAATGTCTTACTTAATAAGTTCAATTAAGCAACAAGACAAGCCTTATCTAAATGTTGTGACTGCCCTGAACAAGAATATGAATATTTATTAAATTACTGGTGGACCACTGCATTCAATAATGACTGTAAGAGCGATGAATATATTTCATTTTTGGAGTTCAGGATGGGAAAGCCATATATAATGGGATTACAGATTATATAAGCAATCATATTATCAGAGTATTATGGTTTGCATATGATGTATGTTGATTACAGGCACGTAGATGTGATTAAAGATTAAAATGTTTCAAAATTTAATTTCTAAGATATAAATATATAAATTTTCAGCACGTATATACAAATGACATACAGGATTAAATATATGAGTAACATTGGAGAAACAACTATTTGTAGAGACAAATGTAGGGTTAAAACTTATAACCTTGTGACTGGAAAGCGAACTTGTAGCAACATGGCTAACATAGGGAATGTATTGTGTCTATGTTTGTGTGTGTAAATTTTGAAAAGTTACAGACGGAGATATATATAAATATACAAACAGATGTGTCGTATTATTATGGTTGATATGTGTGTCATTTTTTTTATCTTTCATATATATCTTTTTAGATTAAAAGAGGTGAAAATAGTTTTATATTTACATTTACCTTGCATCTGACGTCTTCTCCCAGTACGATTCTCCAGATATTTTCTCCAAATATGATACCGCGTGTGGTCTATCCTTCAAGACATCTTCAGAACATAGGGGCGGGTGAATAGAACCGTTGGCATTTTCTACAGGTAGTACTTCATCGAAGGTCATCTGATTTGCCTTACTTTGGGGAATTGGGGAAATGTGACTATTGTGTCTCATATTGGTAGATGCTGGGATGCTCTGTACTACGGGCAGTGACGAAGCGTTCCATTGATTCTTAGTCTTCGTCGAGTGTGATATTTCAGTTTTCACTTCAATGTCTAATATCTTTGAATCCTTTGTGTTTCCATGTGACGAAATGGAAGAAACATCCGAAAACGTGTCAGAATCAAAAGAATTATCCAATACATTTGATTCCATTTGGTATATTTTATTTGGTGAAGTAGACTCTTCTTTGTCCGTTTCCTTGAACATTGTATCCGTTGCAGTTGCTGTATCGATGACATATGCGGATTGAAATGCCGTTTGTGATGAACCTGGCATATATAAAGCTGCCATACTGTTAACTTGGTCGTCACTGACAATTGAAGATACTGTTGATGATGTCTTCATGTCAGATACATGAGTTTCTATTGAATGTTCTGCCTTCTCTGTTTCATTAAGTACGACATTTTCAGAAGAAATTTCAACAGAGCTCTGATTTGTAAACAATGTTGGATATCCAACTTTTTCAATATTGTGTTCGAATATACTAGACCTCTGTAAAATAGAAGAATTGTTGTCTGTTTTTGCATGATTCTTGGAATTTTTAACTTTTGGATTTATTGAACTTTTGGATTTATTGAAAAATCTAGTTCCAATAAGTGCGGTGAGATTTTGCGGAGAGATATGTTTCCCCATTTTCTTTTCAGCAATATGATCAGAAACGAAATAACAGGCTCCCGTTTTTAGTTGATATCTGTCCACATTCTGTATTAACCTAAACCGTAATATGTATTGGAAATACATGGCTTGACTCCAACGCTTTTTCGGTTTAATCTTTAATGGATCTTTGAAATGCATATATAATGGCATGCCCCCAGGTAGTTTCCAAGATATCTGAATCCCGTAAGGAGTCTCTGCACAACTACCATCAGAAATGCTTAGATTCAGTTTCTGCTGAGAAAGTTCTACAAGTTGCTGAGCGAATTCTTTCAGTGATGTAGACGTACAACCGTTGTCCATGAATATGTGTGCTTCCATTATAACATCATTCAATATTGAAGAGGTTGATAGACCACGCAGGCTCATTAGGAAACGTTCCATTTCATAATCAGCTTCTCTGTACATTGTAGTACAAACAAATATCTGACTTAATTTAGCTTTACTTATCTCAGACGTTTTCTTTTCAGCTTCATTTTCGTATTTCCTCAAGTCTTTAATGCCAAGAATGAGATACTGGTCGAAGAATATACAGTCCCATCCATAAGAATGAAAAACCGCTTCAAACGGTATAAACAAGAAAGGTGGTTTAGGTATCAGGTCAGAGGTTTTTATCAAATAAGGGTAGCACCAAATTACTAATGCTACTAGAGTAGCAACTGCGATTGGGAGAAACGTCCTAGAATCTACTTCTTCGCTAATGGCGTAGAATTTGGCTCCGAGAAATGTGCGGCACAAAGCTATAGCTGCAGCACTAGACGTGATGGAAGGAATAACAATTCCAAACGTATTAATAGATAGAGCTAGTGTCAAATATGCCAGTGCATGTGAGAAGAGGGCTGAGGTAAAATTCAAAATTAGTGGGAGACCTATCGTCCATTTTAGCAACTGATCAATTCCTCGTATTAACTGAGAAAATATTTCGCTGAAATTCGGCGAGCCTTCGACAGTTATATAAAAGTGGATACCAATACTGATTATTATGGATGCTACTTTGATAGTAGCATAAAGTATACTAATTTTCTTGGGTTTTTCAACTGGAGAAAATTTCGTCTTTAAAGTATATGTTCGTAATTCCGGCCACCACACTGAAAAGACCATAATATATTTTATGAAATTAGAACGGATTATAATTTGATAATATAAAGATTATTATTTCTTTTTCCAGAGCGATAAATTAGCAAAATCGTTAGAGCGGCGCATAAAATGATTTGCACTATTTGTCTCGGCTCTTTTCGCTCTGAGTTGAAATCCCATTGAGATCAACTTTGCCTTTCACCTTTCTGGGGTCGATGAAATCAAATACAATCAAGTACAATCGACTTTCGCTTCCTCAATGAAGGCAATGTTGATATTATACAGATTTAGATTCAAAACACAGAAGGTACATTAAAAATGCTATTTAGATCAGACACAATTACTCCAAAGGGACGAAACTAAATACTGTAAGGTAGTTAGTCTGTTCCGTCATTTATGTAAATCCAGCTCATTATATTTAGGAATAGGTAAGTTAGAGTTAGCAGGGAACAATAAAAGGCTAACTTAACTTAACATAACTGGAAATAATTATACAATATTAGTTGTTGTCTAATGATGGTTTAATTATTTCAGCAATTACGGGAGACAACTCCAGGTAACAATAGAAAGCCCAAACTTACCAATAGAAAGACCAAACACCGTTGCCGAAATGCAGAAAGCTTGGTCACGTGTTATTACGCCCCGGATGTAGAGAAGACAACCTATCACCGTTGGTAGCAAGGATATAACCAAAGTGGAAATAATTTTCCACAAGATCCGGTGTCGAGATATTTGTTCATTGTTGGGAAATATCTGGAATTTTGGGTGTGAGTTTTTCTAAAAAGATAAATTACAGCCACAGACAGCACAAATATGTGAGAAGTATTAAATAAGTACCTATGTTGTAAATATATAGTGAAAGATGTTAGTTAATATTATTGGTTAGTGAAGGACGATGGATTGGCAGTATCGGTAGAGCGTCGGAAAACATGCTTTATGGCACAGTTACGTCATAAAGCCGAGGTTAGCTTTGCCTTTCATCCTTACGGGGTCGATAAAATAAAATACCTGGGGTTGATTTAATCAACTTTTCCCCTCCTCCCCAAATGTTGGCCTTATGCCTAAATCAGAAACCAATATTATCGGTTAATGAAGACACTTAGCATCAGGTATCTGTGGCCCATTTGTTTAATAAGTAGTAAATATGACTTTTTCAAATCCAATACTGTGTATTTAAATTTCAACATGCAATTTCAGACCAAATTCTACTGCTTATAATATATGCAAAAATAATGTTTTCTGAATTAGGCACGAGGCCAGCAAATTTGGGGGAGGGGAAAGTCGATTAAATCGACTCCAGTATGTGACTGGTACTTTATTTTATCGACCCCGTAAGGATGAAAGGCAAAGCTTTCATGCGGTGGTATCCACATTTCAGAGCTTATTTGTCCATCTACGGTAAGAAATTGTTTTACATAATGGTAGTTTGTAGGATACTATTAAAAGAAAGCAATACTCAATACATATTCAATTACATAGGCATGGTACCTTATAAAAAATAATTACTGTGGTTGATATGTGAGGCTAAATCTCTCCAAGGCCCACAGCATAGCGCTATTCTAATGACTGAAACAGTAAAAGAATATTGTAGTATTGCAGAGAAATATATTAGTGTTCTCCAGAATTAAGTTATGTTTTCTTAAATTATTCATTTCCTGTGATAAATTGACAAAGAAAAGACAAGAGACATGAATGTAATGTGTATAATAATTTAGAACAGATACATGGAGTCACATATTTTTGGTGGAGACTAATCCGCATGAATCGAGACACAAATATTATACTGGAACTTTATTTTATGCTTCTCGAATGGTCGAAATACAAAGTCAACATCAGTGGGATTTAAACCCAGAACATAAAAGTAAGCTTGCAAAAAAAAACAGGCATTTAGTCCGGCATCTTGAATATAATAAAAAAAATTCTAACAGAAGTAGTGACCGACAGGCTTTAGGCTTGATAAGAAAGCAGTGTATATTTTTAATCCAACTAGTATTGGACTAATATGTTGTTTTATCGATCGTGGAAGGATGAAAGACAAATGTTACTTCGGAGGAATTTAAACTTAGAAAGGAGGTGCATTTTTTCTGTCACTCTAATTTTGTCGATCCAACAAATTCTTTGCAAAAAATATTACCTTCAGTTTAGAAATTTCTTCCAGGAGAATTGGAATGGTAAGAACTCCGTTTAAAAGTGGAATTAAAATGTAGATCGGAAGTATAGGAGCCACAGTGGCTGCGAAAAACACGAGACATACACCTTCAATCATCTGACTGGTAATACCCTTGTAGAAATATAGGAATAAAACTGTATAGTACAAAGGTGGAAACATTGAGAAAATCGTGTATGTATGTATTAATGTGTATGTATATATGCATGAATGTGTATATATGTGTATATATATATATATATGCGTGTGTGTGTGTGTGTGTGTGTGTGTGTATACATATATATATATATATATATATATATATATATATATATATATATATATATCCAGCTTCTATAATTCTCGGCAGTGGCAAGGGAGCGTGTGGTCTTGATAAACACTAAAAATCGAGAAACAGACTGTCGACCACTCTCCGTTGTTTTTTGCCGAGAATAAGTAAGGGACATAGTCGCTGCTTTGAGACTCATGGCGAATGCTCTTCAAAATGTTTTTAATTAAACATACAGTATTTTGCCAAATATACTATACATACATTCATGTATACATCGTTATTTCAGAGCGCCAATACTAAAACCTAATGTTTGCTGGACCGACAATCGTTCTGTTTAATCAGCTCTTAAATATTACTGGAATTCGATAAGAATCCAGCTTCTATATATCTCGGCAGAAGCAAGGGAGTGTGTGGTCTTGAAGCGAGAAACAGACTGTCGATCACTCTTCTTTGTTTTTTGCCGAGAATAAGTAAGTGACATAGTCACTACTTTAAAACTCATAGCGAATGGTCTTCAAAATGTTTTTAATTAAACATACAGTATATATATATATATATATATATATATATATATATATATATAGATAGATAGATAGATAGATAGATAGATAGATAGATAGATAGATATATACTAATGTTATAGGTTTAAAGAGTGCTTCCTAATTGTTAGCGTGTGCTGCGATTAGGAAAACCATAGTGTTGTTCGGAAAGAGCACACGACGTCATGTGAATTGTCTCAATTCTGATATGGTATTGTATGACGGAGTTAAATACATCAATAAGACAACACTAAGACTAGATTTCAAAATTTCTTTAATTACACAATAGCCATGATATCTATTTCTGTTGCGAGATTACTACATTATGATACCATGACTCAATCAATGTCACAGCGTCTTCAGATGGAACAACGCAATCGATTTGTAATCCATATATAAAGCAACGTAATGTAGTAATACGGAGACAGACCAAAACCTCTGGAGCTGTCATTTCAACGGTCTGTCTCCGCATGAGATTATGGTTCATGTTAGTCTTACTGTGTGCTGGTAGGCGAGGTTAAGAAGGTTATTGGACCTCTCACTATCACCAACTTGTCCCTGAATTCGAAATTGATTGGTGGCTCTAATGAAACACTTCCCCTCCAAAACTCAGTCTTCCAAGTCCGATTTTGATGTGGCTACAGTTTGCAAACAACGAAATTGTTATGCTTAGTGGGGCAACTTACAAGCAAAAGCCAACCGACAGGAGCTCCAGTGGTAGACCCCGAGCAAGATGGTTGGATAGCATCCATGAGTTGGCTGGTCTCGCTTGAGAGTCTAGCCGGATCAGTTGGAGACAATTGATTCTGACAGGACTCGATGGAAGAAGTGTTTGAGGACTCTGTCCCCACAACCCTCTCATGAAGAAGAAGAAGAAGAAGAAGAATGGTGATGATAAAAATGCCTTCTTACCACAATCAAACTTGCCGGCGATGGACATTGTGATACTTTAGATCTCTTAAGAAATGGTACGTTCCAGAGAATTTGTAGAAGGCTGACGAAACTGGGCATTCCTGTGATGATTAGTAACATTAGATAACTGTAGAAAAGATGGAATAGAAATCATATATTATTATGCTGGTGCATAAAGAGTATATATATATATATAATTGGTGTTAAAGCGTCCGTATGCGGTAGGCCGTATGAGCACTCGATGCTCTCATAGAGCAGAGTATGATATCGATCGTGTCTCAAGCTTGTCGCCAGCGAAACGATTGTAATATGTCCAATAAATTCCATTCGTCTCAACACTTATTCTCTTTTTTCTGTGATATATATATATATAAGGAAAAGAGTTAGGACCCCGACAGCTGAGCTCCGGCCGTTTCGACAACTAGATCCGAACGTTCGGATTACGCATTCTACTACACTAAGTATCGATTACTCTGGTACGTTATGGTCCACCTGCTATCTTACCACACCTCCTTTATTATATATATATATATATATATATATATATACATATATATATATATATATATATATATATATATATGTGTGTGTGTGTGTATATGTGTGTGTGTGTGTGTGTATATATGTGTGTGTGTGTGTGTGTATATATGTGTGTGTGTGTGTGTGTATATATGTGTGTGTGTGTGTGTATATATGTGTGTGTGTGTGTGTGTGTATATATATATATGTGTGTGTGTGTGTGTGTATATATATATATGTGTGTGTGTGTGTATATATATATATGTGTGTGTGTGTGTGTATATATATGTATATGTGTGTGTATATATATATATATGTATTTATAACATACACAAAAGTCAACGAACTTTACAGACAGAAACGCATTAACGGTAAGGAAGTCCGAAATCTCACCACGCCAAACGAGAGAGATAACTTCATGAGCGTCATCCGACGTGAAACGAAATACGCCCGAAACGAATGCAATAGGCACTTCAATAAGAAATTAGAATGGATGAATAAGAAAAAACTACTAGAAAGGAAAATAGAATATTCTCAAAAATACCCAGATAAATTCAACGATATCCGCATGACTGATGTAAAACTACCGGAAGAATTTACCAATGACCACACAGTAAATATTTATGGGAACACTTTAATCAGTGAACAAGAACAACAAATCCTGCAGCTACCACCAAAATTTGCCATCTACAAAAAGATTAACCCTATGGAGTGCAAAATGGAGCTGGAAAAGTGTTTCACAAAAATACGTTGGAATGCAAAGGTAAACAACAACAACAATAATAACGGTAGTAGTAATATAAACAATAACTTTGAGTATAGAAATAACAGCCATAACAATAACAATAGCAGAAAAGTGAGAAATAGTAATAATGGTAATAATACTAACGATAGACAGAACAACAACAATCACAATAATAATAATAATAGAAACATTAACCACAGACACCGCAGCAGCGACCACAGTAGTAATAACGGTAACAATACGAACAACAACAACAATAACCACAGTGGTAATAATGGAAATAATACATGTAGCAACATTAATGATAGACACAACAAAAACAAGAAACATAATAAAAGTAACAACCACAATGGTAGAAATAACAGTAACAACAACAATAACGGTGAAGTAAACAACAATACATCTAGCAATCATAACAATAATAATAATGCTAATGATAGGAACAACAACAACCACCATGATGACAATAATAGCAACACACACAACTATGACGATAGATATAATGACAACCCCTTAGAGAAACTATTTTTCAACCCAGCTGACAAAACATATAAGATGGGTAATATCTATCCTACGAGGTTACCCTTTAATAAAAGAGTTTGCATACCACAACAAATAGATGACGAGACAGAGGCACAGTTCACCATAGCTAGAAATAAGATTAGACAAATAGTAGACCGGTATACTGAGAGACAGAGCAGACCAGAGGCCCAACAACTTGGGAGGAAACCTGTAGAAGGCTTGGTTAGCCTCAAGCAGCGCACAAGGGATGATGAGGTAGTATGTCTACCCACGGATAAGTCTAGTAGGATGTCAATAGATAGCATGCCGAACTACATCAAGGCTATGCAACCCCACATCACCAACACGAGCGAAATTGCACAACAAACACACGATGGGAGAGAGAAAATCCTCAACGCTCACATGATGATGTGGACTGACATCCTAAAGCCAAGCAGACGCACTGCCAACAACTTCCAGGCGTCTAACAATGGCATACCACCCTTGTATGGGCTCCGCAAAGACCACAAGACGGTCGATGACACGACAACAGGACCACCAACAAGACCCGTATGCGGAGCTAATATAGCTAGTAACTATAGGATCTCCTACTTCCTCTCAATGGTTATACGCCCCATAATCAAGATGTCCCCGGATGTATGTAACAGTACAGAGGACCTCCTCAGCAGAATCAGTGAGTGCAACAAAAACAGGAACCTATCCAACTGCATAATAGGCAGCATGGATGTGGTGTCACTGTACCCATTCATTAACATTGATTTTGCTGTGAAAAAATGTGTGGAGATGATCATTGAGAGTGAGGTGGAGTTCTGCGACGTCGACACAGACGAACTGGGCCTCCTACTTAGACTTACCTACGACACTGACTACCTAGACAGCCATCACCTTAGACGTTTCTTCCCTAGTAGACCCATAAGAGGTAGACCCCCCACCATAACCACAATGGCAAAAAAGACTCCCATGGGAAGGTGGATTGGGTGGACCACAGCTATACGGACCCCCCAAAACAATGATCAGGTAAGAAAAATGGTCGCACATGCAATAGGGGCTAGTATCAAAACTACCCTCAAGGGCCACATATTCAAGTTCAACGAGAAGATCTACACCCAAAATGAAGGAGCAGCCATTGGCGTCAGCATAGCTGGTGATGTTGCCAACCTTTTCATGGTATGGTGGGAAAGGAGACTTAAAGATCTCCTTAGTGAGAGCTCCATAGACCTCATCATGTACTCTCGTTATGTAGACGATATCAATATAGTTATAAGAACATCCCCACTAGAAAGCACTAACAAGTTTGATTTAGAACGTAGCACAATGGAAAGCATCCAGCAGATAGCTAATTCCATACACCAGAGTATAACTGTAACTATCGACTTCCCTTCCAAACACCCTAACAATAGACTACCTGTATTAGACACAGAACTCTGGATTAACACTATAGACGAGAGAGCCCAAATTCTCCACTCACACTATGCTAAACCCATGGCCTCCAAATACCTGATACTCAAAAACTCAGCAATGTCCAGTAGTGCTAAGTTTAATATTCTGAACGCAGATTTGGTACGAGTGATGAAGAATGTGTCCCGCATGTGCGACCCAACAGAAATGGAAAGACACATCCAACACTTCATCAACCGCATGCAGTTCTCTGGCTACAACCAAAGAGACAGAGTCAGAGTATACGAAGGAGCCATGGAGAAGTATAAGACCCTCATAGAACTGGACATGAAAGGAATTTGCCCATTATACAGGAGCAAATCATGGAATAGCTTAGATAGGGCTAGACATAAGATAGGGAATGCCACCTCATGGTACGACAACCAGAGATACCAGAGTGTCATGTTTGTGGACGCTACCCCTGGAGGGAAATTAGCTAACCAGTGTAGAAAGGCCCTGAGAAAGACCCACTTAAAAATGAAGGTGGTAGAAAAGCCAGGAACCACCATAAAATCCCTGATCAGCAAAACCTACCCTTTTAAGAAAACCCACTGTACCAATAGGAAATGTATCATATGTAAGGTAAACCCCCGGATAAACTGTAAAACTAGAAACGTAGTCTATAGCATAAGATGTACAGAGGGTACCTGCAGAAACATGACAACAACATACATAGGTGAGACAGCTCGTAGCATAGGTGAAAGGATAGACCAGCACTGGGGGGAACTAAAAGGACGAAAAAACGGGTCAGTACTATACAAACATGCCAGACAACATCATGACGGTAACATAGACAACATAGAACTTAGAATAATATCTAAACATAGAAATGACCCAGCAGATAGGCAAATCAGAGAGGCCAGTGAAATAGAACTTAGAAGACCAAGACTAAACAGAAAGAATGAATGGAATAACAACAACACCCAAACAAACAACACTGACCTAAGAGAAGTATAAATAAGTAAATAAGATAAAATAAAATAGATAAATAAATACATACACAAGCACAATAACAACAAACACATAAACACACATTAGTCACCCAATCACGAACACACATCACACATCAAACAAAACACTATACACACACGCAAACGCATGCGCAAAGAAGACAAAATAAAATAAACAAACAAGCAAATAAATAAATAAATATATAGACAGACTGAATAAAAATGGCGTAGCCATACAATTCAACAGGAGGAAACAATAGCACCACTGACGATGTTGCAGGTGTGCAACGAAAGATTTATGATAAACTATATATATGTGTTTGTGTCTATATTGTATCTATATTATTTTTGACTGTCGGTCAGTCAATGGCAACATTGAGGACCGAGTATATTAGATTACCGATATAAAAGACACAGAAGCGAAAAGCGAAAACCAACCAAACAGTGAGTGTGTTCTGTTATTAATTCTGGCAATATTACACAAATATGACCCTCCCCAAGTATAACAATATATATATATATATATATATATATATATATATATATATATATATATAAAAAAAGATAAAATCGAAAATGCAACTGGAGTCTTTTTTTTTTTTTTTTTTAAAATATATATATTTATTTGGTTCCTTTTCCGGTTTCGCAGTTCTTCTGCTTTTCAAAAGTAGAGTTGAGATGGAGGATCTGTGGTTTTTCTCACATCTGTGAGAAAAACCACAGACCCTCCATCTCAACCCTACTTTTGAAAAGCAGAAGAACTGCGAAACCGGTAAAGGAACCAAATAAATATATATATATATTTTTTTTTAATTAAAAAAAAAAAAAAAAAAATAGGACTCCAGTTGCATTTTCGATTTCATCTTTTTTTCTTTATACTTTCACTCGTGTAGGACACCTCGGCTATTTTTCATTTTGTAAAAAAAACCTCACTTTCTAATATATATATATATTTTTATTTAATCCTCATTTGTTTATTTATTACATATCTTTGTGTGTGTGTGTGTGTGTGTGTGTGTGTGTGTGTGTGTGTGTGTGTGTGTGTGTGTGTGTGTGTGTGTGTGTGTGCGTGCTTGCGCACCTGTGCGCTGTGTGTTTGTGTCTCCGTGTCTGAGTTTATGTTTGCAACGTTGCAGATTGGAAAAAAAAAACAAAAAAAAATTACGAAAAAATATATATTAGACATAACACAAGCTGTACGGGTGTTGGTAGGAAGGGCTAACAGGAAAGACTAACCTATAAAAATATACAAGAATAAAAGAACACACTCACATATATATATTAATACATTTATATTTAAACATACATATTTATATGTGTGTGTGTGTATATATATATATATATGACTGCCGACTGCTATATCTAATTTGCTAAGCTGTCTGAACATAATGTTATACTCTGGGGTCTTACCTCATATGAGTGCTAAAGCTACAAACCGAATAAGCATACACGCTAGCTTGGCCGTATACTAGAGCTTCGTCTATGCTGTACTAAAATATATATTTACTCCTAGAATTAACGATGAACTGATTAATTTTATTTGATGATTCTATTGATTAATTAATTGTTTAAGTTTGTTTGATAACTTCTAGTCGAGTGCTTTATTCGGTTTGAATAAGGGGATTCATTCCTTTATCTCAAATTAGAATACACCGCCTAAGCGGGGGTTACCTCCCTTCGGACAAAACCATGTGTCTGTGGCGACCTTTAAAGTCACAGCATACCCGCTTTGGCTAAGAACGAAAGACTTGCTGAAGAAGTAAATCCTATGTTCTGTCGTCAAAAACCATTATATTGCAGACTCCTGCAATAGGAATTTGTCGATCATGGATTTGCAGAAACTTAGCGCTGTCGCTGCGTGCGATTTTGCGATCAATATTGTGGAAACACCATGTGGATTGTATATTTTACACCCAGCCTCAGCGTTATGTCCGGGTCAGTAAAAGATCTTTACCTAGGTCCTGTATTTTCGTTGCTCTGGTGATGCGGTCGGACTGCCGACTGCTATATCTAATTTGCTAAGCTATCTGAACATAATGTTATACTCTGGGGTCTTACCTCATATGAGTGCTAAAGCTACAAACCGAATAAGCACACACGCTAGCTTGGCCGTATACTAGAGCTTCGTCTATGCTGTACTAAAATATATATATATATATATATATATATATATATATATATATATATATATATATATATATATATATATATATATATAAATATATATATATATATATACAGAGAGAGAGAGAGAGAGAGAGAATTAGTATATTTACCAACATATGCGTACAGATGTACACTAATGCTAGCAAATACATAAGTTATGTCATAGTACCTAGGTGGTTCTATGCAGGGGATGCAGAACAATTATATGAAAGACGTAAAATAAGAAAATTTTAAAAATTAAAAATTAACTTACTTACTAAAATTTTCACTCCAACTAATTAGTTTCTGTAATGGGATAAATATAGTTACGCAATGTAACTATCGAGAATTCATTACGTCATCAGGGAGTCTATTCTCAGCTAAATCCCCAGGCAATGCGCGGACACTAGGAACTCATATAAAAATAATAATTCGGTGGATGGAACAGCTAGCGGGGACTGAATTCCATAGCACTGAAAGAGTTCACTGACTCTGGTCAAGTGGCAGATTCTAAAGAATCAATCACGTGACACTGAGGCTAGTCAGTAGGAGTGGGGTGGTATTATGACAATATATATATATATATATATATATATATATATATATATATATATATATATATATATATATATATAGGAACCAGTAAGACCCCGACAGCTGAGCTCAAGCCGTTTCGACGGCTAATTCTGGACTAAATGAAAATTTATCCTGGTATTTAAATAGCCGATCTTCTCAAGGGGTAATTCCATATATGGTCAAAGTGATTGTCAAAAATCAGTAGTAATTCTGTGGTTGCAAATTAGTAGGGGAGATGGTGGCTAAACCTGCCAGTAGGAGAAAGAGGGGAGGGGGTGGAGTAGACCCAATCAAGCGTTGGTAGTGCCAGCTACAGCTGGGCATGAGGTCAAAGAAGATACAGGGGAGGGGGAGGGGGAGGAAGTCGGAACGGTAGGTAGAACAATGGGGGGGTAGAAATAGGAAAGAAAAAATACTGAGAGTGAAGAAAAGCAAATAAGTGTAAAGAAAAAAGTAAAGTAAATTAAATTCTACGACCTAGGTGTCAGGCTATTGTTAGGCGAGAATAAAATAAAGAAAGAAAGAAGTAAATAAATAAATAAATAAATAAATAAATAAATAAGGAAATAAGTAAAAGAACTAGGTGGGACGGTATAGGCAAGGACCCTTTTAAGAGGTATAAGTACGTAAATGATACGGTGACGGGTCAACAAAAGGGGCCAAAATACTAAAGAGACTACCACGAAATAAACAATAAAGGTTTCCATCCCGGGCCAGCAACGACCCAGTGCAGCAAAGTGAACTTGTACGAGATAATAATTCTGAGTCCCGAGAAAAATATATACTAATGCTAACTCTAAAAGATCTAAAACAAGCTACATGAAAGTTCGTACGAAATAAAGGTAGAATACGGAAAAATAAATTCAGAATCCACCCATGTCGCCACGGATTCGGCGGAGGTCACTGATCTTATAGGATTATTCCTAATAGCCAAACTCACTGATATGTTTCCTGCATTCGGTGGTGGATTGTACCGTGATGATGGGCTCCTTACCCTTAAAGGGTACAACCCCAGTAGTACAGATCGGGTCCGGAAACAATTAATCAGATTCTTCCGCGACTGGGGATTTAAAATAACCCTACAAACGTCCCTGACCCGAGTAAACTTCCTGGACGTAACCCTCGACCTCGAAAACGACCTGTACTACCCATACAGGAAACCTAATGACAATCTGCACTACATCCACCGCCGATCAAACCATCCTAGGAACATCACAAACAACCTGGTCAAAAACATCTCCCTCCGCATATCACGTTTGTCAGCTAATGAGCGGATATTCGATGAACATGCGCCTTATTACAACCAGGCCCTCAAGCGGAGTGGTTTCCGGGAGGAAATATCCTACTGTCCAGCTCCCATTAGCGGAACCAGCAGGAGACACCGCCGCTCACGCAATTTAACATGGTTCAATCCTCCCCACAACGCAGAGGTGACTACTCCCATCGGGAAACTATTCTTTAGGCTCATTGAAAAACACTTCCCATTACAACACCGCTACCACAACATAATTAACAAAAATACCATCAAACTCTCTTACAGCACTACACCAAACTTCGCACAAAACATCGTCTCCTCTAACAACAAAAAACTCAACCCCGATGGCAGAAATAACCTAAATAGCAGTGGAGAACCGACCAGGAGGTGTAACTGCCCGGATAGATCTATTTGCCCACTCGACAATAGATGCAGAGACCGTAATGTGATCTACCAGTGCAACGTGAGGACGGATACCTCCAACAAAGCCTATATAGGACTTACCGCATGTGACTTCAAGACCCGGCTATACCAACATAGACATACCTTCCGAAACCCGGCCCGGCGTCACGCCACTACACTTTCGGGCCACATATGGGACCTCAAGGACAACAACATCACCTATGATCTCACTTGGAGATTACTGTCCAGAGCCAATTCTTACACGGGAGGACGCCGTCCGTGCAATTTATGCTCGGAGGAAACTTTACAAATGCTGTTTTCGACGGACCAACTCCTAAACAAGAAAGATGAACTGGTTACTGCATGTAAACATAGATTGCGTAGGACTTACCTCGCCCTCAAACCCCATAATGACCCGGGGGGGGGGGGGGGGTAGACTAGGGCTATAACACCCCACTTGCCGATTTTGCAATGGGTAACCCCTGTTTGCCAAGGAAGACGTAAGATCTTCTTTGTATTCTTTTATCGCTTCCTTTATTTCCTTCCCCCTCTCTCCTTTGTCCTTCTACCCCAGCTCTTCTCCTTTGTCGGCGTCTTTTCTCGCCCACCCGAGGCTGCCCTTTGGTCCCATGTAGCCTTAGTACCCCCCCTCCCCTAGTCTATGATAGATTTGGCGGACTCCGCCCTTTATAGCAGTTGGCTTAGACCCCGGATACTTGCCCCCTTTTTCCGACCGCTCCCACTATTCTCTGTGCCCTCTATATTTCTTAGTGGCACTTATGCCTTATTTTTTCGTTTCAGTATTTCTTGCTTCGCTTTTCTTCTGGGCGGGGTGGATTCTGAATTTATTTTTCCGTATTCTACCTTTATTTCGTACGAACTTTCATGTAGCTTGTTTTAGATCTTTTAGAGTTAGCATTAGTATATATTTTTCTCGGGACTCAGAATTATTATCTCGTACAAGTTCACTTTGCTGCACTGGGTCGTTGCTGGCCCGGGATGGAAACCTTTATTGTTTATTTCGTGGTAGTCTCTTTAGTATTTTGGCCCCTTTTGTTGACCCGTCACCGTATCATTTACGTACTTATACCTCTTAAAAGGGTCCTTGCCTATACCGTCCCACCTAGTTCTTTTACTTATTTCCTTATTTATTTATTTATTTATTTATTTACTTCTTTCTTTCTTTATTTTATTCTCGCCTAACAATAGCCTGACACCTAGGTCGTAGAATTTAATTTACTTTACTTTTTTCTTTACACTTATTTGCTTTTCTTCACTCTCAGTATTTTTTCTTTCCTATTTCTACCCCCCCCCCCCCATTGTTCTACCTACCGTTCCGACTTCCTCCCCCTCCCCCTCCCCTGTATCTTCTTTGACCTCATGCCCAGCTGTAGCTGGCACTACCAACGCTTGATTGGGTCTACTCCACCCCCTCCCCTCTTTCTCCTACTGGCAGGTTTAGCCACCATCTCCCCTACTAATTTGCAACCACAGAATTACTACTGATTTTTGACAATCACTTTGACCATATATGGAATTACCCCTTGAGAAGATCGGCTATTTAAATACCAGGATAAATTTTCATTTAGTCCAGAATTAGCCGTCGAAACGGCTTGAGCTCAGCTGTCGGGGTCTTACTGGTTCCTATTACCCACTCTACTACCTCAAGTATTGAGTACTTTGGTGCGTTATGGTCCACCTGGTTCCTTACCACATTTCCTTCGTTATATATATATATATATATATATATATATATATAGTTGTAATAAAATGAAAACGAAATTTCATTTCTCACTCTTATTACGGCACTTACTTAAATGTAAGTATGTATGTATACGTACATACATATATGTATACAGACGTACAGTAGCATGCATATATATATATATATATATATATATATATATATATATATATATATATATATATATATATATACATACAGGTACACATACATATATGTACGCATCAGTTAAGTGGACGCTTATTATAACGCCCGCTTTGTTCGATATGCAAATTAGGCTGCTCAGCCGTTAATTTTCATAAGGAAAGTATATACTTTCGAACGTTCAACTATCTGGCAGATGGGTATAGGGTGCTGATGATAGCTAACAAGCTTGAAACTAGTACATCGTTCCTGTGTCAGTGTGGAACAAAAAGGTGACGTGGCTGCCTTAACACGTGCGGCATAAATTCAGGCTGTTCAGTTTGTTTACAAACGAACAAAGCGCGCGCTATAATAAGCGTCCGCTAAACTGATGCGTACATATATGTATGTGTACCTGTATGTACATATATATATATATATATATATATATGCATGCTACTGTACGTCTGTATACATATATGTATGTACGTATACATACATACTTACATTTAAGTAAGTGCCGTACTAAGAGTGAGAAATGAAATTTCGTTTTCATTTTATTACAACTCATCGTTTTCGGTGCGCCTGACCGATTTAACTCACTCGATATGCCAATTAGGCTGTATACATATATGTATGTACGTATACATACATACTTACATATATATATATGTATATATATATATGGTGGCTGCCAACTCGTTTTCGAGTACGGCCACTACTTTACATCCATGTAGGATAACCCCTACCGAAGCGCTGAACGAGTGTGACTTTTTAGTCCAGCCAGCGACTTGAAACCTCTGGTACAAACACTACACCTGTGACAATTATTGACACATAGTGCTAGGCCCATGGTAGGACAATTATTGACACATAGTGCTGGGCCCATGTGAGGACAAGTGCAGAGAGATCTCCAGATATAAAGCAATGCCTGTGCCGTGAAGCTTTTATAGTGAGCAAAGGCACTGCACAAAGCCAGTCCCACTCTCTTAACCAAGATGCTATTTACCAAAAAGAAGAACAAGTCAACATCATTGGATACCATCAGGGTTGCAGGTGTTATATCAGAGTTTTCCTTCTCCTAGAATTCTGCCTTGACTAAGGCTAAAGGGGTCATCTCTCCCGGTGATTTTGGATGGCCATTGACTCTTAAGAGCTCCTTTGCCCTTTGACAGGTGTGTATATATATATATATATATATATATATATATACACACACACTCATATAAATATGTATGTATGTTTAAATATAAATGTATTAATATATATATGTGAGTGTGTTCTTTTATTCTTGTATATTTTTATAGGTTAGTCTTTCATGTTAGCCCTTCCTACCAACACCCGTACAGCTTGTGTTATGTCTAATATATATTTTATCGTAATTTTTTTTTTTTTTTTTTTCCAATCTGCAACGTTGCAAACATAAAATCAGACACGGAGACACAAACACACATGCGCACACACACACACACACACACACACACACACACACACACACACACACACATAAAGATATGTAATAAATAAACAAATGAGGAACAAATAAAAACCAACCACACATATGTAACGACAAAAGTAGTTAATGTGAACGTCAGAGCATCTTTCACGAATGAGCTGTCATTCAACTAAACAAGCAACCGACTGAGAAATTATAATGAGTATTAAAAAGTATATATATATATATATATATATATATATATATATATATATACTAGCAGTGGTACCCGGCGTTGCACGGGATAATCCTGAAAACTCGAGAAGTACGCGACCGATTTGTTTCAAACTTTACACATGCATTACTTATATGTTTTGAAGTTCAATGGGATAAAAACATTTTAATTTTTTCTGCCCTATGGCCTGCATTAGGCGAAAACCCGCATTTTAAAGGCATTTTTAGGCTTTTTTGAGGCGTAACTTAAAGATAATCCAGCCGATGTCCTCGAAATTTGCAGCACGCATTAGTTAGTCCGCTCGCATTGCTGTAGACAAAAAAATGTCCGATTCCATTAATCGTTTCTAGGAAATTTACGAATTAGCATTGGGCATTACATGCCATTTTCATTTTCAATATAAACGCTACTTAACAATCGTAAGTAGTGTATAATATTTTGTTACAAATTTGGTTTCTTTATCAGAGGACACAACACCTACTTACTTTTAAGAAGGGCCATTTTGAGGGGATTGAGGAAATGAGGAGGACCTTGAAATTTTTGTCGCCGCCCTGTTGACGCTTCGTGCTTTCATCACGTGCACTGTGTACGCTGCCGTGTTATTGACACCGTAAAACTCACGTCTGTGGTACTTCTACTTTTGTTGCACCTACACCGCAGTATGAACGCCCTGCGCAAGGACGCCGAACAGCGGCTGGGCTAATTCCGCAGTGACCCCCACTTGAAATTGTTGATGGTGACCCCAATAGTAACTCCGAGGCGTTCGGCATCCGATATAACAGTTCGGTCTATATCAGATTGGATAGTTTACAAAAAGGCTATGGCCTCCTGTGGAGAAAGCCCAACATGCTGTGTGGTTGTATGACATGTAGCATTGCAGGCTTTACTCTGTACACTATGCATGCAGGTGCATTAGACATGACTGGGTGCGAATCTATAAAACTCGAAAAGTACCTAACCGATTTTCTCCAAATGGAAGAAAAATCATACTCTAAGATTTAGTACGCTTAAAGAGTATCCAGCTGATTTTCTTCAGATTTTGCACATGCATGCAGATGTTTCATGATTCGGGCCTGCTGGTATGCTACGTTTCATGTAGATGAACAATCATTCCCTGAGAATAAGGGAATTCAAAAAGTACACAGCTACATTCCTCAATCTTTGCATTGGCGTGTTTCTATTTCACGTTTCCTACCCCGTTCAACGCCGGGTCCTGCTGCTAGTATATATATATATATATATATATATATATATATATATATATATATATATATTTATATATATTCAACAAGGGAGATGAAAAAAACTTACCTCTTAATTTTAAATCTTTAATTTTTAGTTTGTAATTCTTATTAATTCTTTTCAACAGATGAATTTTAATAATACATCGAAACCGGTAATATTTTATATACTTTATATACATTATAAAACTCTTTTTTAAAAGAATTGTCCCTCTCATTTTTTTCAATAATGTCACTTTGACGAATCAAAGAAAGGGAAAAAAGAAAAACAAACCCTAAAATATATTTTCCCTGCTATTTCCAACTTCACCTTTTATATATATATATATATATATATATATATATGAGAATTGATATGTATATCCTCAAAGCCGGAAGGGAATCATTCTGTCATTACCATAACAGAAGTCCGATGAACTTTTGATTCTAGAGTCGGGCCCGATTGATACAGATCAAGCTTTGAGCCGATCAATCACAAAACGCGTGTCGTGTCACACCTCAATAAATCTAATGAAGATCTAACACCTCATCTTTTTTTTATTATCAATATATATATATATAGTGAAAGAGTGAAGACTAACATGGTCAACAGTACAAAAAGGGTTTTATTTACAGTATTAACAATTGTTTCATTGATTAAGGTGTCTAAAAATTGCTAATCACTTGAAGTTGTGTCACTCAATTGTAAATACATGCATGCCTAATCAAATCATCGGAATAACTGATTAAAATTATACACGGCGTTTGTAATATACTGGGAAAATTCAAATCACAACATCAGTAAGAAAGAAAGAAAAAGAACGAAAGAAAAAAGAAAAAGAGAGAGAAAAATAAAAAATAAAAAAGAAAAAGAAAAAATAATAAATAAATAATAATAAATAAGTTAGAATGAAGATGGTAAAAAATAAGTAAAAAAATATATATATGTGTGAAAAAAAATAAACATAATATGATTGTTGAAAATAGTTGCGGTGGTGGTGGTTAAAGTTATAGTGGTGTGTAAGTATAAAGATGTGATGGTATAAATATGAACATTTTAAATATATACATATATTGGTTAAATTACAGAGGGTTATATTAGGAAGAAATAATGCAATGATAAATAAAGGATGAATTAATAAATTTGAAGTTATGTGTGAGGTGAAGAGAACATGATAGGATATAATGGAAGAGGTGAAATAGTTTTAGGGAAAGAGAGTGAAAGAAAGAAAGGTTAGGAGGTAATGATGTTGATTTAGTGATTAGTTGGTCTATTGACAGTTAATAATAGTGGGTTATTATGATAGACTCTAAGTAGTTCAGTTTGAATTATGGGATTGTTGGATCGACTCATGTTGGTTTGAAATTTGCGAATTTAGTAGCTGCTTTATGCCTACAGAAAATTGATCATTCTATTTTGCTGTTAAGCAGCATTTTGTCATACTTTAAAATATGGAACAGCTCCATATTGCAAAGTCCGCAGTGGACATTCCAGAGCGACTCAGCTCAAGTAACAGACATAGTTGGAATATATATAGCACATATCTTACATAAGGAATTTAATAACCTCCAAGGAGGAATTTATAGAGACTATACACTCCTTTTAGCTAAAAACTTAAATAATCAAAACTTGGAAAGATTACGTAAAAACATTAGAATCTTCTTCAATAAACTAGGCTTAGGCATCACTTTCGAACTTAATTCTAAAAAAGCTAACTTCTTAGATGTAACACTCGACCTAAACACAAGACTAATAGAGCCCTTCCATAAAAATAACGAAAATCTAGCATACATTAGTTATAACTGAAACCACCTTCGCTCCATAATTAGCTCCATAGCACATAGTGTATCCCTCAGAATTTCACGCTTATCTTCTAACCCAGAGATTTTTAATGAACACGCGAACTACTACAACATAGCTTTACTTAAGGCAGGCCACAAGGAGAGGCTCAAATACATACCAGATAGAGACAACAACAACACACCTAACGACAGCTACACTACCCACACCTATAGAAATAGCAAATATAGGACTAAACATAGAAATAGACAATGAGCAACAGAAATAACTGAACCGAATACTAATATAAGGACCCGTAGAAAGTATAGAAAATCCAGAGATAGGGAATACTTATGGTTCAATCCAATATTTAACTCCTCTATAAAAACCAAACTACCTTCTACATTCTTTAAACTAATTGACAAGCACTTCCCTAAACTTCACAAATACCATAAAATCTTTAATAGAAAAACTATCAAACTGTCTTACTCTACTGCAGCCAACATAGAATCACACATACATAAAATTAACTATAGAAGAATCTCTAATTAAAATAACCTACAAACAAACACCATAACACCAAATACAAAACACAAACACATAACAACATCACAACCAACCACACACACGTCAGAACGCATCACAACAAAACATCAACAAACCCAAATCTCAGCCCATACATAACAACATACAAAACCGCATCGAAGAACCGGCACAAAGGAAAACCTCTAAATGTAACTGTCACTTATCGGATAAGTGCCCACTACAAAATAGATGATTGGAGTCAAATATAGTGTACCTGTGTACTATAAATTCGGGCATCTTAGCACGGGACTACATAGATTCTACGGTTGGGGAGTTAAAAAAAAAGATGGTACGTTCACAGACATTCTATAAAGAACAGTAGACTAGTGAATACAACAACGCTCGCCAATAAAATCTGGCAGCATAATAATTGTTTCTACTTTTTGGCACAAGGCCAGCAATTACCCAGTGTATTACTGGTACTTTATTTTATCGACCCCGTAAGGATGAAAGGCAAAGTTAACCTCGGCGCGATTTGAACTCAGAATGGCAAGGGCCGTAACTCTATGCGTCAAAGCATGGCGAATATTAACCAAGAATACAGGATTAGCTGGTCGAAATTATCGGGAGTAAAAGCCTACAGTAATGGAATGTCCCACTGCGGACTTTGCAATATGGAGCTGTTCCATATTTTAAAGTATGACAAAATGCTGCTTAACAGCAAAATAGAACGATCAATTTTCTGTAGGCTTATATTTATACCATCACATCTTTATACTTACACTCCACTATAACTTTAACCACCACCAACACCACCACAACTATTTTCAACAATCATATTATGATCATTTTTTTCATACATATATATTTTTTTAAACTTATTTTTTACCATCTTCATTCTAACTTATTTATTTATTATTATTTCTTTTTCTTTTTTATTTCTCTCTCTCTCTCTCTCTCTCTCTCTCTCTCTCTCTCTCTCTCTCTCTCTCTCTCTCTCTCTCTCTCTCTCACTCTCTCTCTTTATTACTGATGTTGTGGTTTGAATTTTCCTAGTATATTACAAACGCCGTGTATAATTTTAATCAGTTATTCCGATGGTCTGATTAGGCATGCATGTATTTAAAATTGAGTGACACAACTTCAAGTGATTAGCAATTTTTAGACACCTTAATCAATGAAACAATTGTTAATACTGTAAATAAAACCCTTTTTGTACTGATGACCATGTTATTCTTCACTATTTCACTATTATTACTCCAATATTAACCTGCAAAGGAATTCCCGTGAACTCGCTACCTAACTAAGGAAACCTCTAGTTGAGTCAAACAACGCCGTAAATTAAAACTATCCACAATACAGTGTACTCACAACCTCTAACTGGATTACCTATAACGATAATTTATTATCCCATATATATATATATATATATATATATATATATATATATATATATATATATATATATATATATATATATATAGTAATAATAATAAATTTGAAGACTAAAATCCAAAGAGGGCTCGATAAGGATAAATATATATCAAATATATAAGAACCGTAGAGCAAATAAATATATATATATATATATATATATATATATATATATATATATATATATATATATATCGACAGTCAATCGACTTTCGTCAAATCGGACCGAGGAAACAATGTTTCCGTTGGTCTTTCAAGTTGCTAATACTGTCTATCGCAACTCCAGTAAAGTGTCTTGCTCAAGGAAACAACGCATCACCCGGTCCAGGAATCGAACTCTCTAAGCACTCTGCCACGCACCTTCATAAAAGTTCTTTTGTATATATATGGAAAAAATGAAACGAAATTTCATTTCTCACTCTTAATAAGTGTTACTTAAATATAAGTATGTATACGTACATACATATATGTATACAGACGTACACTAGTATGTATATATATACATACATGCACATATATATATATATATGTACGTATGGGTATACCGACAACTTATTATAATGCTCGGTTTGTTTGTAAACAAGCAGCCCGAATTAAGCCGTACAGTGTTTAGCAACCATCGTTGCCCTTTTGTTCAACACTGACAAAGGAACGATGTACTAGTTTCAAGCTTATTAGCTATCGTCAACATCGTATACCTTCCTGCCAGATGATTGAACATCTGAAAGTATATACTTTCCTTATGCATATTAACGGCTGAGCAGCCTACTTTGCATATCGAGTAAGTTAGTCGGCCGGGCGCACCGAAAACGATAAATTGAAAAAATGAAACTAAATTTCATTTCTCACTCTTAGTACGGCTGTTACTTAAATATAAGTATGTATACGTACATACATATATGTATACAGACGTACAGTAGTATGTATATATATACATACATGCACACGTATATATATGTACGTATGGGTTTACCGAACACTTATTATAATGCTCGGTTATAATGTACGTTTGTATACAAATATGTATGTACGTATACATACTTATGTTTAAGTAACAGAACCCGCAAAATGGTAGCACAGTGGTCCGGATAACCAAAGATGTGGATTCGACTCCCATGTACGTCAATACTCATCTTTTTCCATTTCTCCGAGGGTTCTTAACCTCACTATCAGGCTAAATAATTTCTTTAATTTCTTTAGTCAAAATACGGTGATATATATATATATTACAACCTGTCTGATGGTCGGGTCGTTGGCGACTAAACTGGCAACCCCACCAAGGTTTCTTGGTGAGGAGGGTGACTTTGGGCATCCTGCAGGACTAAAAACAAAACCTGTCAAAGGGCAAAGGAGCTCTTAAGAGTCAATGGCCATCCAAAATCACCGGGAGAGATGACCCCTTAGCCTTTGTCAAGGCAGAATTCTAGGAGAAGGAAAACTCTGATATAACACCTGCAACCCTGATGGAATCCAATGATGTTGACTTGTTCTTCTTTTTGGTAAATATAATCTTAGTTAAGAGAGTGGGACTGGCCTTGTGCAGTGCCTTTACTCACTATAAAAGCTTCACGGCACAGGCATTGCTTTATATCTGGAGATCTCTCTGCACTTGTCATCACATGGTACCATGGGCCCAGCACTATGTGTCAATGATTGTCACAGGTGTAGTGTTTGTACCAGAGTTTTCAAGTCGCTGGCTGGACTAAAAAGTCACACTCGTTCAGCGCATCGGTAGGGGTTCTCCTACATGGATATAAAGTAGTGGCCGTACTTGAAAACGAGTTGGCAGCCACCATATATGTATGTATGTATACAAAAGAACTTTTTATGAATGGAGATGTTCACTTACCGTAAGTTATATTTATCAAGATGAATAGAAGCTCAATGTTTTAGTATCAGTAATTAAAAGGTCGAATTAAAATGTATGAAGTAAGATCCGGACCATTTAAGATAGGCAGTGTCACAGAGCATAAGATTGGATTGGGAGTATCAGTAGAGAGTCGGACGCCATTCTTTGCAGCAAAGAGTTACGGCCCTTTATGGTCTGAGTTCAAATCCCGCCGAGGTTAACTTTGCTTTTCATCCTTACGGAGTCGATAAAATAAAGTACCAGTAATACACTGGGATAATTGCTGGCCTTGTGCCAAAAGTAGAACAATTATTTAAAAAGAAAAATAATTTTTTCTACTTTTGGCACAAGGCCAGCAATTATCCCAGTGTATTACTGGTACTTTATTTTATCGACCCCGTAAGGATGAAAAGCAAAGTTAACCTTTGCGGGATTTGAACTCAGAATGGCAAGGGCCGTAACTCTATGCGTCAAAGCATGGCGTCCGGCCCTCTACCGATACTGCCAATCCACCGCCCTTTAAAAAGAAAAATAATGATCGTAGATTAATACGTTTTGAATTGAGTGAATGGGATTCTTTTGTTATTCATATATATGTGTGTGTGTAATTAAGAGGAACAAAATGAGGTTTCACATTAAGGTTATAATTGGTGAGGCGCAATTACGGACGTTTCACAGAGTGGTGGCTTATGAGCTATATTAGTGTTATAGAAGAAGAAGAAGAAGAAGAAGAAGAAGAACAAGAAGAAGAAAGGGGTGAGGAGTGGGGAGGAGGAGAAGTAGTGTTGGTAGTATGTGTTAAGTATCGCATCGACTCTACGAAAGTTAAAGTTAACTCTAGATTGGATTTGAGCTCAGACCGAGTAGAGCTGGAACAAATAACTCGCGTTCTAATCTCTCTCTCTCACACACACTATCCTTCTCTCTCTCACTTCCCTATCCTTCCCCCTCTCGCTCGCTCTCACTCTCTTTCCCTCTCTCTCCCTCTCCCTCTCTCTGTCACTCTCTCTCTGTCACTCTCTCTCACTCTCTCTCACTCTACTTATCTCTCCCTCTCCCTCTCTCTCACTCACTCACTCTCTCTCACTCTCACTATCCCTCTCTCTCTCTCTCTCTTCTCTGAAGAAATCGGCTGTTTACAAATAGAGACAATGTAATTCCGAGAATAACAATGAAATGCCAGCTTCAGATAAATAATTGTGAATTTACGACGAGTTGTGTCCCTTTAAGTCAAACTATATTTTGCCAATTAAATATCTAACGATTGATATAAAATAACCACCACCTGTTGTGTGTGTGTGTGTACGTGCATGTCTGTGTGCGTGTGTGTAAGCGTGTGAGTGCGTGTATCTATGATTAAGATTCTATCTGTGTGTGTTTATATTTCGTAACTTAAAGGTTCGATAACAAGAGATCGATAAAATAAATACCAGATGTGAAAGGATAAGTACTGGTATCAATATAATCGATGAAATCCCGTCAATGCCATTTCCCATTATGGCCACAGTCTAATGAGGGAAACCAGTAAATGAATAAACGAAGATATACGCATATATACCTTTCACAGCTCATCTGTCATCGGTTGCCATAGCCTCTCAGTGAAGGTCCATGTTCCTCAACAAGACAGACTCGACCGTTGCAAAAGATATCTAGATCTTATTACTTTTCCTTGAGCGACTTCCAGATCTTTGGTAATTTGGGACATATTTGCCATATACAGTATGTGTCTTGCTTTTGTTGATATATATTTTTTTCTGAACTGGATATTGAAGCTTCAAGATATTTGAAATGTTCAACAACTTTTAGTTTCTATCCAGATTTGAGTTTATTATCACTGGATCTGTATGATATAACTGCATAGTATTTAAGAATAGACATCCTTTGATAGCTTCTTTCTCTATCCTTTCAAGTAGCTCCAGGCCATAGTAACAACACACAAACAAAAATAACCTCTCCGATCCATAATATCGTAAAGATACGCACCAACACATAAAATTGCTAAACAAGAAGACAGTATTATCAAGAAGTACTAAAAAATACAGTATAAGATTATCTGAATAATTTCTGTTCGATCACCTAAAGAATTTCTAGAAAGGAAAAAGTAGGTACTGTCTCCAGGCTAGATGTAGAAAGTTTATTTACTCATGCCCTATTGATAAAACAGTAAAAAATATTATTACCTAATATATACAAACATTAAAGCCGCTCATGATACCAGCAAACCTATTTATTAAATATATACAACAGAACTACTTTTTCCCTGCCAACAACGTAATTTATGTAAACAAAAAATAGAGTGGACATAGGTTTTCCCTTAAGGTCAACTTTTGCTCCATTCTATCCAGCCAGCTTAGAAAACAAGGTATTACCAATGCACTAGCACGAAATTACAGCAATTATGAGGACGATATATTTGTTGTAATGGATTCCCTGAAAGATATTAAATGATTGAAAAAAATTGAGAAAGGAAATCTGTTCTCAAATTTACCGCCCAGAAGAGTAAAAAGGTGACCCGATTTAGAGATATAAACATCAAGATTGCTGAAAGCAGACACTTGGCGTCCGTTAGACAAAAAGCACAAACAAGTGTATCTACTTACATAGAAAGTGCGAATGTCCACTCACATATATATCAGTAGTAAAACCTTCCTTAGGAGAACATTTAGATTCTCTTCCTCAAAAATAACACTAGATGAAGAATTGCATAGAATAAAGCAAAAATTTAAAAAAAACCCACTGATATTCCAATAGATTAATTGACGAGGCCATAGACATAAATATAATGCTACACATACATCAGATATCATAGCTATCAAAAATACATAAACTACACATAAAGTATACTATATAAATCAAATGCATATATATAGGCTACAGGACAGACGAACATATAATCAAAAACCTCATAAATCATAACACAAAATGCATCACAGTAAACTATTAATTAGCAGTAATAAATTACTACAAAAACTCAAAAGCCATAAACTTTATTAACAACAAACCACAAGTATGCAAGCCCGAGAACAAGCTACAAATGACAAATGGGATTTACGAATTTGGCTGCAAAAATGAAAGTTGTAAACTTCATGAAAGCAGTTGTTTCATTGACCATACAAGTAAAACCTTTCGTAGGCTGACTATAAATTTACCAGGAACAATTACAACACACTACATCACACCTCGCAAAAGTTAGATAAGAGACATTAAAGGACAATATGTCTCTATTATACAAAATTCCGAACAAAGATAAGCAATAAATCATGAAAGCAATACATATATCTCCATTTGACGGCAAGATCAATCAATATTCAGTATGGTGTCAGCTACATAAGAAACTCAAACACTTTATAAACAGGTAAATTCTGACGTGTGAGTCTAACTGTAAAATTCAGGAGTCATATTACGGTAAGAAAGCCAGAGAATGATGGCGAAGTAAGAAAACCTACGTATAACTTCATAAAATACTTTTATTAAAGAGGCAGTAAACATAAACTAACAACACTCTTAAAGAGGAGATTGTTGGAGTCTAGAAACAAAGACAAAATTATAGAGTTAGAAACTTTGTTGTTCCAGTCAAACTGTAGAGGCTTATTATAAAATCCTTTATACACACATACCCCATAAACTAAAATTACCCATATAGATACATGTGCAATACCATCAGCATAATATCGTTACCATTAAACCAGGATGTCGCTAAACGTAACATGAGATTGTACTTCGATACATGAAGCTGGATCACAGTAGCTGAGAATAGAAACCAATGGAGAGGATTGGTTCCCTTTTGAGTCAAGATATTTTGTATGGACAGTCATCGTCAACTATCAACAGATGCCCATGATATATGACTGATTCTCTATTTCTATCGACCTTCGATTAATGAAAATCTATGGTTAAATTGGAATTGATAAAGTATAGAATGAAACTAAAACAATGACAAACATTTTATGCATTCTCTACCAGGGCCGGATTTAATGGGGAGTAAAAGGGGTAACTGACCCTGGCCCCCTGCAGTGGGGAGCCCCACCAGCGACAGCCGTAGCAACTTATTTGTGCCCACAGCAGGGCTGTATGGTTTTAGTATAGTTACATTTTTTTAATGTAATACCTGTATGTATAACTTTTCAATTCCAATTATTTGCGCCAATCTACCTTTTATATATAAAATTGGAAGTTTTGTTGTGTATTCTAATTTTTTGTGTATGAGGGCCCTCCCCCGCTTCCAAATCTTAAGTTTCCCCAGCCCCCAGTCCTCCATCCCCCAATGTCTAAATCCAAACCTGCACTCTACGGTTGCAGCTATCAAATCAATGCATAAGAAACTTAGTTGTGAGAAACAATATCAAAAATGGAGGAATAGAATCAAACAGAACTTACCCAGTGGTTATATCTATGTCCGGCTTCCGAAGTGTTTCAAAACACCATATCATAGATACCTTTTCAATTGTTAATGAGATCGACATACAAATAAAGATGACTGCAGTAATTAACACCTGTCAAGAAATTGAATTATAATAAAACAGATTAGTACCTTTCAGAGTGAAGCTAGAGGTTTGCTTTAAAGTCTTAAGTCTAGTACATATTTAGTTAAACTGGGATAGAAATATTTAACAAGTGTCGTGCTTAAGGTATATCTCATATAAGTACACACACACACACACACACACACACACACACACACACACACACACACACACACACACACACACACACACACACACACACACACACACACACACACACACACACACACGCACGCACACACACATATATATATATATATACAGAGAGAGGGGGGAAAGAGAGAGGGAGAGAGAGTTATAAAATTCCTCCGCGTTGCCAGATTCTCTATATATGCATATATATATATAAGTTTATCCCGGGTTCAATTGGAGGTAACCACAGTAAGTAAGATGCTCAATACATAGCAGAGTATAAATATTTAATATAGAAATGGCTTCTACAGGACTAGAACTGTTTCATTCGGGAGAAATCATCAGGAAGTCTGATGATTTCTCCCGAATGAAACAGTTCTAGTTCTGTAGAAGCCATATATATATATATATATATATATATATATATATATATATATATATATATATATATATAGAGAGAGAGAGAGAGAGAGAGAGAGAGAGAGGAGAGAGAGAGATAGATAGAGAGAGAGAGAGAGAGAGAGAGAGAGAGAGAGAGAGAGAGAGAGAGAGAGATTTTGAGTATATGTTGGTTGTATACCAACACCTCAGTATGCAGATTGGAGCACTCGACGAAGTGAGCAGGTTGGTTTGGTTACGCCGGAGTAATGTAAAATAAGATAAAATAAATAAGTCAAATGTTTAAAATTTAGCTTCGTTTATTAATGCTATATATATTTCGGTGACAGCCATCTTTGGCTGTGACCTCTTCAGGCAGTCCGAATTAGTGTGGTATAGACAAGTACATAAGTTGTTGAGGTGTATAACCTTGTCAATACTCTGATATGCTCAGTTCCTGGTTGGGTTGTTATTTCACTGAGGAACTGGAATCATATGATTCCAGGAACTGGGCATATCAGAGTATTGACAAGGTTATACACTTCAACAACATATGTACTTGTCTATACCACACTAATTCGGACTGCCTGAAGATGTCACAGCCAAAGATGGCTGTCACCGAAATATATATAGCAGTAATAAACGAAACTAAATTTTAAACATTTGACTTATTTATTTTATCTTATTTTATAAATATATATATATATATATATATATATATAGATTTTGAGTTTATGTTGGTTGTATACCAACACCTCAGTAATAAACGAAGCTAAATTTTAATCATTTGACTTTTATTTAACTTTATTTTATATATATATATATATATATATATATATATATATATATATATATATAATAAATGTAATCTTAGTTTTTCGAATATTAATAATTGTTTCTACTTTTGGCACAAGGAAACTGACTGGCCAGTCTGCTGATATGCAAATCTGTCTGATCAGTGGATCTGCTAATATGCAGATCTGACTGATCAACCAGTCTGCTAATATGCAAATCAGGCCGATCAGTCACTGTGTATTTTTGAAAATACCATATATTTTCACTAGTTCTGACAGTTTGGCAGGTGAACAGTGCGCTGTACTGATGAAGGGTGATACCCAGAAACATTAGTGTCTGCAGTTCTGTTTGCATGCCAACACAAGAGCAAGAATAAAGTGTTCATTCTGCTGACAAGGCTATAAAATTGAGGCTTGTTTGCAAAATTGCAAACAAATCGAATGTTATTATTAATATTCGAAAAACTCAAATTACATTTATTGTATTCAGCCATGAAGAGCGAAATTTTCTTTTATATATATATATATATATATATATATAATTAGCATTTTTCAATCTAGCTAACTTAGTCATTTACAATACAAACACGGATATGTTGGTATTTGTGTTTATCAAATATATTAATTTATATTAACCTGTATATATATATAAGAAAACGATCGACTTTCGTCAAATCGGACCGAGGGAACAATGTTTCCGTTGGTCTTTCCAATTGCTAATACTATCTATCGGTCGCAACTCCAGGGAGAAGGAGCAACGTGAAATAAAGTGTCTTGCTCAAGGACATAACGCATCACCTGGTCCAGGAATCGAACTCACAACCTTACGATTCCGAATCCAATTCCCTAACCACTCAGCCACACGCCTATATATATATGGTGGGGTGTATATCTAATAATATACACAATGTTTTTATGAAAAACATTTGACAGCCTTTCGCTATGAATCTTTAAGATTATGACCACCGTCATTCATCCTTAGTCTCAGCCAAAACAAGGGAAAGCAGCCGACAGCCTTGTTTCTCGCTTGCTGGAGGTTGTCAACGCTGCATATCCATCTAGTTTTCACTGAGACAAAAATAAGCTAGAATCTCACAGAGACAGAAGAGGAGGTGGAGGAGGAGAAGGAGAAGAAGAAGAAGAAGAAGAAGAAGAAGAAGAAGAAGAAGAAACGAACGAACTGGGGAATGAAAGCTAGAGGAAATAAAAATGAAAGAATTTAAAGAAAAGATGAAGGAGAGAGAGGGGGAGAGAGAAAGAGAGATAGTTAAAATGTGGAAGAGGTGTGTGGAAGCAACTGTCTAAAGAAATCTCGGTATCGTTCGGGTGTTACCGTAGATAAGTCTTAAATTAATTTGTGTAGGGTGTGTACGTGAATATGTGTATACGAATATAGTTATACATACATATCTGTGTATATATATATACATAGATATGTATGTATAAGTATGTTCGTAATACATACATAACATGAAAGTGAAAATATATATGTGTGTGTGTGTGTGTGTGTGTGTGTGTGTGTGTGTGTGTGTGTGTGTGTGTGTGTGTGTGTGTGTGTGTGTGTGTGTGTGTGTGTGTGTGTGTGTGTGTGTGTGTGTGTGTGTGTGTGTGTGTGTGTGTGTGTGTGTGTGTGTGTGTGTGTGTGTGTGTGTGTGTGTGTGTGTGTGTGTGTGTGTGTGTGTGTGTGTGTGTGTGTGTGTGTGTGTGTGTGTGTGTGTGTGTGTGCAAGAATCACGATTTCTGCAAAGCTGAGTGACGGGTCGTTCTTGGCACGAGCAAGTATTGCAACCAAACTCTTTAACCATCTCATTATTATCATCATCGTCATCATTATCATCATTATCATCATTATCATCATTATCATTATCATCATCAGCATCAGCATCATCACTATACATTTCATCCACCGTCATCAACCCGACTTAACCTTGGCTGTGTTTCGTTTAACTGTGAAATATAAACAGTACACGTTGACAAGGCACCTGATGTCATTACGTTTTCTACATGTTTTTCGTGTTATTATTTCGCTACTGTTCTTGTTTAACCCTAGGCAAACCCTCATCCAACTAACCTATTATCAAAGGTATCCCAAACACCTCAATCCCAGCATTTTCTTTTATTTATATATTTATCCATCTATTTCTTTTTTTATAGAGTAGTGAGAGCGACGGTTGAAAGGCTCTTTGCTATTCGTTGCCACACTCTGCGCTCTGTGTTCAATTCCCACCGAGGTCAATTATGGTTTTTATTCTTTCTAGGTCGGTAAATAATTTACTTTTTTCTAATTATATATATAGAGATTTTCCCTTTCCCTCTCACTCTCTCTCTCTCTCTCTCTCTCTCTCCCTCTCTCTCTCTCTCTCTCTCTCTCTCTATATATATATATATATATATGTGTGTGTATATATATATATATATATATATATATGTGTGTATATATATATATATATAATTGTTTCTACTTTTTGCCACAAAACTACCAATTATCCCAGTGTATTACTGGTGATATATATATACAGATATATATATATGTATACAGATGCATACCTATGCTAGCAAATATATATGTTTTGTCTTAGTAACTTTGTGGTTCTATGCAAGGGATGCAGAACAATTATATGAAAGACGTAAATAAGAAAGTTATGAAAATTGACTTACTTACTAAAATTTCACTCCAACTAATTAGTTTCTGTAAGGGGATAAATATGGTTACGGAGCGTATCCATAGAGAAGCCTTACGTCATTAGGGAGTCTATTCTCAGCTAAGCTTCCAGGCAATGCGGGGACACTGGAAACTTATATAAAAATAATTCAGTGGTTGGAAAAAAGCGAGCGGGGGCTAGATTCCAAGACATTGAAAAATTCACTGCCTACTTGGTTAAGTGGCAAATTCAAAAGAATCAATCACGTGACACTGAGTTTAATCAGCTAGGAGTGGGGGTGCTATTAAGACAGAGCCTAGCCACTACTATTAATCAAAGTAGTAATTTCGGCAAGTTTTGCTCAACAAATAATATGGAGTTAATTATAAAGAATTAGTATATCTGAAATTAGTATGTAGTGAAATTTTAGTAAGTCAATTTTCATAACTTTCTTATTTACGTCTTTCATATATATATATATATATATATATATATATTGTTACGAAGCCAATCATCAGCTGCAAATGGTAACACTTGAATTCGAAACACTGCTTCAGAGATCAACAAAAGAAAGCGAGGAAAAACGAATGGATCACGTGACTGGTTTCAAGCATGGTGCACTTTTTTTTTGTGTTTTTTTTGTGTATGTGTGTTTTACTGGAGGTAGAATATTTAAACTGGTGGTGTGACCACTGCAGGGAGTTGCTATGAGGTTGGCAGCGAGAGCAGTCGTTCTGAAGTATAGTAAAGACAGTCGGTGTAAAGTTAGCGATGTGAATTGTCGGCGTGACCCCGGGCGGCGAAGAACAACATTATACAAGACATCCAACCTGGTGCGTTTATTTCTTCCGTTCTAAGCAAGTTGGCTACCTTGGCAGGCTTGCTGTTTCCTAGCTGCTGACTTTGGACTGTTGGAGTCGTATTGTAGTTAAAGACCGCATTTTGCAACAATGTATATATATATATAAAAAAATTTAAATTAAATATAACCTCTGCATATATATATATATATATATATATATATATATAGATAAATCTACCAAGAGTTTACGGTAGTGTCCAATCCGTATGAAGAACTCAATGTATTCCGGATATCATGGAAAGAAGAGATGTAATGAAGAATCACTTTCGGTGAAAGATAAACGGTATACAGAGTCAAGATAAAATATTAAACAAATAATGAATAAAACAATGAAACAGTTCCTTATATTAAACAAAAAAAGTTATGAACTTTTTTTGTTTAATATAAGGAACTGTTTCATTGTTTTATTCATTATTTGTTTAATATTTTATATATATATATATATATATATATATATATATATATATATATATATAAATTAATAAAAACAATGAATAAAAACAGAGAACAAGTTCCTTATATTAAAAAATTCATCATTTTACGATCGTTTCTAGGATATATATGTGTGTTGGTATGTATATCATATAGATCTATGTAAAAAATTTACAAACTATCAGAGGAAATATACATACCTTCACATATATATGCTGTCTTCAGAAATAATTGTTTCTACTTTAGGCACAAGGCCAGCAATTACCCAGTTCATTACTGGTACTTTATTTTATCGACCCCGTAAGGATGAAAGGCAAAGTCAACCTCGGCCAGAAATAATGAAGACAGGATATATTTCTGAAGACATCATATATATGTGAAGGTATGTATATTTCCTCTGATAGTTTGTAAAATTTTTACATAGATCTATATGATATACATACCAACACACATATATATCCTAGAAACGATCGTAAAATGATGAATATTTTAATATAAGGAACTTGTTCTTTGTTTTTATTCATTGTTTTTATTAATTTATCTTGACTCTGTTTTCCTGTGATTTTCATCGAAAATGTTCGAATGCATCTTCTCTTTTCATGATATTTGGATTACATTGAGTTCTTCATACGGATTGGACACTACCGTATATTTTGGTAGATTTATCTACATATATATATATATATATATATATATATATATGCAGAGGTTATATTTAATTTAAAAAATATTATAACTGATATAAAACACTCAACAGATTAGTGGAGTAAATCTATATATATAAAACTGAGGTTGTCTGTCTGTCTACTAAAACCTTCGGCACACATCTCCTCTTAAACCGTACGTTCAAATTTCGGTGAAATTGCTACACTTATAGATGAAGATCCGGCGGAACCATCGGTCAAATAAATTTTCAAATAAGTTCTTGTTTTTGATTATGTCATCTATATATATAAAGCTGTGGTTGTCTGTCTGTCTATCGATTTTTGGCACATATCTCCTCTTAGAATCTCTGACGGAATTGCACCGAAATTGCTATACTTGTACATTGAGCCCTAGCGAAGACATCGGAAAAAAAATATTTCAAATTGACCCACCCTATGTGACGAAATCGAATCTAATGTATCGATTTTTGAGCGTAAGTGACGAGTTATTTCCCTTTGTTCTGTTTACATTGAGCGTCTTACGTTCTGTTTACATTTTCTGCGTGCAAAAATTAAAAAAATTACGCTGGCTTTCTCAGCGTTTAAAATGACATTAACACAATACACGAACAGTTGTCGAGCCAGCAAAATTTTGACCTGCAAAATTCATCAGTTCGAACACTAAGCTTCCGTTTGGCTTCATTTCCATTTAAAAGCCTTTTAAAACAATATTTTTACTTGAAAACAAGTCTATTTAAAGACTACATAAAACAAGCAAATATTTCCTCTTTTGTTATAACATTCGGGTTATCGTTATGTTTTCTTAACTTCATAAGGCATATTGTTGGTTGAGGGAATATTAATCAAAAACACCACATGCAAGTCTGCACAGTAGACACTACAGTTTTTAAGCCAAAAAAGAAACTTAACATTGTAACTTTAACACAGCTACTGAGCGACCCCGAGCAACGCCGGGTTTTACTGCTAGTATACAATATATTAATAAATAAACAATATATTAATACCTAGGAATAAGGACTTTCTAAAACAACTTATAGAAAACAACTTATAGAAAAATCGGACTCTATATATATATATATATATACATATACGAGAGTGGGCTGAAAAGTGCATAGACTGTGGAAGCTTGCATGCAATAATTTCAACTCTTCTAAACGGCGGCATTGTTTCTTTCCAAGTAAACTGACATCTGACTAGTCAAAGAAAGCTTCGAGAGTAACTAGTAGCGACTTCTCTTGAAAATGGATAGAATTTGGCATCGTGGTGTTATCAAGTACTTGCAGAAAAAGGGTTTAGCCCCCAAGGACATTCATGCTAACATGGTTACTACATTAGATGATGACACTCTAACTTTATCAACAGCGAAAAGGTGGGCAACTGAAGTTAGGATGGAAAGGGAGAGTCTTGAAGGTGATCCAAGGTCTGGACGTCCTGCAACTACCACCAGTGAGGAAAACATTCATCGTGTTCACCACATGTTGATAGATGACAGGCGATTGACTATAAATCAAATAGCCAATGCTATTAGCATATTCTGTGAAAGAGTTGAGAATATTCTACGCCATGAACTTGGCATGACGAAGGTTTCTACTCGGCGAGTGCCACGTCTTCTGATCAAAAGCGGACCAGGTTCATCACATCTCAGGAAAATCTGGCATTGTTTGAGACAGATCCAGTTGGTTTCCTTGAACGTTTCCTAAACCAGGATGAGTGTTGGGTTCATCACTTAGAGCCAGAGACAAAGAGACAATCTATGCAGTGGAAACACCTCTCCTCACCTACTCCAAAAAAGAATAATTGTTTCTACTTTAGGCGCAAGGCCAGCAATTTGAAAGGGAGGGAAGGGGAGAGTCGATTAAATCGACCCCAGTGCGTTACTAGTACTTTATTTTATCGGCCCCATAAGGATGAAAGGCAAAGCTAATCTCGGCGGGATTTGAACACAGAATGTAAAGGGTCGTAACTCTATGCTGAAAAGCATGGTATCTGACGCTCTACCGATACTGCCAATTCACTTCATCTGCAAGGAAGGTGATGGCCTTAGTGTTTTGGGATGCAAAAGGTGTTCTGTTTATCGACTATCTTCAAAAGGACCACACCCTCAAGGGAGAGTATTATGCCAACTTGCTCAAATTTCCTTTGCCAATTTTGATTTACATTTCTCCAATGCATCTGATGACATATATGTGGTTTCAACTTGAAATTACTGGTATTGTGGAATTAGGTCGTATTGATGATAGATAGATAGATAGATAGATAGATAGATAGATAGATAGATAGATAGATAGATATGTTTCTTTTATTTGCCACCAGGGCATCAAAAGTGGGACAAGTACAATGGGGGGAGTTTACAAAACAAGGCGTCCTCAATAAGGAGGAGGCAATAACAATATATAAAAATAAAATAAAATATAACAAAAATAAAATTTATAACAAAGTCCTCAATAGAGAGGAGGCGCCTTGGGAAGTCGCACACACCCCCGAAAAAAGTGTGCAACCCTTCTCCTCAGGAGCACAGAGAAGGGGTGCTCCCTTGGTCTTTCATCTTCCTCACCTATAGTCTGATGTAGAGTGAAGGCCCATTCACACGGGCCATTCTCGCCACTTTCACCCATCTTTCATAAAAACGGCTGGGGAGCAGCACCTCTCTCTCCATCCTGATCCTTCTTCCGAAATGATATCGGAAGAAACGGACCAGTTGTTGGCCAGAGAGAAAGGTGTCTGACCTCAGTCCTTTCAGACGCGTCCACCATACAAACTCTTTCGCCATGGCTATTACGCACAGAAACACCTCCTCTCCTTTGTTTTTGAAGAGGGGAGGCGGCTTGATCGTTACAATAGACTCGGTGGTCAACCGGATCGGTCCCACCCTTGACAGCAGTTGTTCGACATAGCCCCACAGATCGGCAATGCTCGAGCAGTGTACCAATGCGTGTGCAACGGTTTCCTCGTCGCACACGCATCTGGGACAGATCTTTTTCGATGGGTCCCTACCCGGGCGCCCGTGTCTGTAGAGCCTTTCTCAAACGGGCAGAGCCCTTCTGTAGCATTGCCAGGCCAGGGACCTCTGGAAGTTATCCATGGGTCCCGGGCTGAATGTCCTACCGAACAGGTTGGCCAGTTCGTCTTCCTCCATGCCTAGGGCTTCTCCGAGGGCGTCGTCGCACCTGCTAACCACCAGCCCTCTATAGAATGACGAGGTGGATTCTCCACTGACAGCCGGGTCCGCCTGCCAGAGAGCCGTGAGCGCCTGGGCACACTCGGTGTGCCAGGCGCCCAGTTTTCTCGGTCTTTGCTTGACCCAGGATTGCAGCTCGGTGAGTGAGATGAGTCTGGGAAAGGCTCGCCTCACAAACGGGGCCCACACCGGTTGACCGGAGAGGAATACCTGAAGGTGCCGTAGCCTTAATGCGTGTTTACGTATCATTAGCCACGGCATCCCCAGCCCTCCTTTCGAAGGGTGTTGACAGCAGATGGATCTCCTCACCATAGGAGCCCGCTTCTTCCAAAGGAATTGGAAGAGTGCGCGCTCCATTTTGGCGAGCGTTTCCCTTGGGCAAGTCACAACGGTCAGGCGGTAGTAGATGACGGACGCTATATAAGTGTTCGCAACCTCCGCCCGACCTTTCAGGGACAGTTTGCACTCGGCCCACTTCTGGGTCAGTGCAAACACCCTGTTCGTCACCTCACCCCAGTTCTTCTCCACCTGGAGGTCTGGTCCGAACCAGACCCCGAGCAACTTCACCGGGCCCTCCGTTCAGCGCCCGACGACGCCATCGGAGGGCATCGATCTGCCCCTCCACGTGCCGAGTTGCAGACTGATCGACTTGTCCCGGTTCAGCTTAGCCCCTGTAAACCTTTCGTACTCCTCCAGTAAGGTGTCGATCGCCCCGATTTCCGAGGCCGTCGACACCATTACTGTTACGTCATCGGCGTAGGCTGACACCGCTTTCCGCAATCCCGGTTCCAACGGGATGCCCTGCAACAACTCCAACTTCCGCAGCAGTGGCTCTAGAGTCATTACATACAGAAGGGAGGAGAGAGGGCACCCCTGTCGGATGGACCGCGCGATTTCGAACGGCTCCGAGAGGTAGCCGTTCACCTTGACCCTAGAGCAGATGCGGCTGCTGTGCATGGCATTGATCCAGCCCCTGAAAACGGGTCCGAAGCCTGCCGCCGCTAGCACCGCATCCAGGTAACCATGGTCGACCCTATCGAATGCCTTATATTGATCCAATTTGATCAGGGCCCCACCAAAGCCGGGTTCGTTCCCAACCCTCTCTATGATGTATCGCATGAGGTGGAGGTTATCGTGGATGGACCTGGACGGGATAGCACATGTCTGCGCATCCCCCACCAGGTTGCCCACGACAAGCGCCAACCTCTTTGCTAGCACCTTGGCCAAAATCTGTAACTCTGTATTTAGCAGAGTTATGGGCCTGAAATTATTTATATCGTCCCCCTTGTTCTCGTCCTTCCTCACTAGCGTGACTACGCCCTTGGTCACAGCACAGGGAATTCTCCCGTTCTGTTGCCAGTTGCAGTAAACCGCCTCGAGGAGATCGGGGAACAAGTCCGGCATAGCTAGATATAGTTCGTATGGAAGACCATCGAGACCCGGGGATTTGCGTTTGCCGCATTGGCTCAGCACGTCCTCTATCTCAGCGGCTGAAATCGGCTCCTCGCAGGACTTCGCCTCCCTGTCCGAGAGACGCGGCAGGCCGTCGAGGTATGGACCGAAGTCCACGTCCCCAACCGGCCCCCCCGCCCCCTCCGAACAATCCGGCAAAGTGCTTTTGAAAAGCCTCGCACATCTGCTTAGGTTCAAGGATCACCCGTCCATCCTGGTCTCGCGAAGACCGGATAGTGGATCTGCTCCCTCTTTTGGCTTCTGTCACGCGGGCCCAGCTAACAGCTTTGGTCCCCTCGTTTCCCAGAGCACGTATTTTGCTTCGGACGATGCAGCCTTCGTGTTTCGCGTCGAAGAACTGGCCCAGGGCCGTTCTCGACGCTAGCACTCTGGCCACGTCGCCGCTTCTAATTGCCTCTTCTACACTATCTACCAACTCCCTTTCCTTCCTATTTCTATTGGAGGCTAACTCCTTACTAAATTCTATAGAGACTACTCTAATCTCTCTTTTGAGAGATCCCCACCACCTGCTGTTAACGATGGCGCCCGTCAACCGCTCCTTAACTAAAGTGCTAATCCGGTCCCTGTAAGCTTTACTTGCCGGTAAGGACAAGTTGAGCTTCCAGTAACCGGGTCCCTGTCTATGAGTTCTGTCAAGGTTGATCATGCAGGTCACTAACTTGTGGTCTGAATAGCCAACCATGCGCATTTTTGGACAACTTAAAAAGTCCTTATAGATAGATAGATAGATAGATGTGTTTCTTTATTTCAGACACAGACACACGGAGGGACGGACGGACAGACAGATAGATAGATATGTATATATTTATGTGTGTATTTATGTATGTATATAAAAGTTTAAAATAATGTAAAGACAAATTACAGAAGAGATACAAGACGTATCTAATCATGTACAAGTAACACCTCATTTTTTTAACAAAACACGATGCAACCTATCTGCGGTACCCACAAAATCTTATATGAGAGTCACGTACTGAGCCAAGATGTGGTTAGGGTATTCGGCTCCCAATCGTAAGGTCGTGAGTTCGATTCACGGCGGCACGTTTTGTCCTTAAGCAAGACACTTTATTTCACGTTGCTCTAGTTCACTCAGCTGGCGAAGATGAGTTGTACATGTAATTCGAAGGACCAGCTTTGTCTCATTCTGTATTACGCGCGCCTGTGGAATGCTCAGTCACTTGCACGTTAATTTCACGAGCAGGCTGTTCCGTTGATCGTATCAACTGGAACACTCGTCGTCGTAACCGACGGAATGCCAGTTTTCATACTGACCCAAGAATGTTGTAAAATGGAGGTGACAGATATCTACCAGTGTCATGTATAACTATATGTTCGTAAGTTAGTGCGTGTGTGTGTTTGTACATACACAGTGTATGTATATATATATATATATATATATATATATATATATATATGTGTGTGTGTGTGTGTGTGTGTGTGTATACTACTAAAACTCTGTGATTGTGTCTTGTCTGTAATTTAATACAGCCAAAACGGCGCATAATGGGAAAATACTTTGAAAGGAAGTTGACCCTCAAATGGGGATACAAATGGAATAAAGCAGGTTTCACATAAATAGGAGCACGGGTTCCCGAGATACGGGTTTTTTTCAGATACCTTCATAAATGGAGAAAGATAGAGAGAAAGAAGTAGTGTTTGTGAGAGTGTAGGTTAAAAGAGAATCATGTCTGTGTATATTTTATACATTTAAAAATTATTTTTAAGTGAATATGATTTTTTTAAAATGTTTTTAGTAAACGTGACCCGACGGGTCATGGGTGGTGTAGTATACACATATATAAATATATATATATTGTATGGCTTACCATTTTCCATTCCGCCATAGTGGTTATCATATAAATCTCGTGAATCTCTTCGCGACTTCAATGCTTATCTTCGGTATGTATTCTCGTTCTCTTTCCCTCTCAGTCTGTGGTAGAGAAATCAAATCCTTATGATAAATTTCTTGAAAATTAAAAACATTTTTGAGTGGTAAAAACAGCCATGGGTACTTCAGTAACCCCAACATAAGCAAATCTAGTTAAGAAAATTTATGAAAAGTCACTAAAACATTTTGGAGTCAATTTTTGTTGATATCTAAAAGGAAACGGTTTCGTATGGCTGTTGAATCCTGTGTGACAAAACTGTAGATAAACTTGAGAAGCTTACGAATATCAAAGATGCAGTAAATACGGATAGTCGGTTCACAATGGAATTTAGCAAAGAAGAACTCCTGTTTGGGATATTTTAATAACGATAATAGCTATACGGATAGAAATGGATAACTGTTATAAACCCACAGACAAAACAATATTTATTATTCACATCCTGCAATCCTAAACATACACGAGTGTTTATTCTTTTTACTTTGGTGAAATAAATATGCACAATTGTTTCCAAGCCAACAATACGAGACCAACACTGACAGAATTATAAACTATCTTAATCCTCTGAAAATTTCCTAAAATTAGTGAAAAGAGCGAAAAATATAAATATTCCTGACTTATGGAGGGTAAAAATAAAGCCAAAGAAAATACTTCCATTCATATAAACATACAATCCGAGGAATATTGAAATCTATAATCATATTCACAGGAATCTATCCATTATTTATAATGGTTAAAAAAAATATGAAAAGAATCTTGGAGAATCAACAAACTATAATGAGCAAACAACAACGAAAATTTGCTTTAATTTCTCACAAGTGTAAAAATTCACAAATAGATTCCCAAACCTTAAATTGCAAAATGTGGAAAACCTACTTGCAGAATTTGTGAATATATAACGGAGGGCTCGGAATTCAGTTTGATGATGACCAAACTTTTAATCTTAAAAATAGTTTTACATTTTCATCTAGACCTACGCGCACGCACATACAGACACTTTCACAAACCCAGTGAAAAACTTAGGTACATCATAAGGGTTCTAGTCACCCCCCTATAGTCTCTTCATATATATCATCAATAAGTAAGAGGGTATCCAAACTAACTTCTAGAAAAGTTATCTTCGACAGGGAGGGCCCCTACTGCAACGCAGCCCTAAGCAGCAGCGGCTTCTCAGAGAAAATCTCTTACTCTCCAGATCGCCGCCATATATCTAGCAAGAAAGAAAAATAAGCATAAAGCCGTCGTGCGGTTCCCACCACCTTTCGCACTCAACGTAAAGACTAACAAAAGTAGAAAATACCTGGCACTTTCAGATTTGCACTTCTCTGTAGGACATAAATACCGGCAAATTGTTAGGTGCCACACAGTGAAAATAGGCTACTCGTGTACTAAAAACATCACCAATAAAAGCAAGAGCCTTCCACCTTCCGGATGCTCATGCAGAAAGCCAGAAGCATGCCCTCTCGACCAACAGTGCAATACTCCAGCGGTAATATATGAAGCAGAAGTCACCCCCACCAACCAGAATCACCTAAAGCCTGGACTTATGTAGTTATGTCTGGGAGCCGTTTAAAAAGCCGATTCTCGAACCACCAAATGACCTTCCGACATCCGGACAAAAAACATACCATCTTGTTTCAGTCGGTCGGCTTTGGCCACATACATACATACATACATACATACATACATACATACATACATACATACATACATACATACATACACATATGTATATGAATATATATATGTGTGTGTGTATGTGTGTGTAGGATATCTGTAGATAATAGTCATGGCAAACAATGGTGAATCTATTGAAAGACAGCTTATTTAATATAATTAAAATAGTGTATGAAATTTTAATTATAATATATATATATATATATATATATATATATATATATATATATATATATATATATATATATATATATATAAAGAGAGAGAGAGACGGGGTTCAGACACAGGCTTGGTGAACCTCACTCAGATCAGCTGGATAAGGATGTAAGACTCGAAACCCCCAGTAACTCCAGAACAGGACACCAATGACGTGTCTAAGGATCTACATACATATCATATATATGTATATATATACATATATATATATATATAATGAAGGAGTTGTGGTAAGGAACCAGATGGACCATAACACACCAGAGTACTCAATACTTGGGGTAGTAGAGTGGGTAATAGGAAGATGTAAGACCCCGACGGCAGAGCTCAAGCCGTTTCGACGGCTATTTCAGTCCAGAAATAGCCGTCGAAACGGCTTGAGCTCTGCCGTCGGAGTCATACATTTTCCTATATATATATGTGTGTGTGTGTGTGTGTGTGTGTGTGTGTGTGTGTGTGTGTGTGTGTGTGTGTGTGTGTGTGTGTATAGAGAGGGAGAGAGATTGGATTCAGTAGTATGTATACTACTTGGACATAGACTTGTGCTTGATGGACCTCCGTCGCGTCCCCTGGATGAGGGTTCATGTAAGACTCGAAACAACCAATGATTCCAGGATACAACACTGATAAAGGATATGGAAAGTAAATGGCATCAAGGCCACCACATCACATATAATGAAGATAAGGAAGTTAGGGGGGAAAGCGTAATAGTAATTAGCAAAGATATATTACTGAAATAATAAAACCAAACACTCACTGCATTGGATTCCGAGACATTAGTGACGGATATGGGACGATTAGTGCATGGTTATAGGTCCAAGTAGGTTGTGTGTGTGTGTGTGTGTGTGTGTGTGTGTGTGTGTGTGTGTGTGTGTGTGTGTGTGTGTGTGTGTGTGTGTGTGTGCGCGCGCGTGTGCAATGACCTTTGTTTTATTTTTGGTTTTCATTTTTTTGTTTTGTTTCCGTATTTTCTTCGATAATGGAAGAAGTGTCGACTTCACATCTAATGTGGATGAAGGTTTTGTGAAACGAATTCTTTTTTAATGATGATGATAGTTGTGGTGTTGGTGATGGTAGTGGTGGTGTGGGAGTAGCCGTGATAATGATGGTGGCGGCGGTAATAGTGATGGTGGTGGTGGTAGTGGTGATGGTGGTGATGGTAGTAGTGATGGTGGTGGTGGTAGTAGTGATGGTGGTGGTGGTAATGGTGATGGTGGTGATGGTAGTAGTGATGGTGGTGGTGGTAGTAGTGATGGTGGTGGTGGTAGTAGTGATGGTGGTGGTGGTAGTAGTGATGGTGGTGGTGGTAATAGTGATGGTGGTGATGGTAGTAGTGATGGTGGTGATGGTAGTTTTGATGGTGGTGGTGGTAGTAGTGATGGTGGTGGTGGTAGTGGTGATGGTGGTGATGGTAGTAGTGATGGTGGTGATGGTAGTAGTGATGGTGGTGGTGGTAGTAGTGATGGTGGTGGTGGTAGTGGTGATGGTGGTGATGGTAGTAGTGATGGTGGTGATGGTAGTAGTGATGGTGGTGGTGGTAGTAGTGATGGTGGTGGTGGTAATAGTGATGGTGGTGGTGGTAGTAGTGATGGTGGTGGTGGTAGTGGTGATGGTGGTGATGGTAGTAGTGATGGTGGTGGTGGTAGTAGTGATGGTGGTGGTGGTAATGGTGATGGTGGTGATGGTAGTAGTGATGGTGGTGGTGGTAGTAGTGGTGGTGGTGGTCGTAGTGGTAGTGAAGGGGTAGCCGTGATAATGATGGTGGTGATGGTAATAGTGATGGTGGTGGTGGTAGTAGTGATGGTGGTGGTGGTAGTAGTGGTGGTGGTGGTGGTAGTAGTGATGGTGGTGGTGGTAGTAGTGATGGTGGTGGTTGTAGTAGTGATGGTGGTGGTGGTAGTAGTGATGGTGGTGGTGGTAGTAGTGATGGTGGTGGTGGTGGTAGTAGTGATGGTGGTGGTGGTAGTAGTGATGGTGGTGGTGGTAATAGTGATGGTGGTGGTGGTAGTAGTGATGGTGGTGGTGGTGGTAGTTGTGATGGTGGTGGTGGTGGTAGTTGTGATGGTGGTGATGGTAGTTTTGATGGTGGTGGTGGTAGTAGTGATGGTGGTGGTGGTAGTTGTGATGGTGGTGGTGGTGGTAGTTGTGATGGTGGTGATGGTAGTAGTGATGGTGGTGATCGTAGTTTTGATGGAGGTGGTGGTAGTAGTGATGGTGGTGGTGGTAGTTGTGATGGTGGTGGTGGTAGTTGTGATGGTGGTGGTGGTAGTAGTGATGGTGGTGGTGGTATTGTGATGGTGGTGGTGGTGGTAGTAGTGATGGTGATGGTGGTAGTTGTGATGGTGGTGATGGTAGTTGTGATGGTGGTGATGGTAGTAGTGATGGTGGTGGTGGTATTGTGATGGTGGTGGTGGTAGTAGTGATGGTGGTGGTGGTAGTAGTGATGGTGGTGGTGGTAGTAGTGATGGTGGTGGTGGTAGTTGTGATGGTGGTGGTGGTAGTAGTGATGGTGGTGGTGGTATTGTGATGGTGGTGGTGGTAGTAGTGATGGTGGTGGTGGTAGTAGTGATGGAGGTGGTGGTATTGTGAAGGTGGTGGTGGTAGTAGTGATGGTGGTGGTGGTAGTAGTGATGGTGGTGATGGTATTGTGATGGTGGTGGTGGTAGTAGTGATGGTGGTGATGGTATTGTGATGGTGGTGGTGGTAGTAGTGATGGTGGTGGTGGTAGTAGTGATGGTGGTGGTGGTATTGTGATGGTGGTGGTGGTAGTAGTGATGGTGGTGGTGGTAGTAGTGATGGTGGTGATGGTATTGTGATGGTGGTGGTCGTAGTAGTGATGGTGGTGGTGGTAGTAGTGATGGTGGTGGTGGTAGTAGTGATGGTGGTGGTGGTAGTAGTAATGGTGGTGATGGTATTGTGATGGTGGTGGTGGTAGAAGTGATGGTGGTGGTGGTAGTAGTGATGGTGGTGGTGGTAGTAGTGATGGTGGTGGTGGTAGTAGTGATGGTGGTGGTGGTAGTAGTGATGGTGGTGGTGGTAGTAGTGATGGTGGTGATGGTATTGTGATGGTGGTGGTGGTAGTAGTGATGGTGTTGGTGGTAGTAGTGATGCTGGAGGTGGTAGTAGTGATGGTGGAGGTGGTAGTAGTGATGGTGGTGATGGTATAGTGATGGTGGTAGTGGTAGTAGTGATGGTGGTGGTGGTAGTAGTGATGGTGGTGGTAGTAGTGATGGTGGTGACGGTATTGTGATGGTGGTGATGGTAGTAGTGATGGTGGTGGTGGTAGTAGTGATGGTGGTGATGGTAGTAGTGATGGTGGTGGTGGTAGTAGTGATGGTGGTGGTGGTAGTAGTGATGGTGGTGATGGTAGTAGTGATGGTGGTGGTGGTAGTAGTGATGGTAGAGGTGGTAGTTGTGATGGTGGTGGTGGTAGTAGTGATGGTGGTGGTGGTAGTAGTGATGGTGGTGGTGGTAGTAGTGATGGTGGTGGTGGTAGTTGTGATGGTGGTGGTGGTAGTAGTGATGGTGGTGGTGGTATTTGTGATGGTGGTGGTAGTTGTGATGGTGGTGGTGGTAGTAGTGATGGTGGTGATGGTAGTAGTGATGGTGGTGGTGGTAGTAGTGATGGTGGTGGTGGTAGCTGTGATGGTGGTGGTGGTAGTTGTGATGGTGGTGGTGGTAGTAGTGATGGTAGTGATGGTAGTAGTGATGGTGGTGGTGGTAGTAGTGATGGTGGTGGTGGTGGTGGTAGTGATGGCGGTGATGGTAGTAGTGATGGTAGTGGTGGTAGTAGTGATGGTGGTAATGGTAGTAGTGATGGTGGTGGTGGTAGTAGTGATGGTGGTGATGGTAGTAGTGATGGTGGTGGTGGTAGTATTGATGGTGGTGGTCGTAGTAGTGATGGTGGTGGTGGTAGTAGTGATGGTGGTGGTGGTAGTTGTGATGGTGGTGGTGGTAGTTGTGATGGTGGTGGTGGTAGTAGTGATGGTGGTGATGGTAGTTGTGATGGTGGTGGTGGTAGTAGTGATGGTGGTGATGGTAGTAGTGATGGTGGTGGTGGTAGTAGTGATGGTGGTGGTGGTAGTACTGATGGTGGTGATGGTAGTTGTGATGGTGGTGGTAGTAGTGATGGTGGTGGTGGTAGTAGTGATGGTGGTGGTGGTAGTAGTGATGGCGGTGATGGTAGTTGTGATGGCGGTGGTGGTAGTAGTGATGGTGGTGGTGGTAGTAGTGATGGCGGTGGTGGTAGTAGTGATGGTGGTAGTAGTGATGGCGGTGGTGGTAGTAGTGATGGTGGTGATGGTAGTAATGATGGTGGTAGTAGTGATGGTGGTGGTGGTAGTAGTGATGGTGTGGATGGTAGTAGTGATGGTGGAGGTGGTAGTAGTGATGGTGGTGGTGGTAGTAGTGATGGTGGTGGTGGTAGTAGTGATGGTGGTGGTGGTAGTAGTGATGGTGTGGATGGTAGTAGTGATGGTGGTGGTGGTAGTAGTGATGGTGGTGGTGGTAGTAGTGATGGTGGTGGTGGTAGTAGTGATGGTGGTGGTGGTAGTAGTGATGGTGGTGATGGTAGTAGTGATGGTGGTGGTGGTAGTAGTGATGGTGGTGATGGTATTGTGATGGTGGTGGTGGTAGTAGTGATGGTGGAGGTGGTAGTAGTGATGGTGGTGGTGGTAGTAGTGATGGTGGTGATGGTATAGTGATGGTGGTGGTGGTAGTAGTGATGGTGGTGGTGGTAGTAATGATGGTGGTGATGGTATTGTGATGGTGGTGGTGGTAGTAGTGATGGTTGTGGTGGTAGTTGTGATGGTGGTGGTGGTAGTAGTGATGGTGGTGGTGGTAGTAGTGATGGTGGTGATGGTAGTAGTGATGGTGGTGGTGGTAGTAGTGATGGTGGTGGTGGTAGTAGTGATGGTGGTGATGGTATTGTGATGGTGGTGGTGGTAGTAGTGATGGTGGTGGTGGTAGTAGTGATGGTGATGATGGTAGTAGTGATGGTGGTGGTGGTAGTAGTGATGGTGGTGATGGTAGTAGTGATGGTGGTGGTGGTAGTAGTGATGGTGGTGTTGGTAGTAGTGATGGTGGTGATGGTAGTAGTGATGGTGGTGGTGGTAGTAGTGATGGTGGTGGTGGTAGTAGTGATGGTGGTGATGGTAGTAGTGATGGTGGTGGTGGTAGTAGTGATGGTGGTGATGGTAGTAGTGATGGTGGTGGTGGTAGTAGTGATGGTGGTGATGGTAGTAGTGATGGTGGTGGTGGTAGTAGTGATGGTGGTGGTGGTAGTAGTGATGGTGGTGATGGTAGTAGTGATGGTGGTGGTGGTAGTAGTGATGGTGGTGATGGTAGTAGTGATGGTGGTAGTAGTGATGGTGGTGGTGGTAGTTGTGATGGTGGTGGTGGTAGTTGTGATGGTGGTGGTGGTAGTAGTGATGGTGGTGGTGGTAGTAGTGATGGTGGTGATGGTAGTAGTGATAGTGGTGGTGGTAGTAGTGATGGTGGTGATGGTAGTAGTGATGGTGGTGGTGGTAGTAGTGATGGTGGTGATGGTAGTAGTTATGGTGGTGGTGGTAGTAGTGATGGTGGTGGTGGTAGTTGTGATGGTGGTGGTGGTAGTAGTGATGGTGGTGATGGTAGTAGTGATGGTGGTGGTGGTAGTAGTGATGGTGTTGGTGGTAGTTGTGATGGTGGTGGTGGTAGTAGTGATGGTGGTGGTGGTAGTTGTGATGGTGGTGGTGGTAGTTGTGATGGTGGTGGTGGTAGTAGTGATGGTGGTGATGGTAGTAGTGATGTTGGTGGTGGTAGTAGTGATGTTGGTGGTGGTAGTTGTGATGGTGGTGGTGGTAGTTGTGATGGTGGTGGTGGTAGTAGTGATGGTGGTGATGGTAGTAGTGATGGTGGTGGTGGTAGTAGTGATGGTGGTGGTGGTAGTTGTGATGGTGGTGGTGGTAGTTGTGATGGTGGTGGTGGTAGTAGTGATGGTAGTGATGGTAGTAGTGATGGTGGTGGTGGTAGTAGTGATGGTGGTGGCGGTGGTAGTGATGGTGGTGATGGTAGTAGTGATGGTGGTGGTGGTGGTAGTGGTAGTAGTGATGGTGGTGGTGTTAGTAGTGATGGTGGTGATGGTAGTAGTGATGGTGGTGATGGTAGTAGTGATGGTAGTGGTGGTAGTAGTGATGGTG
>OZ024741.1:68425260-68430260 GCA_964016885.1 Eledone cirrhosa | reverse complement strand
AAGAAGAAGAAGAAGAAGAAGATATTTCGATTGTATTTTGAAGCAATTTTGGAAGAATTGTGTAATTATATTAAATTTTAAAATAATTTTAAAGTCCAGACGTTATGGCGAAATTATACATGGTTTGTATTTAAAATTTCCAGTCATAAAATACTTTATTCGGTGAATCATCTTTTAACATGTCGGAGAAATGGTAGCGTTACTTCACAGTCGAGTATACTGCTACCTCCATCTGTTTCTCTACCATTCCTTCTACGGCCACGATGCAATGATACGATTTTTTCGACATGATAATGAAAGATTCGTATATGGTGTTACATGAAGAAATTCTTTTAAGCCTGAAGATTCTGACATAAAAAAAAAACGTAGAAATCAAATTAATAAAAAGAACTGGGTAATTTCCTTTAAAGCATTACCACATCATGTTTGTGAACAATAATGATTTCTCGTGTTTTATATAACACTAGCTGAGGTACCCAGCTTCTCCAGGGTTAACAAATGATAAGAGAAGACCGGCAGAAGAGAAAACGTCTGTATTGAATGCATTGTCTTGTTTACAGTGTGTGTGTGTGTGTGTGTGTGTGTGTATATATGTTTGTTGAGTGTACGTGTGTGTGTGTGTGTGTGTGTGTGTGTGTGTGTGTGTGTGTGTGCCTGTGTGAGTGTGTGTGCGTGTGCGTGTGTGTATGTGTGTGTGTGTGTGTGTAAACCACCGTTGGAATCGGAGACATAGACCGCGAAACACGATCATCACTGACAACGAACTCGCAGAGAGAATCCCTTATAGTTGATTACCAACCTGCTAGAAACATCAGTCAGGTTGGTTAGCATACGTGGTATGTCTTTCTTCTTCTTTGGTGTTATAAAATTAGTATCAATAAACTTTCCTAGATATACTCTTATCCCAATCCTGTACATACTTTCCGATTGTCACTTTTCGTTTTTTTCGTGTGATACGCGAAGGAACCAACCAACAAACATCTCTCTTTTATATCTCTTTTATTTGTTCATTCAAAATATTTTTCAGCTAATTCTGCCGTACAATGTACATCAGCAATCGTTATCTAATGTTTAAAACATATGAATAGCTGCGATATATGCACCATATCAATCAAAAACGATATGAGGATTGAATACCATACTAAAGCGCCAGTAAGCTTGTTAAGAACCTGCAGATAGAAATGTTAATAAATACATTTGGCTTGGGTAAACTTTAAGATGTTCTTTCATTGTAGGTTTCTTTTCTCAGCCAGTACGTTAAAGAAAATTAATAGTTACAACAATAAAGGTTGAACAGAGAACAAATTTTTTAACAAACTTTACAATAATTTGTACAACCATAATGGAAATTCCAAGTAACAGAAAATACATAAATTACATTGTTAGAGCCTCAGAGTATACAATATTTTTTGTTCGGCCATCGGGAGCAAAGATGAAGAGATTGTTTTGTGAGCATCCTACATACAATTGACCATGGTTTCCCCAGATGAAGGCCAACCTCTTTTAAGTTTTGACCCTGAGCTTTGTTGATGGTAATCGCGAAGTTTAGTCTCTCTGTTGCTCTAGTAACATTTTTTTCTTCTGGAAAATCGGATCTTGCGGCCAGGCTAGGACTTTTTGGGTGGCATATGGGCAGTAACAATTACGATAAGCCGTCTGTTCTTTCGTGAAATAAATACGTTTGTTTATATTTTGTTTTTGTGTATGCAAAAATATCTGTACACGAATATATAATTATATATATGTATTAAAATAACAGATTAAAGTTTAAGCAAAGAATCGCTGCTTTCACCCTTAACGGGATCTTCTGAAACTAAAAAAATCAATCTGTGAACGGAGAAGTAAATATTTCGAAAAACGTTGCAACCGAAAGAAAACAGGAAGATGATACTTTGGTTCGTGAAGACGTTAGGAATGTCGTATAACCGGAAGTGTTTACATTTGAAAATTTTAAAGAAGTGAATATTTAAATAATGTCTTTAATCTTTTAACAAAATTCAGTAGACGAAAATACCCTCACTTTTTTACTTGGAAAAAGTTACATCTATGGTGCAAATTTGGTCCAGCCGCTTGGCGGAAAGTTTGTTACCTACATACGGCCGTCAGCTTTATAGTATAGATGAAAATTGAATATATTAAAGTCAGAAAATTTTGGCTGATGTTTTTAGAATTCAACTGATTTCTGAATAAAGTTCAACTGATTTCTGAGCAGAATTCAACTGATTTCTGAACAGAGTTCAACTGATTTTTAAAATAACGAGGATTATTGTGGAAAAATAAAAAAAAATGTTGATAAGAATTATTACATATCTATTTTCAATTTGACAAGAGTTAATATGGATCAATTTTCAAGAACACAGCGATTATTATTAATCACTTACTGAACATTAGTATGGAAAAACTAAAGAAAAATTCAAATATGGTAACATAAAAATAGCATCTAAACAAAATTGAGAAAAGAATTAAAATCCTGAAGATTTTCATTCTAAACAGCTCCATGATAATGTTACAGTTTTTATATGACAGAATCAAAACTGCGGATGTATTGTGTCAGGGCAACCTTTATGCTGTTTTTGGGGCTAGGCCGAAACACTTTCCCCTTTAGCTAAGCCCTCATAGATTTTTTTTCAAGTTTCATGTGAAACGTAAATTGAGGACGGAAAGGGAAATACTGCTTTCCAGCAAATTTGTTGAAATGAGGTTGAGAGAGGTAAGCATAGTCCGAGTGAAGGGGCCTGCTCTGAGTATACACCTGAAGACTAGAGGGGGACAGCTGAGAGAGGGTACTAACCTTTGTGATAAGGGTGACCGTGGCTATTATGAGGTTTTCCACGAGTAGTCATCGTATGACTCTTCCCTATTAGGGAATATTTTCTTTTTCTTTTATAATTTTAATAAGTTTGTTGGGGTGGAGGGGTCACACTTTTACACGAAAAAAAAACGTTTCATAGTTCTGTACTGTCCTGCGTCATTTTTTATATTTTTCTCATGTTAGTCCTGTGTGGCTAATAAAGAAATTATTATTATTTCGAACAAAAGGCGGTGTATTCGCAGTATTGCTTTGCGGCATTTAGTTAAGGCTCTTTACATTCTGAGTTCAAATCCCGCCGAAGTTAGCTTTGCCTTTCATCCTTACGGAATAGATAAAAAAAAAAGTACCAGTAATTCACTAGGGTCGATTTAATCGACTTTCCCCTCCCCTCAAATTGTTGTCATTGTGCCTAAATCAAAAACCATTATTATTTTGAACAAAGGCACACAATCACACATTTGGGTCATGAGTATAATCTATTGTATCGACCCTAGTATTTTGTTAGTATTTGTTTCATCGAACCTGAAAGGAGGAAAACAAAGGTCAAGTTAGGCAAGATTTTAACTCAGTGTTCTAAGTTCAAACCCCATCGAAATCAACTTTTCTTTTCATTCACTGGTGGTCTATATTAATTCTAAAACACTATTAGTTTTATGGACATAATAAACTTTATTGGGATTGATGTGCCATATACAATAATGAGTTTGACCATGCGACACACTCAATTCTTACCATTTATAAATAGGCGAGCAATTATTGGAGAAAATATAATATATGGAATGGACCTCTGTCAGTTTCGACGATGAGAGTTCCAGTTGTTCAATCATCGAATCAACAGCTCGGAAAATTAACATGTAAGTGGCTGAGCATTCGACGAACACGTGTACGTTTAATGTAATACTCAGTGAGATTCGGCGTGACACAGTGTGTAACAAGGCTGGCTCTTTAAATTACAGATACTGTGTATCCGGCTGACTTCCAAACAATTTCCGTCTACCCAATTTCATTCGAAAGACATGGGTTGACCCGAGGCTATGTTAAATGACGCTTGCCCACGATACCCTGTGGCACGATAGAACCCGGGACTTAATAATTACACAGCAAACTTCTCAGCTACTCGGCCATGGTGCGTCTACAATATAATATAATACAACGAGAAGCACGTAGCTTTGCCATTTTTTCTTGTTTTGTTTATATAAAAGGTCAAGTAATATTTGTTTTGTTTTATTAAAGCGAAAAACAAAAAAAAATAATAAATGCTGAAAGAAAAACCAAAATGTTATCCTTTTGTCATACAGCATTAAGTTAGAAATCACTTGTTCCCATTCATGGTCATGTACTACGTGAGAGGAATGGGTTTGGTGTAAGACGAAATAGTAAGCATGAGAGAGAAGGCCTCACGCTGATAACAAGTCAGAAGGAATGGCGGTATGGATGCAGGGATTCGTGTTCAATACCAAAGCGTGTCAGCTTGAGCAAGTGCCGGCTTCTACCACAACTTCAGAGTCGATCAAAACAGTGTGGTTGAAATTTGTGTAAAAGCCTGCGAGCAGGAGTGACAATCGGGGACACTTTTAGTTCCAGATCAACTCTACAGGCACGAAAATGCTGTCAGACGGAGCTCCCCGAAATACGCGCAGAGCGGCGAAACCCTTTTGGTCACACTCATCGATAATGTCCAGGCATTGCCGACTGGTATTAAACCAGGTGAGGCTTCTAGTTTACGACTTCAAATCCTACTGGTGTGTCTTTCACTCTACGGGGAGGAGGACGAAATAATCATCAGGTGAGTACGAGAGTCAATAAAATCGACTACCTCACACCCTACTAAAATAAATTGCCAGCCTCCTACCTAAATTAGAAACCATTATTTTTTCTTCTTCATCATCATCATCATCATCATCTTCTTCTTCTTCTTCTTCTTCTTCTTCTTCTTCTTGATCCGTAACTCCTGAGGGAGTCGTAGGGGCGCCGCTGTGACGTGTGGTGTGGAATTTTAGACCAGGTGGAACCTGTCCCCTCACTAGGTCGGAGCTCACCCAGTTTCCCTCAGAGAAAGAGTGAAAGAGATATAAAGGAAGAATCGGTCCCAGTACTAGACAGGTACTCTTTTATCGATCTCGAAAGGATGAGAAGCAAAATTGACATCAGCGGGTTTTGAACACAGGACTCAGAGACCCGAAACGAA
>OZ024741.1:68415260-68417760 GCA_964016885.1 Eledone cirrhosa | reverse complement strand
GGGGCCCGGGGCGCGGCCGGTGTTTTAACCGCCAAATAGTACCTTTAAATTACAGAACAAATCGGAACTATTATATATATCAACCTGAAACTGTTGAGCTTTAAATTTTCTAACCTCTTTAATATGGAATACTGATTATTAATTTATTAATTTTTTAACTTCATTTTTTAACCTATTGGGGATTTCGATTGTTGAAATTGTTTGTTTTTATATTTTTTTACACGACTGTATGTAAAATCCCCGGCATGTCTTTGTATTGTCCCCTTTCTTGTTGCGCCCTTGTGGCTAATAAAGAAATCAATATATTCACCTCTGATAAGATGCGAGTCCCTGTGAAAATTTTGTCGCGCCACTCCTGGCCCGACTGTGGTGTGACATTAATATCGACCTTCCTTCCTCTCTCTTCCTATCTTCCTTCTTGTAGCTATCAACCATTACTCTTTTACTTCTCTAAGCTAAATTTTAAAGTTCCAACTTTCTGTCGGACTGTTGGGTGGGTTTTAATGGCGGCGCGACCAGCTCCCTGGCGAACGAGCTCACCTGGAGTGCTTGGAAAAATAAATTTCCCCTTCTTTCAGTAAATGAAAATACTCGGCGTGGCTTAATTCGCCATGGGGCCCGGGGCGCGGCCGTTGTTTTAACCGCCAAATAGTACCTTTAAATTACAGAACAAATCGGAACTATTATATAATTAATTGTTAAACTGTTGAACTTTAAATTTTCTAACCTCTTTAATATTGAATATCGATTATTAAATTTTTTTAACTTCATCCTAGAAGTTTAAACACTGTAAAACACTGACTCCCAATATATTCATCTCCGCTAAGATGCGGGTCCCTGTGAAAATTTTCTCGCGCCACTCCTGGCTTGACTGTGGTCTGACATTAATATCGACCTTTCTTCCTCTTCCTTTCTATCTTCCTTCTTGTAGCCATCAACCCTTACTTTTCTACTTCTCTCTTCCCTTCCTTCTCTCCTCTCCTCCTCCCGCAGACTTATCTTCCTTCCCCCTCTTGCTTGCCTAGATCTGACCAGTAGTAGTTACCTTCCTCTTTTAGCTGACATTAACCCTAACTTCTCTTCTTCTTTCTTCCTCCTTCTTCTCCTTCCTTTCTTTCTTTCTTTTACCTTGTGTCATGGGATCGACGTTAACCTATGCTCCCATCTCTTTCTGTTTTCGTTCATCTGACCGGTAGTAGCATACTATAAAATTTAGCCACGTCACTCCAGGGCGACCGGCTGAGGTTGAAGGAACAGAATAGCGGTCGCCCTCGGGTCTCGATTTTCAGCCCCATGGATTTTACCTATTACATTCACGTATTATATTTCGAATACCTGATGATATCACCGGATTCATACGGAACCCGGTCATTGAAATGATCATAGTATAATAAACCTTTCAAGGATTTACACAAATCCAGCCTCCTGTCATTTCATTATAATATTTAACTCCGTAATAGCACCACCAACTACAAAAACAAAGACGGTTGAACTGCTTTACGTTGAGTACTCTCTATATTATTGCATTACGATTGACCATACGGAATAGACCAGCTCTATACAGTGGTGAACCTCAAACCTGAATAAATAACGCTCCTGAAATGTTGAGCACTTCAAAATGTAATAATCAACAGCGGCATGGGACTGAATATATCTAACCACAATTCGAACTTTGGCTACCCGGTGCTTTCGCCTGGCCCATTGCTACTCCCCTCACAGAATATCCGAACTTCGACGAAACTCCACGGACTGGACCATAACATGTATTGTACTGCACTGAATTAACTAAATGGCTACCCTATACTTCTGGGCATGTATAACTCACACTGAACTCCCAGACTCGAACACGCACTGTTTCCACATCTATATGCATTATCTGACTGCAACTTGAACTATATTGTATTTCTCCTGTGTCTTGAACTCTCCATTTAATAGACAACGACTCTTGTTTGTTTATTTATATCTTTACATCTTTATTTGCTGTATTAATGCTCCTCCACGTATTCTACCTCTATACATCCATGTACTTTCTACTTCCCTTATTCGGACTTTTACTCGCGTGTACCCTCAGCACACGTCACTGGAATATTTCCCCCTGGGAACATAAATACCGCAACCTGAACTATATTGTATTTCTCCTGTCTCTTGAACTCTACATTTACTAGACAACGACTATTGTTTGTTTATCTATATCTTCACATCTTTGTTTGCTGTATTAATGTCCTGATTTCTCCATCTTACTCCAACACCACTCTTGTTGGTTCATTTACATGTTTATACCTATATATTGATATGTTTATATATTTATACCTCTGCTGTACCAATGTGCTCTTCCACGTATTCCTCTTCTATGTATCCATGTATTTCTACCCCTCACATTGGGACCTGTACCCATTAGCTCTTCCACGTATTCCACTTATATGTATCCATGTATTTCTACTCCTCACATTGGGACCTGTACCCATTAGCACACGACACTAGAATGTCTCCTCCTGAGAAC
>OZ024741.1:68397760-68405260 GCA_964016885.1 Eledone cirrhosa | reverse complement strand
GTTTTGTCACACAGGATTCAACAGCCATACGAAACCGTTTCCTTTTAGATATCAACAAAAATTGACTCCAAAATGTTTTAGTGACTTTTCATAAATTTTCTTAACTAGATTTGCTTATGTTGGGGTTACTGAAGTACCCATGGCTGTTTTTACCACTCAAAAATGTTTTTAATTTTCAAGAAATTTATCATAAGGATTTGATTTCTCTACCACAGACTGAGAGGGAAAGAGAACGAAAATACATACCGAAGATAAGCATTGAAGTCGCGAAGAGATTCACGAGATTTATATGATAACCACTATGGCGGAATGGAAAATGGTAAGCCATACAATATATATATATTTATATATGTGTATACTACACCACCCATGACCCGTCGGGTCACGTTTACTAAAAACATTTTAAAAAAATCATATTCACTTAAAAATAATTTTTAAATGTATAAAATATACACAGACATGATTCTCTTTTAACCTACACTCTCACAAACACTACTTCTTTCTCTCTATCTTTCTCCATTTATGAAGGTATCTGGAAAAAACCCGTATCTCGGGAACCCGTGCTCCTATTTATGTGAAACCTGCTTTATTCCATTTGTATCCCCATTTGAGGGTCAACTTCCTTTCAAAGTATTTTCCCATTATGCGCCGTTTTGGCTGTATTAAATTACAGACAAGACACAATCACAGAGTTTTAGTAGTATACACACACACACACACACACACACACACACATATATATATATATATATATATATATATATATATATATATATATATATATATATATATATATATATATATATATATACATACACTGTGTATGTACAAACACACACACGCACTAACTTACGCACATATAGTTATACATGACACTGGTAGATATCTGTCACCTCCATTTTACAACATTCTTGGGTCAGTATGAAAACTGGCATTCCGTCGGTTACGACGACGAGTGTTCCAGTTGATATGATCAACGGAACAGCCTGCTCGTGAAATTAATGTGCAAGTGACTGAGCATTCCACAGGCGCGCGTAATACAGAATGAGACAAAGCTGGTCCTTCGAATTACATGTACAACTCATCTTCGCCAGCTGAGTGAACTAGAGCAACGTGAAATAAAGTGTCTTGCTTAAGGACAAAACGTGCCGCCGTGAATCGAACTCACGACCTTACGATTGGGAGCCGAATACCCTAACCACATCTTGGCTCAGTACGTGACTCTCATATAAGATTTTGTGGGTACCGCAGATAGGTTGCATCGTGTTTTGTTAAAAAAAGAGGTGTTACTTGTACATGATTAGATACGTCTTGTATCTCTTCTGTAATTTGTCTTTACATTATTTTAAACTTTTATATACATACATAAATACACACATAAATATATACATATCTATCTATCTGTCTGTCCGTCCGTCCCTCCGTGTGTCTGTGTCTGAAATAAAGAAAAACATCTATCTATCTATCTATCTATCTATCTATCTATCTATCTATCTATAAGGACTTTTTAAGTTGTCCAAAAATGCGCATGGTTGGCTATTCAGACCACAAGTTAGTGACCTGCATGATCAACCTTGACAGAACTCATAGACAGGGACCCGGTTACTGGAAGCTCAACTTGTCCTTACCGGCAAGTAAGGCTTACAGGGACCGGATTAGCACTTTAGTTAAGGAGCGGTTGACGGGCGCCATCGTCAACAGCAGGTGGTGGGGATCTCTCAAAAGAGAGATTAGAGTAGTCTCTATAGAATTTAGTAAGGAGTTAGCCTCCAATAGAAATAGGAAGGAAAGGGAGTTGGTAGATAGTGTAGAAGAGGCAATTAGAAGCGGCGACGTGGCCAGAGTGCTAGCGTCGAGAACGGCCCTGGGCCAGTTCTTCGACGCGAAACACGAAGGCTGCATCGTCCGAAGCAAAATACGTGCTCTGGGAAACGAGGGGACCAAAGCTGTTAGCTGGGCCCGCGTGACAGAAGCCAAAAGAGGGAGCAGATCCACTATCCGGTCTTTGCGAGACCAGGATGGACGGGTGATCCTTGAACCTAAGCAGATGTGCGAGGCTTTTCAAAAGCACTTTGCCGAATTGTTCGGAGGGGGCGGGGGGCCGGTTGGGGACGTGGACTTCGGTCCATACCTCGACGGCCTGCCGCGTCTCTCGGACAGGGAGGCGAAGTCCTGCGAGGAGCCGATTTCAGCCGCTGAGATGGAGGACGTGCTGAGCCAATGCGGCAAACGCAAATCCCCGGGTCTCGATGGTCTTCCATACGAACTATATCTAGCTATGCCGGACTTGTTCCCCGATCTCCTCGAGGCGGTTTACTGCAACTGGCAACAGAACGGGAGAATTCCCTGTGCTGTGACCAAGGGCGTAGTCACGCTAGTGAGGAAGGACGAGAACAAGGGGGACGATATAAATAATTTCAGGCCCATAACTCTGCTAAATACAGAGTTACAGATTTTGGCCAAGGTGCTAGCAAAGAGGTTGGCGCTTGTCGTGGGCAACCTGGTGGGGGATGCGCAGACATGTGCTATCCCGTCCAGGTCCATCCACGATAACCTCCACCTCATGCGATACATCATAGAGAGGGTTGGGAACGAACCCGGCTTTGGTGGGGCCCTGATCAACTTGGATCAATCTAAGGCATTCGATAGGGTCGACCATGGTTACCTGGATGCGGTGCTAGCGGCGGCAGGCTTCGGACCCGTTTTCAGGGGCTGGATCAATGCCATGCACAGCAGCCGCATCTGCTCTAGGGTCAAGGTGAACGGCTACCTCTCGGAGCCGTTCGAAATCGCGCGGTCCATCCGACAGGGGTGCCCTCTCTCCTCCCTTCTGTATGTAATGACTCTAGAGCCACTGCTGCGGAAGTTGGAGTTGTTGCAGGGCATCCCGTTGGAACCGGGATTGCGGAAAGCGGTGTCAGCCTACGCCGATGACGTAACAGTAATGGTGTCGACGGCCTCGGAAATCGGGGCGATCGGCACCTTACTGGAGGAGTACGAAAGGTTTACAGGGGCTAAGCTGAACCGGGACAAGTCGATCGGTCTGCAACTCGGCACGTGGAGGGGCAGATCGATGCCCTCCGATGGCGTCGTCGGGCGCTGGACGGAGGGCCCGGTGAAGTTGCTCGGGGTCTGGTTCGGACCAGACCTCCAGGTGGAGAAGAACTGGGGTGAGGTGACGAACAGGGTGTTTGCACTGACCCAGAAGTGGGCCAGGTGCAAACTGTCCCTGAAAGGTCGGGCGGAGGTTGCGAACACTTATATAGCGTCCGTCATCTACTACCGCCTGACCGTTGTGCCTTGCCCAAGGGAAACGCTCGCCAAAATGGAGCGCGCACTCTTCCAATTCCTTTGGAAGAAGCGGGCTCCTATGGTGAGGAGATCCATCTGCTGTCAACACCCTTCGAAAGGAGGGCTGGGGATGCCGTGGCTAATGATACGTAAACACGCATTAAGGCTACGGCACCTTCAGGTATTCCTCTCCGGTCAACCGGTGTGGGCCCCGTTTGTGAGGCGAGCCTTTCCCAGACTCATCTCACTCACCGAGCTGCAATCCTGGGTCAAGCAAAGACCGAGAAAACTGGGCGCCTGGCACACCGAGTGTGCCCAGGCGCTCACGGCTCTCTGGCAGGCGGACCCGGCTGTCAGTGGAGAATCCACCTCGTCATTCTATAGAGGGCTGGTGGTTAGCAGGTGCGACGACGCCCTCGGAGAAGCCCTAGGCATGGAGGAAGACGAACTGGCCAACCTGTTCGGTAGGAAATTCAGACCGGGACCCATGGATAACTTCCAGAGCTCCCTGGCCTGGCAATGCTACAGAAGGGCTCTGCCCGTTTGAGAAAGGCTCTACAGACACGGGCGCCCGAGTAGGGACCCATCGAAAAAGATCTGTCCCAGATGCGTGTGCGACGAGAAAACCGTTGCACACGCATTGGTACACTGCTCGAGCATTGCCGATCTGTGGGGCTATGTCGAACAACTGCTGTCAAGGGTGGGACCGATCCGGTTGACCACCGAGTCTATTGTAACGATCAAGCCGCCTCCCCTCTTCAAAAACGAAGGAGAGGAGGTGTTTCTGTGCGTAATAGCCATGGCGAAAGAGGTTGTATGGCGGGCGCGTCTGAAAGGACTGAGGTCAGACACCTTTCTCTCTGGCCAACAACTGGTCCGTTTCTTCCGATATCATTTCGGAAGAAGGATCAGGATGGAGAGAGAGGTGCTGCACCCCAGCCGTTTTTATGAAAGATGGGTGAAAGTGGCGAGAATGGCCCGTGTGAATGGGCCTTCACTCTACATCAGACTATAGGTGAGGAAGATGAAAGACCAAGGGAGCACCCCTTCTCTGTGCTCCTGAGGAGAAGGGTTGCACACTTTTTTCGGGGGTGTGTGCGACCTCCCAAGGCGCCTCCTCTCTATTGAGGACTTTGTTATAAATTTTATTTTTGTTATATTTTATTTTATTTTTATATATTGTTATTGCCTCCTCCTTATTGAGGACGCCTTGTTTTGTAAACTCCCCCCATTGTACTTGTCCCACTTTTGATGCCCTGGTGGCAAATAAAAGAAACATATCTATCTATCTATCTATCTATCTATCTATCTATCTATCTATCTATCTATCATCAATACGACCTAATTCCACAATACCAGTAATTTCAAGTTGAAACCACATATATGTCATCAGATGCATTGGAGAAATGTAAATCAAAATTGGCAAAGGAAATTTGAGCAAGTTGGCATAATACTCTCCCTTGAGGGTGTGGTCCTTTTGAAGATAGTCGATAAACAGAACACCTTTTGCATCCCAAAACACTAAGGCCATCACCTTCCTTGCAGATGAAGTGAATTGGCAGTATCGGTAGAGCGTCAGATACCATGCTTTTCAGCATAGAGTTACGACCCTTTACATTCTGTGTTCAAATCCCGCCGAGATTAGCTTTGCCTTTCATCCTTATGGGGCCGATAAAATAAAGTACTAGTAACGCACTGGGGTCGATTTAATCGACTCTCCCTTTCCCTCCCTTTCAAATTGCTGGCCTTGCGCCTAAAGTAGAAACAATTATTCTTTTTTGGAGTAGGTGAGGAGAGGTGTTTCCACTGCATAGATTGTCTCTTTGTCTCTGGCTCTAAGTGATGAACCCAACACTCATCCTGGTTTAGGAAACGTTCAAGGAAACCAACTGGATCTGTCTCAAACAATGCCAGATTTTCCTGAGATGTGATGAACCTGGTCCGCTTTTGATCAGAAGACGTGGCACTCGCCGAGTAGAAACCTTCGTCATGCCAAGTTCATGGCGTAGAATATTCTCAACTCTTTCACAGAATATGCTAATAGCATTGGCTATTTGATTTATAGTCAATCGCCTGTCATCTATCAACATGTGGTGAACACGATGAATGTTTTCCTCACTGGTGGTAGTTGCAGGACGTCCAGACCTTGGATCACCTTCAAGACTCTCCCTTTCCATCCTAACTTCAGTTGCCCACCTTTTCGCTGTTGATAAAGTTAGAGTGTCATCATCTAATGTAGTAACCATGTTAGCATGAATGTCCTTGGGGGCTAAACCCTTTTTCTGCAAGTACTTGATAACACCACGATGCCAAATTCTATCCATTTTCAAGAGAAGTCGCTACTAGTTACTCTCGAAGCTTTCTTTGACTAGTCAGATGTCAGTTTACTTGGAAAGAAACAATGCCGCCGTTTAGAAGAGTTGAAATTATTGCATGCAAGCTTCCACAGTCTATGCACTTTTCAGCCCACTCTCGTATATATATATATATATATATAGAGTCCGATTTTTCTATAAGTTGTTTTCTATAAGTTGTTTTAGAAAGTCCTTATTCCTAGGTATTAATATATTGTTTATTTATTAATATATTGTATACTAGCAGTAAAACCCGGCGTTGCTCGGGGTCGCTCAGTAGCTGTGTTAAAGTTACAATGTTAAGTTTCTTTTTTGGCTTAAAAACTGTAGTGTCTACTGTGCAGACTTGCATGTGGTGTTTTTGATTAATATTCCCTCAACCAACAATATGCCTTATGAAGTTAAGAAAACATAACGATAACCCGAATGTTATAACAAAAGAGGAAATATTTGCTTGTTTTATGTAGTCTTTAAATAGACTTGTTTTCAAGTAAAAATATTGTTTTAAAAGGCTTTTAAATGGAAATGAAGCAAAACGGAAGCTTAGTGTTCGAACTGATGAATTTTGCAGGTCAAAATTTTGCTGGCTCGACAACTGTTCGTGTATTGTGTTAATGTCATTTTAAACGCTGAGAAAGCCAGCGTAATTTTTTTAATTTTTGCACGCAGAAAATGTAAACAGAACGTAAGACGCTCAATGTAAACAGAACAAAGGGAAATAACTCGTCACTTAGTCTCAAAAATCGATACATTAGATTCGATTTCGTCACATAGGGTGGGTCAATTTGAAATATTTTTTTCCGATGTCTTCGCTAGGGCTCAATGTACAAGTATAGCAATTTCGGTGCAATTCCGTCAGAGATTCTAAGAGGAGATATGTGCCAAAAATCGATAGACAGACAGACAACCACAGCTTTATATATATAGATGACATAATCAAAAACAAGAACTTATTTGAAAATTTATTTGACCGATGGTTCCGCCGGATCTTCATCTATAAGTGTAGCAATTTCACCGAAATTTGAACGTACGGTTTAAGAGGAGATGTGTGCCGAAGGTTTTAGTAGACAGACAGACAACCTCAGTTTTATATATATAGATTTACTCCACTAATCTGTTGAGTGCTTTATATCAGTTATAATATTTTTTAAATTAAATATAACCTCTGCATATATATATATATATATGTAGATAAATCTACCAAAATATACGGTAGTGTCCAATCCGTATGAAGAACTCAATGTAATCCAAATATCATGAAAAGAGAAGATGCATTCGAACATTTTCGATGAAAATCACAGGAAAACAGAGTCAAGATAAATTAATAAAAACAATGAATAAAAACAAAGAACAAGTTCCTTATATTAAAATATTCATCATTTTACGATCGTTTCTAGGATATATATGTGTGTTGGTATGTATATCATATAGATCTATGTAAAAATTTTACAAACTATCAGAGGAAATATACATACCTTCACATATATATGATTTCTTCGGAAATATATCCTGTCTTCATTATTTCTGGCCGAGGTTGACTTTGCCTTTCATCCTTACGGGGTCGATAAAATAAAGTACCAGTAATACACTGGGTATTTGCTGGCCTTGTGCCTAAAGTAGAAACAATTATTTCTGAAGACAGCATATATATGTGAAGGTATGTATATTTCCTCTGATAGTTTGTAAATTTTTTACATAGATCTATATGATATACATACCAACACACATATATATCCTAGAAACGATCGTAAAATGATGAATTTTTTAATATAAGGAACTTGTTCTCTGTTTTTATTCATTGTTTTTATTAATTTATATATATATATATATATATATATATATATATATATATATA
>OZ024741.1:68355260-68392760 GCA_964016885.1 Eledone cirrhosa | reverse complement strand
TGCAGTCATCTTTATTTGTATGTCGATCTCATTAACAATTGAAAAGGTATCTATGATATGGTGTTTTGAAACACTTCGGAAGCCGGACATAGATATAACCACTGGGTAAGTTCTGTTTGATTCTATTCCTCCATTTTTGATATTGTTTCTCACAACTAAGTTTCTTATGCATTGATTTGATAGCTGCAACCGTAGAGTGCAGGTTTGGATTTAGACATTGGGGGATGGAGGACTGGGGGCTGGGGAAACTTAAGATTTGGAAGCGGGGGAGGGCCCTCATACACAAAAAATTAGAATACACAACAAAACTTCCAATTTTATATATAAAAGGTAGATTGGCGCAAATAATTGGAATTGAAAAGTTATACATACAGGTATTACATAAAAAAAATGTAACTATACTAAAACCATACAGCCCTGCTGTGGGCACAAATAAGTTGCTACGGCTGTCGCTGGTGGGGCTCCCCACTGCAGGGGGCCAGGGTCAGTTACCCCTTTTACTCCCCATTAAATCCGGCCCTGGTAGAGAATGCATAAAATGTTTGTCATTGTTTAGTTTCATTCTATACTTTATCAATTCCAATTTAACCATAGATTTTCATTAATCGAAGGTCGATAGAAAGAGAGAATCAGTCATATATCATGGGCATCTGTTGATAGTTGACGATGACTGTCCATACAAAATATCTTGACTCAAAAGGGAATCAATCCTCTCCATTGGTTTCTATTCTCAGCTACTGTGATCCAGCTTCATGTATCGAAGTACAATCTCATGTTACGTTTAGCGACATCCTGGTTTAATGGTAACGATATTATGCTGATGGTATTGCACATGTATCTATATGGGTAATTTTAGTTTATGGGGTATGTGTGTATAAAGGATTTTATAATAAGCCTCTACAGTTTGACTGGAACAACAAAGTTTCTAACTCTATAATTTTGTCTTTGTTTCTAGACTCCAACAATCTCCTCTTTAAGAGTGTTGTTAGTTTATGTTTACTGCCTCTTTAATAAAAGTATTTTATGAAGTTATACGTAGGTTTTCTTACTTCGCCATCATTCTCTGGCTTTCTTACCGTAATATGACTCCTGAATTTTACAGTTAGACTCACACGTCAGAATTTACCTGTTTATAAAGTGTTTGAGTTTCTTATGTAGCTGACACCATACTGAATATTGATTGATCTTGCCGTCAAATGGAGATATATGTATTGCTTTCATGATTTATTGCTTATCTTTGTTCGGAATTTTGTATAATAGAGACATATTGTCCTTTAATGCCTCTTATCTAACTTTTGCGAGGTGTGATGTAGTGTGTTGTAATTGTTCCTGGTAAATTTATAGTCAGCCTACGAAAGGTTTTACTTGTATGGTCAATGAAACAACTGCTTTCATGAAGTTTACAACTTTCATTTTTGCAGCCAAATTCGTAAATCCCATTTGTCATTTGTAGCTTGTTCTCGGGCTTGCATACTTGTGGTTTGTTGTTAATAAAGTTTATGGCTTTTGAGTTTTTGTAGTAATTTATTACTGCTAATTAATAGTTTACTGTGATGCATTTTGTGTTATGATTTATGAGGTTTTTGATTATATGTTCGTCTGTCCTGTAGCCTATATATATGCATTTGATTTATATAGTATACTTTATGTGTAGTTTATGTATTTTTGATAGCTATGATATCTGATGTATGTGTAGCATTATATTTATGTCTATGGCTTCGTCAATTAATCTATTGGAATATCAGTGTTTTTTTTTTAAATTTTTGCTTTATTCTATGCAATTCTTCATCTAGTGTTATTTTTGAGGAAGAGAATCTAAATGTTCTCCTAAGGAAGGTTTTACTACTGATATATATGTGAGTGGACATTCGCAATTTCTATGTAAGTAGATACACTTGTTTGTGCTTTTTGTCTAACGGACGCCAAGTGTCTGTTTTCAGCAATCTTGATGTTTATATCTATAAATCGGGTCAGCTTTTTACTCTTCTGGGCGGTAAATTTGAGAACAGATTTCCTTTCTCAATTTTTTTCAATCATTTAATATCTTTCAGGGAATCCATTACAACAAATATATCGTCCTCATAATTGCTGTAATTTCGTGCTAGTGCATTGGTAATACCTTGTTTTCTAAGCTGGCTGGATAGAATGGAGCAAAAGTGGACCTTAAGGGAAAACCTATGTCCACTCTATTTTTTGTTTACATAAATTACGTTGTTGGCAGGGAAAAAGTAGTTCTGTTGTATATATTTAATAAATAGGTTTGCTGGTATCATGAGCGGCTTTAATGTTTGTATATATTAGGTAATAATATTTTTACTGTTTTATCAATAGGGCATGAGTAAATAAACTTTCTACATCTAACCTGGAGACAGTACCTACTTTTTCCTTTCTAGAAATTCTTTAGGTGATCGAACAGAAATTATTCAGATAATCTTATACTGTATTTTTTAGTACTTCTTGATAATACTGTTTTCTTGTTTAGCAATTTTATGTGTTGGTGCGTATCTTTACGATATTATGGATCGGAGAGGTTATTTTTGTTTGTGTGTTGCTACTATGGCCTGGAGCTACTTGAAAGGATAGAGAAAGAAGCTATCAAAGGATGTCTATTCTTAAATACTATGCAGTTATATCATACAGATCCAGTGATAATAAACTCAAATCTGGATAGAAACTAAAAGTTGTTGAACATTTCAAATATCTTGAAGCTTCAATATCCAGTTCAGAAAAAAATTTATATCAACAAAAGCAAGACACATACTGTATATGGCAAATATGTCCCAAATTACCAAAGATCTGGAAGTCGCTCAAGGAAAAGTAATAAGATCTAGATATCTTTTGCAACGGTCGAGTCTGTCTTGTTGAGGAACATGGACCTTCACTGAGAGGCTATGGCAACCGATGACAGATGAGCTGTGAAAGGTATATATGCGTATATCTTCGTTTATTCATTTACTGGTTTCCCTCATTAGACTGTGGCCATAATGGGAAATGGCATTGACGGGATTTCATCGATTATATTGATACCAGTACTTATCCTTTCACATCTGGTATTTATTTTATCGATCTCTTGTTATCGAACCTTTAAGTTACGAAATATAAACACACACAGATAGAATCTTAATCATAGATACACGCACTCACACGCTTACACACACGCACACAGACATGCACGTACACACACACACACAACAGGTGGTGGTTATTTTATATTAATCGTTAGATATTTAATTGGCAAAATATAGTTTGACCTAAAGGGACACAACTCGTCGTAAATTCACAATTATTTATCTGAAGCTGGCATTTCATTGTTATTCTCGGAATTACATTGTCTCTATTTGTAAACAGCCGATTTCTTCAGAGAAGAGAGAGAGAGAGAGAGAGAGAGAGAGAGAGAGAGAGAGAGAGAGAGAGAGAGAGAGAGAGAGAGAGAGAGGGATAGTGAGAGTGAGAGAGAGTGAGTGAGTGAGAGAGAGGGAGAGGGAGAGAGAAGTAGAGTGAGAGAGAGTGAGAGAGAGAGAGAGAGAGAGAGAGAGAGAGAGAGAGAGAGAGGGATAGTGAGAGTGAGAGAGAGAGAGAGAGAGAGAGAGAGAGAGAGAGAGAGAGAGAAGAGGGATAGTGAGAGTGAGAGAGAGTGAGTGAGAGAGAGAGAGGGAGAGGGAGAGGGAGAGGGAGAGAGAAGTAGAGTGAGAGAGAGTGAGAGAGAGTGACAGAGAGAGAGTGACAGAGAAAGGGAGAGGGAGAGAGAGGGAAAGAGAGTGAGAGCGAGCGAGAGGGGGAAGGATAGTGAAGTGAGAGAGAGAAGGATAGTGTGTGTGAGAGAGAGAGATAAGAACGCGAGTTATTTGTTCCAGCTCTACTCGGTCTGAGCTCAAATCCAATCTAGAGTTAACTTTAACTTTCGTAGAGTCGATGCGATACTTAACACATACTACCAACACTACTTCTCCTCCTCCCCACTCCTCACCCCTTTCTTCTTCTTGTTCTTCTTCTTCTTCTTCTTCTTCTTCTTCTTCTTCTTCTTCTTCTTCTTCTTCTTCTTCTTCTTCTTCTTCTTCTTCTATAACACTAATATAGCTCATAAGCCACCACTCTGTGAAACGTCCGTAATTGCGCCTCACCAATTATAACCTTAATGTGAAACCTCATTTTGTTCCTCTTAATTACACACACACATATATATGAATAACAAAAGAATCCCATTCACTCAATTCAAAACGTATTCATCTACGATCATTATTTTTCTTTTTAAAGGGCGGTGGATTGGCAGTATCGGTAGAGGGCCGGACGCCATGCTTTGACGCATAGAGTTACGGCCCTTGCCATTCTGAGTTCAAATCCCGCAAAGGTTAACTTTGCCTTTCATCCTTACGGGGTCTATAAAATAAAGTACCAGTAATACACTGTGTAATTGCTGGCCTTGTGCCAAAAGTAGAAAAAATTATTTTTCTTTTTAAATAATTGTTCTACTTTTGGCACAAGGCCAGCAATTATCCCAGTGTATTACTGGTACTTTATTTTATCGACCCCGTAAGGATGAAAAGCAAAGTTAACCTCGGCGGGATTTGAACTCAGACCATAAAGGGCCGTAACTCTTTGCTGCAAAGAATGGCGTCCGACTCTCTACTGATACTCCCAATCCAATCTTATGCTCTGTGACACTGCCTATCTTAAATGGTCCGGATCTTACTTCATACATTTTAATTCGACCTTTTAATTACTGATACTAAAACATTGAGCTTCTATTCATCTTGATAAATATAACTTACGGTAAGTGAACATCTCCATTCATAAAAAGTTCTTTTGTATACATACATACATATATGGTGGCTGCCAACTCGTTTTCGAGTACGGCCACTACTTTATATCCATGTAGGAGAACCCCTACCGATGCGCTGAACGAGTGTGACTTTTTAGTCCAGCCAGCGACTTGAAAACTCTGGTACAAACACTACACCTGTGACAATCATTGACACATAGTGCTGGGCCCATGGTACCATGTGATGACAAGTGCAGAGAGATCTCCAGATATAAAGCAATGCCTGTGCCGTGAAGCTTTTATAGTGAGTAAAGGCACTGCACAAGGCCAGTCCCACTCTCTTAACTAAGATGATATTTACCAAAAAGAAGAACAAGTCAACATCATTGGATACCATCAGGGTTGCAGGTGTTATATCAGAGTTTTCCTTCTCCTAGAATTCTGCCTTGACAAAGGCTAAGGGGTCATCTCTCCCGGTGATTTTGGATGGCCATTGACTCTTAAGAGCTCCTTTGCCCTTTGACAGGTTTTGTTTTTAGTCCTGCAGGATGCCCAAAGTCACCCTCCTCACCAAGAAACCTTGGTGGGGTTGCCAGTTTAGTCGCCAACGACCCGACCATCAGACAGGTTGTAATATATATATATATCACCGTATTTTGACTAAAGAAATTAAAGAAATTATTTAGCCTGATAGTGGGGTTAAGAACCCTCGGAGAAATGGAAAAAGATGAGTATTGACGTACATGGGAATCGAATCCACATCTTTGGTTATCCGGACCACTGTGCTACCATTTTGCGGGTTCTGTTACTTAAATATAAGTATGTATACGTACATACATATTTGTATACAGACGTACATTATAACCGAGCATTATAATAAGTGTTCGGTAAACCCATACGTACATATATATACGTGTGCATGTATGTATATATATACATACTACTGTACGTCTGTATACATATATGTATGTACGTATACATACTTATATTTAAGTAACAGCCGTACTAAGAGTGAGAAATGAAATTTAGTTTCATTTTTTCAATTTATCGTTATCGGTGCGCCCGGCCGACTAACTTACTCGATATGCAAATTAGGCTGCTCAGCCGTTAATATGCATAAGGAAAGTATATACTTTGAGATGTTCAATCATCTGGCAGGAAGGTATACGATGTTGACGATAGCTAATAAGCTTGAAACTAGTACATCGTTCCTTTGTCAGTGTTGAACAAAAGGGCAACGATGGTTGCTAAACACAGTACGGCTTAATTCGGGCTGTTTGTTTACAAACAAACCGAGCTTTATAATAAGTTGTCGGTATACCCATACGTACATATATATATATATATATATATATATGTGCATGTATGTATATATATACATACTAGTGTACGTCTGTATACATATATGTATGTACGTATACATACTTATATTTAAGTAACACTTATTAAGAGTGAGAAATGAAATTTCGTTTCATTTTTTCCATATATATACAAAAGAACTTTTATGAAGGTGCGTGGCAGAGTGCTTAGAGAGTTCGATTCCTGGACCGGGTGATGCGTTGTTTCCTTGAGCAAGACACTTTACTGGAGTTGCGATAGACAGTATTAGCAACTTGAAAGACCAACGGAAACATTGTTTCCTCGGTCCGATTTGACGAAAGTCGATTGACTGTCGATATATATATATATATATATATAGATTACAGTAATCAAAGTTCAGTTTAAGTCATTTATTTGCTTACAATTGTTTCCTCCAAACCGAGGTTTGCATTTCTTCGGAGCAGTTATTTATAACATACTTGACCTCCTTTTCAACCCAAGAGACACATAAAACATATGCGAATATTGATCAACAGTGGGGTGACATTCATCAAATGAAATAGCATGGCAATTTACATATAAAGTGTTACATGATAAAAATAAAGTGTTACATGATAATAATAAAATAAAATAAAATGAAATAAAAGCAAGAGTGAAAATAAAGATAAACATGAAGCGTTGGCAGTCTATGAAGATAAAGCAAGAGGAAAGCTTAGAGTAGTCAGTGCATGAAGCAATCTCGCGTGTAGCATGCACGCTTGTCTTATCTATACATGATTAGAGTGCGTCAGAATGATATTTGCAGGGTCAGGCAGTTGAAGCAGGCAATCGATCTTATAATATATGCTGAATTATTAGGTCATTAATTCTCATACATCTGTATGATATACAGTCTCGGATGCGGGGAAACACCAAAATGTCAAAAACCTTCAACATACTATAAACCTTATTGTATCGTAGGCAAGGTCGTACCACTGTCCTTGCTCACACCACCACTCACATAATCCATGAGACGCAATATATATATAGAGAACATGCGTCTATCGTATAATTCGCAGTGGTTCAGCATATAGTCAAGCTATAAACGGTATCCAGTCGGTTCTTAATTAATATATCATGCTGTCCAAATTCCGGAAGTGCCTGAATGATTAAGGGGAACTAATGCGTAAGGGGAGGTAACTAGCTAGTTATTTTAGTTACATTACTATGCTAAACTACATTAATGGTGAATCAAATAGGTGCCTATCATGTGAAGTTATAACTAATATCTAGAGTATGGTACCCATTTATAGGTTAGGGAGTTGTTCATTAAGAAGTACAAGGGTGTATATACTAGGATGATTGCCAACCAATAATTAAGGGGTGTCATACCTGAACGTTCTATAAGAGGAGTCGGACTCTCAAGTCACTGTTCAATGCAAATGTAATACAACAGTAGGACCTGGTATGGTCCCACTATTATATATGTCACCCGGTATGCTCCGGGTCATTGCTTGCCTGCATCTCCAGTAAATCTTCGGTATGGTCTGGAGATCCGATCTCTCACATAAACGCACTAGTCTGGCCATCAGGTAATAGACAACCCCCGTCTCAAATATAAATCAATTATGTATCACATCTCCAAGCTAGAGTGGAGTCTATCAATAGGTATTAAAGGAGTCCACATCAAGATGATTACGTGCATAATTCAATGAACTGATCGCTTACACTATATACTCACTTAACAATACGATTATCTATCTATTCATCAATCTATCTCTTGGTGGTAATCCATGTACAGGACTATGCTATCACAACCAGTACCGTGTCCCCATTTTATACTAATCTTATATTTGTGCAATGCAGAATAAGTAGTCTACGGTCGGTATATCGGTATTAGAGGTATAAGGGGGTATTCCCAGGGTAGGTGGCACTCAAATGCTGTCAGTATTATCTTTGGAGTATAGAGATGGGTGTGGATGTGAGGTGTAAGGTGTGCTACTGATGTTAATTGCTAGGGGTGGTGCCGGTTCCAGTCTGACATTATTATATATAGGGTTTAAAGTTTTGGAACGAGCGTCGGAAGCGGTGTTGGCAATTTGCGAACACTTCTGATTTTTTATTAAGGAGATTACGTTTAGAGAAGATGATAGTATGGGTCTCTAGTAGACAGAGGTTACAAAATTTATCAGGTGGTTTGTACGATGTTGCACTACCTACCACTTCCCATTTAAGTGTATATATTTTATTTTTAGTTTTTAGATAGTGTATGTAGCTAGATAGTGAAGTGGAGTTGGCTAGACTGTGTTTTTTGAAAGAGTGGAGGTGCGAATTGTATCTAGTTTTGAAGCAGTTAGAAGTAGAGCCTATGTAGGTTTCAGAAGAGCTGTTAGTTGTGACTGTACATGAGTATATGATATCCTTGGTTAAGCATTTTTTATCCAAAGGGCAGGTTCTACTTGATCTACAGTTACAATTACTCTGGGTGCTAGTCTGCCGGTTACTATGCTGTGTAGAAGTTTGGAGGTTAGCTATAGGGTTATGGTTATGCGGGTTGTGGTACGCAGCGTTAATGTTCATACTAGTGTCATTACTACTATTTCCATTGATATTACGGTTATTTGTTATAATGTTACTTTGATTGTCATTATGAATGTTATTTTGAAGGTTTATCGACCGTTGTGATTTAGTTTGTTGGAAGTAAGAATTAATTTTTCTTTTATTAGTACTAGCTATGTGGTATGCTAAGTTAGGCGTAGTAGAGTATGAGATCTTAATAGTGTTTTTGTTTAAAAGGCCGTGGTACCTGTGGCCGGATGGGAAGTGTTTATCTAGTAGTGAGAAGAAAGTCCTAGGAAGGTTGGTAGAGACGTTTAAATTGAAAGGAGGGTTGAAAAATGTATTATTTCTTCTTCTATTTCTGTTTTTTATGTCTGGTGATTTGTTTCCTTTAATGTTCCTATGGTCAATTCTGTGGTGCGGGTTACTCTTGTTGTTACAATTCCTATTAGTGTGTGTGCAGTTGCTATTCTTATTATTAAATTTTCCCATGGACATGTTGTGTGAAATGATGTTGTAGCTATGTGTTTTTGTAGGTAGGAACTCTATCCCTGTATTATGGCCTGATCTAGCTAATGCCTGTTTATAATACTGCGAGTTATTGTTAAATGTGTTTATGTCATAGGATAGATTAGAGATTCTATTAGATACTCCCTTAGAGATAGAGTTCAATATAGATTTAGGGTGGTTAGACTTGGTATCTACGTAGATGAGTTTTTCATTAGGTTTGTGGAAAGGTGTATATATCATTGAGTCTAAGTAGAGTGTGGCGTCTAGGAAGTTGACGTTTTTGGTGTTTTTGTCCATGGTAATACTAAGGTTAATGTTTTTGAATGTTTTGTGTAATAGTTTTCTAGTCCTTTCTATATTGAATTTTTTATAGTCTATGAGTAGAAGTGCATCATCGCGATACAAACCACCGCTGAGGTACGGAAGTTCCCTGTGGATTAGGTTAAGTAAGTATAGGCCAACCAGATCAGTGACCTGCGCCGAGTCACTAGACCCCATAGTAATGTCGAAGTTGTTTTGCGTATCCTTGCGGGTCCATAATTGGTCCTCAAAGGTGATTATTGTTTTACGGGCCGCAAGTATGACATCAATCTGGGGTCTAGTCAAGTCACTATTGTCCATGGCCATTATAAGTGCCTTATTTAGTAGGATAGGGGAAATAGAGGTGTAGTAAGAGTTGATATCAAATTGGATAAATTTTTTATCCTTGTTATCTATTATATTCTTGAACCATTCAATCACCTCACCCGTATTTCCCCATTGCTTAAGGTAAATTTTGTGTTTAATCTGTGGGATGATTTTGTCTAGGATTTTTTTTACTGATAATGCCAATGTCAGACCTGGAGGGGCAGATTAGTCTAATCGAGGGGTTGCTAATGAAGTCTACCTTATGGTCCTTCAGAGAGAATCTAGGGGGGTTTGGGGTGTAAGGTTGTGTATGTCTCTGGAGCCCTAGTTTGGATACTATATTATAGCCTTCTATATTAATATCTTCTAAGTTTTTCATAGTGGTTTTTTTGTAGTTTTTATGTAGTTCATTATATATAAACTTTCTATACGTATTATAATCTAGGCTGTATATGTTATTAGTTTTGTCGGCATGTACAACAATTTTACTACTAGATTTGAAGTCATTAATAGAGGTGCTAAGTTTGTTTAAGAAGGTGTTGTTTTTATTATGGTGTTTTTTGTATTTAATGTTTTTAACTAGTTTAATTAGGTCGTTTTCGAAGAGGTTTAATAGTGTGTTATGAGGGGGGCTTCTAAATGTTTTAAAGCCGAAGGAGTCAAATTTGTTGGTGTTATTATCCTTGCCAGATTTATTTCTATCGTAATGGAATGTCCTCCATCTCACTCTATTGATAAAGGAGTTTACACTGTTGATCAACAACTTTTCATGTGTATTTTTGGTTGGTAAAGGTATGTTCTTGGTTGACATAGGGAGTTGGTCTTTGATCAGCATGCTGGTAATTTATGGTATATCAGCTCAACAAAATGGAGCAGTTATTAGTATTAAGGGTACTATTTATGGTTATGTATGCAATAAAACCTTTGATGGTAATATATTATATATACACAAACCCTAAATAGTGAGAGATAGTCTTTAGTTACTATCCTATTACCAGTAAGTTAAATAGCTCAATGTAATAACATCAGTTGTTATACAGAGCAGTTATATAGAGATTACAGTAATCAAAGTTCAGTTTAAGTCATTTATTTGCTTACAATTGTTTCCTCCAAACCGAGGTTTGGATTCTTCGGAGCAGTTATTTATAACATACTGGACCTCCTTTTCAACCCAAGAGACACATAAAACATATGCGCATATTGATCAACAGTGGGGTGACATTCATCAAATGAAATAGCATGGCAATTTACATATAAAGTGTTACATGATAAAAATAAAGTGTTACATGATAATAATAAAATAAAATAAAATAAAATAAAAGCAAGAGTGAAAATAAAGATAAACATGAAGCGTTGGCAGTCTATGAAGATAAAGCAAGAGGAAAGCTTAGAGTAGTCAGTGCATGAAGCAATCTCGCGTGTAGCATGCACGCTTGTCTTATCTATACATGATTAGAGTGCGTCAGAATGATATTTGCAGGGTCAGGCAGTTGAAGCAGGCAATCGATCTTATAATATATGCTGAATTATTAGGTCATTAATTCTCATACATCTGTATGATATACAGTCTCGGATGCGGGGAAACACCAAAATGTCAAAAACCTTCAACATACTATAAACCTTATTGTATCGTAGGCAAGGTCGTACCACTGTCCTTGCTCACACCACCACTCACATAATCCATTAGACGCAATATATATATAGAGAACATGCGTCTATCGTATAATTCGCAGTGGTTCAGCATATAGTCAAACTATAAACGGTATCCAGTCGGTTCTTAATTAATATATCATGCTGTCCAAATTCCGGAAGTGCCTGAATGATTAAGGGGAACTAATGCGTAAGGGGAGGTAACTAGCTAGTTATTTTAGTTACATTACTATGCTAAACTACATTAATGGTGAATCAAATAGGTGCCTATCATGTGAAGTTATAACTAATATCTAGAGTATGGTACCCATTTATAGGTTAGGGAGTTGTTCATTAAGAAGTACAAGGGTGTATATATTAGGATGATTGCCAACCAATAATTAAGGGGTGTCATACCTGAACGTTCTATAAGAGGAGTCGGACTCTCAAGTCACTGTTCAATGCAAATGTAATACAACAGTAGGACCTGGTATGGTCCCACTATTATATATGTCACCCGGTATGCTCCGGGTCATTGCTTGCCTGCATCTCCAGTAAATCTTCGGTATGGTCTGGAGATCCGATCTCTCACATAAACGCACTAGTCTGGCCATCAGGTAATAGACAACCCCCGTCTCAAATATAAATCAATTATGTATCACATCTCCAAGCTAGAGTGGAGTCTATCAATAGGTATTAAAGGAGTCCACATCAAGATGATTACGTGCATAATTCAATGAACTGATCGCTTACAGTATATACTCACTTAACAATATGATTATCTATCTATTCATCAATCTATCTCTTGGTGGTAATCCATGTACAGGACTATGCTATCACAACCAGTACCGTGTCCCCATTTTATACTAATCTTATATTTGTGCAATGCAGAATAAGTAGTCTACAGACAATACCGAAGATTTACTGGAGATTCAGGCAAGCAATGACCCGGAGCATACCGGGTGACATATATAATAGTGGGACCATACCAGGTCCTACTGTTGTATTACATTTGCATTGAACAGTGACTTGAGAGTCCGACTCCTCTTATAGAACGTTCAGGTATGACACCCCTTAATTATTGGTTGGCAATCATCCTAGTATATACACCCTTGTACTTCTTAATGAACAACTCCCTAACCTATAAATGGGTACCATACTCTAGATATTAGTTATAACTTCACATGATAGGCACCTATTTGATTCACCATTAATGTAGTTTAGCATAGTAATGTAACTAAAATAACTAGCTAGTTACCTCCCCTTACGCATTAGTTCCCCTTAATCATTCAGGCACTTCCGGAATTTGGACAGCATGATATATTAATTAAGAACCGACTGGATACCGTTTATAGCTTGACTATATGCTGAACCACTGCGAATTATACGATAGACGCATGTTCTCTATATATATATTGCGTCTCATGGATTATGTGAGTGGTGGTGTGAGCAAGGACAGTGGTACGACCTTGCCTACGATACAATAAGGTTTATAGTATGTTGAAGGTTTTTGACATTTTGGTGTTTCCCCGCATCCGAGACTGTATATCATACAGATGTATGAGAATTAATGACCTAATAATTCAGCATATATTATAAGATCGATTGCCTGCTTCAACTGCCTGACCCTGCAAATATCATTCTGACGCACTCTAATCATGTATAGATAAGACAAGCGTGCATGCTACACGCGAGATTGCTTCATGCACTGACTACTCTAAGCTTTCCTCTTGCTTTATCTTCATAGACTGCCAACGCTTCATGTTTATCTTTATTTTCACTCTTGCTTTTATTTTATTTTATTTTATTTTATTATTATCATGTAACACTTTATTTTTATCATGTAACACTTTATATGTAAATTGCCATGCTATTTCATTTGATGAATGTCACCCCACTGTTGATCAATATGCGCATATGTTTTATGTGTCTCTTGGGTTGAAAAGGAGGTCAAGTATGTTATAAATAACTGCTCCGAAGAATCCAAACCTCGGTTTGGAGGAAACAATTGTAAGCAAATAAATGACTTAAACTGAACTTTGATTACTGTAATCTCTATATAACTGCTCTGTATAACAACTGATGTTATTACATTGAGCTATTTAACTTACTGGTAATAGGATAGTAACTAAAGACTATCTCTCACTATTTAGGGTCTGTGTATATATAATATATTACCATCAAAGGTTTTATTGCTTACATAACCATAAATAGTACCCTTAATACTATATATATATATATATACTTATTTGCTCTACGGTTCTTATATATTTGATATATATTTATCCTTATCGAGCCCTCTTTGGATTTTAGTCTTCAAATTTATTATTATTACTATATATATATATATATATATATATATATATATATATATATATATATATATATATGGGATAATAAATTATCGTTATAGGTAATCCAGTTAGAGGTTGTGAGTACACTGTATTGTGGATAGTTTTAATTTACGGCGTTGTTTGACTCAACAAGAGGTTTCCTTAGTTAGGTAGCGAGTTCACGGGAATTCCTTTGCAGGTTAATATTGGAGTAATAATAGTGAAATAGTGAAGAATAACATGGTCATCAGTACAAAAAGGGTTTTATTTACAGTATTAACAATTGTTTCATTGATTAAGGTGTCTAAAAATTGCTAATCACTTGAAGTTGTGTCACTCAATTTTAAATACATGCATGCCTAATCAAATCATCGGAATAACTGATTAAAATTATACACGGCGTTTGTAATATACTAGGAAAATTCAAACCGCAACATCAGTAATAGAGAGAGAGAGAGAGAGAGAGAGAGAGAGAGAGAGAGAGAGAGAGAGAGAGAAATAAAAAAGAAAAAGAAATAATAATAAATAAATAAGTTAGAATGAAGATGGTAAAAAATAAGTTTAAAAAAATATATATGTATGAAAAAAATGATCATAATATGATTGTTGAAAATAGTTGTGGTGGTGTTGGTGGTGGTTAAAGTTATAGTGGAGTGTAAGTATAAAGATGTGATGGTATAAATATAAGCCTACAGAAAATTGATCGTTAAGCAGCATTTTGTCATACTTTAAAATATGGAACAGCTCCATATTGCAAAGTCCGCAGTGTGACATTCCATTACTGTAGGCTTTTACTCCCGATAATTTCGACCAGCTAATCCTGTATTCTTGGTTAATATTCGCCATGCTTTGACGCATAGAGTTACGGCCCTTGCCATTCTGAGTTCAAATCGCGCCGAGGTTAACTTTGCCTTTCATCCTTACGGGGTCGATAAAATAAAGTACCAGTAATACACTGGGTAATTGCTGACCTTGTGCCAAAAAGTAGAAACAATTATTATGCTGCCAGATTTTATTGGCGAGCGTTGTTGTATTCACTAGTCTACTGTTCTTTATAGAATGTCTGTGAACGTACCATCTTTTTTTTAACTCCCCAACCGTAGAATCTATGTAGTCCCGTGCTAAGATGCCCGAATTTATAGTACACAGGTACACTATATTTGACTCCAATCATCTATTTTGTAGTGGGCACTTATCCGATAAGTGACAGTTACATTTAGAGGTTTTCCTTTGTGCCGGTTCTTCGATGCGGTTTTGTATGTTGTTATGTATGGGCTGAGATTTGGGTTTGTTGATGTTTTGTTGTGATGCGTTCTGACGTGTGTGTGGTTGGTTGTGATGTTGTTATGTGTTTGTGTTTTGTATTTGGTGTTATGGTGTTTGTTTGTATGTTATTTTAATTAGAGATTCTTCTATAGTTAATTTTATGTATGTGTGATTCTATGTTGGCTGCAGTGGCGTAAGACAGTTTGATAGTTTTTCTATTAAAGATTTTATGGTATTTGTGAAGTTTAGGGAAGTTTTTGTCAATTAGTTTAAAGAATGTAGAAGGTAGTTTGGTTTTTATAGAGGAGTTAAATATTGGATTGAACCATAAGTATTCCCTATCTCTGGATTTTCTATACTTTCTACGGGTCCTTATATTAGTATTCGGTTCAGTTATTTCTGTTGCTCGTTGTCGATTTCTATGTTTAGTCCTATATTTGCTATTTCTATAGGTGTGGGTAGTGTAGCTGTCGTTAGGTGTGTTGTTGTTGTCTCTATCTGGTATGTATTTGAGCCTCTCCTTGTGGCCTGCCTTAAGTAAAGCTATGTTGTAGTAGTTCGCGTGTTCATTAAAAATCTCTGGGTTAGAAGATAAGCGTGAAATTCTGAGGGATACACTATGTGCTATGGAGCTAATTATGGAGCGAAGGTGGTTTCAGTTATAACTAATGTATGCTAGATTTTCGTTATTTTTATGGAAGGGCTCTATTAGTCTTGTGTTTAGGTCGAGTGTTACATCTAAGAAGTTAGCTTTTTTAGAATTAAGTTCGAAAGTGATGCCTAAGCCTAGTTTATTGAAGAAGATTCTAATGTTTTTACGTAATCTTTCCAAATTTTGATTATTTAAGTTTTTAGCTAAAAGGAGTGTATAGTCTCTATAAATTCCTCCTTGGAGGTTATTAAATTCCTTATGTAAGATATGTGCTATATATATTCCAACTATGTCTGTTACTTGAGCTGAGTCGCTCTGGAATGTCCACTGCGGACTTTGCAATATGGAGCTGTTCCATATTTTAAAGTATGACAAAATGCTGCTTAACAGCAAAATAGAATGATCAATTTTCTGTAGGCATAAAGCAGCTACTAAATTCGCAAATTTCAAACCAACATGAGTCGATCCAACAATCCCATAATTCAAACTGAACGACTTAGAGTCTATCATAATAACCCACTATTATTAACTGTCAATAGACCAACTAATCACTAAATCAACATCATTACCTCCTAACCTTTCTTTCTTTCACTCTCTTTCCCTAAAACTATTTCACCTCTTCCTTTATATCCTATCATGTTCTCTTCACCTCTCACATAACTTCAAATTTATTAATTTATCCTTTATTTATCATTGCATTATTTCTTCCTAATATAACCCTCTGTAATTTAACCAATATATGTATATATTTAAAATTTTCATATTTATACCATCACATCTTTATACTTACACACCACTATAACTTTAACCACCACCACCGCAACTATTTTCAACAATCATATTATGTTCATTTTTTTTCACACATATATATATTTTTTTACTTATTTTTTTACCATCTTCATTCTAACTTATTTATTATTATTTATTTATTATTTTTTCTTTTTCTTTTTTCTTTTTTCTTTTTTCTTTTTCTCTCTCTTTTTCTTTTTTCTTTCGTTCTTTTTCTTTCTTTCTTACTGATGTTGTGATTTGAATTTTCCCAGTATATTACAAACGCCGTGTATAATTTTAATCAGTTATTCCGATGATTTGATTATTTACAATTGAGTGACACAACTTCAAGTGATTAGCAATTTTTAGACACCTTAATCAATGAAACAATTGTTAATACTGTAAATAAAACCCTTTTTGTACTGTTGACCATGTTAGTCTTCACTCTTTCACTATATATATATATTGATAATAAAAAAAAGATGAGGTGTTAGATCTTCATTAGATTTATTGAGGTGTGACACGACACGCGTTTTGTGATTGATCGGCTCAAAGCTTGATCTGTATCAATCGGGCCCGACTCTAGAATCAAAAGTTCATCGGACTTCTGTTATGGTAATGACAGAATGATTCCCTTCCGGCTTTGAGGATATACATATCAATTCTCATATATATATATATATATATATATATATATATATATATATAAAAGGTGAAGTTGGAAATAGCACGGAAAATATATTTTAGGGTTTGTTTTTCTTTTTTCCCTTTCTTTGATTCGTCAAAGTGACATTATTGAAAAAAAATGAGAGGGACAATTCTTTTAAAAAAGAGTTTTATAATGTATATAAAGTATATAAAATATTACCGGTTTCGATGTATTATTAAAATTCATCTGTTGAGTATTACAATTAAAAAGAATTAATAAGAATTACAAACTAAAAATTAAAGATTTAAAATTAAGAGGTAAGTTTTTTTCATCTCCCTTGTTGAATATATATATATATATATATATATATATATATATATATACTAGCAGCAGGACCCGGCGTTGAACGGGGTAGGAAACGTGAAATAGAAACACGCATATGCAAAGATTGAGGAATGTAGCTGTGTACTTTTTGAATTCCCTTATTCTCAGGGAATGATTGTTCATCTACATGAAACGTAGCATACCAGCAGGCCCGAATCATGAAACATCTGCATGCATGTGCAAAATCTGAAGAAAATCAGCTGGATACTCTTTAAGCGTACTAAATCTTAGAGTATGATTTTTCTTCCATTTGGAGAAAATCGGTTAGGTACTTTTCGAGTTTTATAGATTCGCACCCAATCATGTCTAATGCACCTGCATGCATAGTGTACAGAGTAAAGCCTGCAATGCTACATGTCATGCAACCACACAGCATGTTGGGCTTTCTCCACAGGAGGCCATAGCCTTTTTGTAAACTATCCAATCTGATATAGACCGAACTGTTATATCGGATGCCGAACGCCTCGGAGTTACTATTGGGGTCGCCATCAACAATTTCAAGTGGGGGTCACTGCGGAATTAGCCCAGCCGCTGTTCGGCGTCCTTGCGCAGGGCGTTCATACTGCGGTGTAGGTGCAACAAAAGTAGAAGTACCACAGACGTGAGTTTTACGGTGTCAATAACACGGCAGCGTACACAGTGCACGTGATGAAAGCACGAAGCGTCAACAGGGCGGCGACAAAAATTTCAAGGTCCTCCTCATTTCCTCAATCCCCCCAAAATGGCCCTTCTTAAAAGTAAGTAGGTGTTGTGTCCTCTGATAAATAAACCAAATTTGTAACAAAATATTATACACTACTTACGATTGTTAAGTAGCGTTTATATTGAAAATGAAAATGGCATGTAATGCCCAATGCTAATTCGTAAATTTCCTAGAAACGATTAATGGAATCGGACATTTTTTTGTCTACAGCAATGCGAGCAGACTAACTAATGCGTGCTGCAAATTTCGAGGACATCGGCTGGATTATCTTTAAGTTACGCCTCAAAAAAGCCTAAAAATGCCTTTAAAATGCGGGTTTTCGCCTAATGCAGGCCATAGGGCAGAAAAAATTAAAATTTTTTTATCCCATTGAACTTCAAAACATATAAGTAATGCATGTGTAAAGTTTGAAACAAATCGGTCGCGTACTTCTCGAGTTTTCGGGATTATCCCGTGCAACGCCGGGTACCACTGCTAGTATATATATATATATATATATATATATATATATATATATATATACTTTTTAATACGCATTATACTTTCCCGGTCGGTTGCTTGTTTAGTTGAATGACAGCTCATTCGTGAAAGATTCTCTGACGTTCACATTAACTACTTTTGTCGTTACATATGTGTGGTTGGTTTTTATTTGTTCCTCATTTGTTTATTTATTACATATCTTTATGTGTGTGTGTGTGTGTGTGTGTGTGTGTGTGTGTGTGTGTGTGTGTGTGTGTGTGTGTGTGTGTGTGTGTGTGTGTGTGTGTGTGTGTGTGTGTGAGTGTGTGCTTGCGCACCTGTGCGCATGTGTGTTTGTGTTTCCGTGTCTGAGTTTATGTTTGCAACGTTGCAGATTGAAAAAAAAAAAAAAAAAAATTACGATAAAATATATATTAGACATAACACAAGCTGTACGGGTGTTGGTAGGAAGGGCTAACATGAAAGACTAACCTATAAAAATATACAAGAATAAAAGAACACACTCACATATATATATTAATACATTTATATTTAAACATACATACATATTTATATGAGTGTGTGTGTATATATATATATATATATATATATATATATATATATATATACATATATATATATGTAAGTATGTATGTATACGTACATACATATATGTATACAGCCTAATTGGCATATCAAGTGAGTTAAATCGGTCAGGCGCACCGAAAACGATGAGTTGTAATAAAATGAAAACGAAATTTCATTTCTCACTCTTAGTACGGCACTTACTTAAATGTAAGTATGTATGTATCCGTACATACATATATGTATACAGACGTACAGTAGCATGCATATATATATATATATATATATATATATGTACATACAGGTACACATACATATATGTACGCATCAGTTTAGCGGACGCTTATTATAGCGCCCGCTTTGTTCGTTTGTAAACAAACTGAACAGCCTGAATTTATGCCGCACGGTGTTAAGGCAACCACGTCACCTTTTTGTTCAACAATGACACAGGAACGATGTACTAGTTTCAAGCTTGTTAGCTATCATCAGCACCGTATACCCATCTGCCAGATAGTTGAACGTTCGAAAGTATATACTTTCCTTATGAAAATTAACGGCTGAGCAGCCTAATTTGCATATCGAGTGAGTTAAATCGGTCAGGCGCACCGAAAACGATGAGTTGTAATAAAATGAAAACGAAATTTCATTTCTCACTCTTAGTACGGCACTTACTTAAATGTAAGTATGTATGTATACGTACATACATATATGTATACAGACGTACAGTAGCATGCATATATATATATATATATATATATATATACACATACAGGTACACATACATATATGTACGCATCAGTTTAGCGGACGCTTATTATAGCGCCCGCTTTGTTCGTTTGTAAACAAACTGAACAGCCTGAATTTATGCCGCACGGTGTTAAGGCAGCCACGTCACCTTTTTGTTCAACACTGACACAGGAACGATGTACTAGTTTCAAGCTTGTTAGCTATCATCAGCACCGTATACACATCTGCCAGATAGTTGAACGTTCGAAAGTATATACTTTCCTTATGAAAATTAACGGCTGAGCAGCCTAATTTGCATATCGAACAAAGCGGGCGTTATAATAAGCGTCCACTTAACTGATGCGTACATATATGTATGTGTACCTGTATGTATATATATATATATATATATATATATATATATATATATGCATGCTACTGTACGTCTGTATACATATATGTATGTACGTATACATACATACTTACATTTAAGTAACTGCCGTAATAAGAGTGAAAAATGAAATTTCGTTTTCATTTTATTACAACTATATATATATATATATATATATATATATATATATATATATATATATATATATATATATTGTCATAATACCACCCCACTCCTACTGACTAGCCTCAGTGTCACGTGATTGATTCTTTAGAATCTGCCACTTGACCAGAGTCAGTGAACTTTTTCAGTGCTATGGAATTTAGTCCCCGCTAGCTGTTCCATCCACCGAATTATTATTTTTATATGAGTTCCTAGTGTCCGCGCATTGCCTGGGGATTTAGCTGAGAATAGACCCCCTGATGACGTAATGAATTCTCGATAGTTACATTGCGTAACTATATTTATCCCATTACAGAAACTAATTAGTTGGAGTGAAAATTTTAGTAAGTAAGTTAATTTTTAATTTTTAAAATTTTCTTATTTTACGTCTTTCATATAATTGTTCTGCATCCCCTGCATAGAACCACCTAGGTACTATGACATAACTTATGTATTTGCTAGCATTAGTGTACATCTGTACGCATATGTTGGTAAATATACTAATTCTCTCTCTCTCTCTCTCTCTCTCTCTCTCTCTCTATATATATATATATATATATATATATATATATATATATATATATATATATATATATATATATATATATATATATATATTTTAGTACAGCATAGACGAAGCTCTAGTATACGGCCAAGCTAGCGTGTATGCTTATTCGGTTTGTAGCTTTAGCACTCATATGAGGTAAGACCCCAGAGTATAACATTATGTTCAGATAGCTTAGCAAATTAGATATAGCAGTCGGCAGTCCGACCGCATCACCAGAGCAACGAAAATACAGGACCTAGGTAAAGATCTTTTACTGACCCGGACATAACGCTGAGGCTGGGTGTAAAATATACAATCCACATGGTGTTTCCACAATATTGATCGCAAAATCGCACGCAGCGACAGCACTAAGTTTCTGCAAATCCATGATCGACAAATTCCTATTGCAGGAGTCTGCAATATAATGGTTTTTGACGACAGAACATAGGATTTACTTCTTCAGCAAGTCTTTCGTTCTTAGCCAAAGCGGGTATGCTGTGACTTTAAAGGTCGCCACAGACACATGGTTTTGTCCGAAGGGAGGTAACCCCCGCTTAGGCGGTGTATTCTAATTTGAGATAAAGGAATGAATCCCCTTATTCAAACCGAATAAAGCACTCGACTAGAAGTTATCAAACAAACTTAAACAATTAATTAATCAATAGAATCATCAAATAAAATTAATCAGTTCATCGTTAATTCTAGGAGTAAATATATATTTTAGTACAGCATAGACGAAGCTCTAGTATACGGCCAAGCTAGCGTGTATGCTTATTCGGTTTGTAGCTTTAGCACTCATATGAGGTAAGACCCCAGAGTATAACATTATGTTCAGACAGCTTAGCAAATTAGATATAGCAGTCGACAGTCATATATATATATATATACACACACACTCATATAAATATGTATGTATGTTTAAATATAAATGTATTAATATATATATGTGAGTGTGTTCTTTTATTCTTGTATATTTTTATAGGTTAGTCTTTCCTGTTAGCCCTTCCTACCAACACCCGTACAGCTTGTGTTATGTCTAATATATATTTTTTCGTAATTTTTTTTTGTTTTTTCTTTTCCAATCTGCAACGTTGCAAACATAAACTCAGACACGGAGACACAAACACACATGCGCACGGGTGCGCAAGCACGCACGCACACACACACACACACACACACACACACACACACACACACACACACACACACACACACACACACACACACACACACACAAAGATATGTAATAAATAAACAAATGAGGAATAAATAAAAATATATATATATATTAGAAAGTGAGGATTTTTTTACAAAATGAAAAATAACCGAGGTGTCCTACACGAGTGAAAGTATAAAGAAAAAAAGATGAAATCGAAAATGCAACTGGAGTCTTATTTTTTTTTTCTTTTTTTAATTAAAAAAAAAATATATATATATTTATTTGGTTCCTTTACCGGTTTCGCAGTTCTTCTGCTTTTCAAAAGTAGAGTTGAGATGGAGGGTCTGTGGTTTTTCTCACAGATGTGAGAAAAACCACAGATCCTCCATCTCAACTCTACTTTTGAAAAGCAGAAGAACTGCGAAACCGGAAAAGGAACCAAATAAATATATATATTTAAAAAAAAAAAAAAAAAAAGACTCCAGTTGCATTTTCGATTTCATCTTTTTTTCTTTATATATATATATATATATATATATATATATATATATATATATATATATATATATATATATTATTATACTTGGGGAGGGTCATATTTGTGTAATATTGCCAGAATTAATAACAGAACACACTTATGTGTTTGTTGTTATTGTGCTTGTGTATGTATTTATTTATTTATTTATTTATTTTATTTTATTTTATTTACTTATTTATACTTCTCTTAGGTCAGTGTTGTTTGTTTGGGTGTTGTTGTTATTCCATTCATTCTTTCTGTTTAGTCTTGGTCTTCTAAGTTCTATTTCACTGGCCTCTCTGATTTGCCTATCTGCTGGGTCATTTCTATGTTTAGATATTATTCTAAGTTCTATGTTGTCTATGTTACCGTCATGATGTTGTCTGGCATGTTTGTATAGTACTGACCCGTTTTTTCGTCCTTTTAGTTCCCCCCAGTGCTGGTCTATCCTTTCACCTATGCTACGAGCTGTCTCACCTATGTATGTTGTTGTCATGTTTCTGCAGGTACCCTCTGTACATCTTATGCTATAGACTACGTTTCTAGTTTTACAGTTTATCCGGGGTTTACCTTACATATGATACATTTCCTATTGGTACAGTGGGTTTTCTTAAAAGGGTAGGTTTTGCTGATCAGGGATTTTATGGTGGTTCCTGGCTTTTCTACCACCTTCATTTTTAAGTGGGTCTTTCTCAGGGCCTTTCTACACTGGTTAGCTAATTTCCCTCCAGGGTTAGCGTCCACAAACATGACACTCTGATATCTCTGGTTGTCGTACCATGATGTGGCCTTCCCTATCTTATGTCTAGCCCTATCTAAGCTATTCCATGATTTGCTCCTGTATAATGGGCAAATTCCTTTCATGTCCAGTTCTATGAGGGTCTTATACTTCTCCATGGCTCCTTCGTATACTCTGACTCTGTCTCTTTGGTTGTAGCCAGAGAACTGCATGCGGTTGATGAAGTGTTGGATGTGTCTTTCCATTTCTGTTGGGTCGCACATGCGGGACACATTCTTCATCACTCGTACCAAATCTGCGATCAGAATATTAAACTTAGCACTACTGGACATTGCTGAGTTTTTGAGTATCAGGTATTTGGAGGCCATGGGTTTAGCATAGTGTGAGTGGAGAATTTGGGCTCTCTCGTCTATAGTGTTAATCCAGAGTTCTGTGTCTAATACAGGTAGTCTATTGTTAGGGTGTTTGGAAGGGAAGTCGATAGTTACAGTTATACTCTGGTGTATGGAATTAGCTATCTGCTGGATGCTTTCCATTGTGCTACGTTCTAAATCAAACTTGTTAGTGCTTTCTAGTGGGGATGTTCTTATAACTATATTGATATCGTCTACATAACGAGAGTACATGATGAGGTCTATGGAGCTCTCACTAAGGAGATCTTTAAGTCTCCTTTCCCACCATACCATGAAAAGGTTGGCAACATCACCAGCTATGCTGACGCCAATGGCTGCTCCTTCATTTTGGGTGTAGATCTTCTCGTTGAACTTGAATATGTGGCCCTTGAGGGTAGTTTTGATACTAGCCCCTATTGCATGTGCAACCATTTTTCTTACCTGATCATTGTTTTGGGGGGTCCGTATAGCTTTGGTCCACCCAATCCACCTTCCCATGGGAGTCTTTTTTGCCATTGTGGTTATGGTGGGGGGTCTACCTCTTATAGGTCTACTAGGGAAGAAACGTCTAAGGTGATGGCTGTCTAGGTAGTCAGTGTCGTAGGTAAGTCTAAGTAGGAGGCCCAGTTCGTCTGTGTCGACGTCGCAGAACTCCACATCACTCTCAATGATCATCTCCACACATTTTTTCACAGCAAAATCAATGTTAATGAATGGGTACAGTGACACCACATCCATGCTGCCTATTATGCAGTTGGATAGGTTCCTGTTTTTGTTGCACTCACTGATTCTGCTGAGGAGGTCCTCTGTACTGTCACATACATCCGGGGACATCTTGATTATGGGGCGCATAACCATTGAGAGGAAGTAGGAGATCCTGTAGTTACTAGCTATATTAGCTCCGCATACGGGTCTTGTTGGTGGTCCTGTTGTCGTGTCATCGACTGTCTTGTGGTCTTTGCGGAGCCCATACAAGGGTGGTATGCCATTGTTAGACGCCTGGAAGTTGTTGGCAGTGCGTCTGCTTGGCTTTAGGATGTCAGTCCACATCATCATGTGAGCGTTGAGGATTTTCTCTCTCCCATCGTGTGTTTGTTGTGCAATTTCGCTCGTGTTGGTGATGTGGGGTTGCATAGCCTTGATGTAGTTCGGCATGCTATCTATTGACATCCTACCAGACTTATCCGTGGGTAGACATACTACCTCATCATCCCTTGTGCGCTGCTTGAGGCTAACCAAGCCTTCTACAGGTTTCCTCCCAAGTTGTTGGGCCTCTGGTCTGCTCTGTCTCTCAGTATACCGGTCTACTATTTGTCTAATCTTATTTCTAGCTAAGGTGAACTGTGCCTCTGTCTCGTCATCTATTTGTTGTGGTATGCAAACTCTTTTATTAAAGGGTAACCTCGTAGGATAGATATTACCCATCTTATATGTTTTGTCAGCTGGGTTGAAAAATAGTTTCTCTAAGGGGTTGTCATTATATCTATCGTCATAGTTGTGTGTGTTGCTATTATTGTCATCATGGTGGTTGTTGTTGTTCCTATCATTAGCATTATTATTATTGTTATGATTGCTAGATGTATTGTTGTTTACTTCACCGTTATTGTTGTTGTTACTGTTATTTCTACCATTGTGGTTGTTACTTTTATTATGTTTCTTGTTTTTGTTGTGTCTATCATTAATGTTGCTACATGTATTATTTCCATTATTACCACTGTGGTTATTGTTGTTGTTCGTATTGTTACCGTCATTACTACTGTGGTCGCTGCTGCGGTGTCTGTGGTTAATGTTTCTATTATTATTATTATTGTGATTGTTGTTGTTCTGTCTATCGTTAGTATTATTACCATTATTACTATTTCTCACTTTTCTGCTATTGTTATTGTTATGGCTGTTATTTCTATACTCAAAGTTATTGTTTATATTACTACTACCGTTATTATTGTTGTTGTTGTTTACCTTTGCATTCCAACGTATTTTTGTGAAACACTTTTCCAGCTCCATTTTGCACTCCATAGGGTTAATCTTTTTGTAGATGGCAAATTTTGGTGGTAGCTGCAGGATTTGTTGTTCTTGTTCACTGATTAAAGTGTTCCCATAAATATTTACTGTGTGGTCATTGGTAAATTCTTCCGGTAGTTTTACATCAGTCATGCGGATATCGTTGAATTTATCTGGGTATTTTTGAGAATATTCTATTTTCCTTTCTAGTAGTTTTTTCTTATTCATCCATTCTAATTTCTTATTGAAGTGCCTATTGCATTCGTTTCGGGCGTATTTCGTTTCACGTCGGATGACGCTCATGAAGTTATCTCTCTCGTTTGGCGTGGTGAGATTTCGGACTTCCTTACCGTTAATGCGTTTCTGTCTGTAAAGTTCGTTGACTTTTGTGTATGTTATAAATACATATATATATATATACACACACATATACATATATATATATATATACACACACACACACACACACACACATATATATATATATATATATATATATATATATATATATATATATATATATATATATATATAATAAAGGAGGTGTGGTAAGATAGCAGGTGGACCATAACGTACCAGAGTAATCGATACTTAGTGTAGTAGAATGCGTAATCCGAACGTTCGGATCTAGTTGTCGAAACGGCCGGAGCTCAGCTGTCGGGGTCCTAACTCTTTTCCTTATATATATATATATCACAGAAAAAAGAGAATAAGTGTTGAGACGAATGGAATTTATTGGACATATTACAATCGTTTCTCTGGCGACAAGCTTGAGACACGATCGATATCATACTCTGCTCTATGAGAGCATCGAGTGCTCATACGGCCTACCGCATACGGACGCTTTAACACCAATTATATATATATATATATACTCTTTATGCACCAGCATAATAATATATGATTTCTATTCCATCTTTTCTACAGTTATCTAATGTTACTAATCATCACAGGAATGCCCAGTTTCGTCAGCCTTCTACAAATTCTCTGGAACGTACCATTTCTTAAGAGATCTAAAGTATCACAATGTCCATCGCCGGCAAGTTTGATTGTGGTAAGAAGGCATTTTTATCATCACCATTCTTCTTCTTCTTCTTCTTCTTCTTCTTCTTCTTCTTCTTCTTCTTCTTCTTCTTCTTCTTCTTCTTCTTCTTCTTCTTCTTCTTCTTCTTCTTCATGAGAGGGTTGTGGGGACAGAGTCCTCAAACACTTCTTCCATCGAGTCCTGTCAGAATCAATTGTCTCCAACTGATCCGGCTAGACCCTCAAGCGAGACCAGCCAACTCATGGATGCTATCCAACCATCTTGCTCGGGGTCTACCACTGGAGCTCCTGTCGGTTGGCTTTTGCTTGTAAGTTGCCCCACTAAGCATAACAATTTCGTTGTTTGCAAACTGTAGCCACATCAAAATCGGACTTGGAAGACTGAGTTTTGGAGGGGAAGTGTTTCATTAGAGCCACCAATCAATTTCGAATTCAGGGACAAGTTGGTGATAGTGAGAGGTCCAATAACCTTCTTAACCTCGCCTACCAGCACACAGTAAGACTAACATGAACCATAATCTCATGCGGAGACAGACCGTTGAAATGACAGCTCCAGAGGTTTTGGTCTGTCTCCGTATTACTACATTACGTTGCTTTATATATGGATTACAAATCGATTGCGTTGTTCCATCTGAAGACGCTGTGACATTGATTGAGTCATGGTATCATAATGTAGTAATCTCGCAACAGAAATAGATATCATGGCTATTGTGTAATTAAAGAAATTTTGAAATCTAGTCTTAGTGTTGTCTTATTGATGTATTTAACTCCGTCATACAATACCATATCAGAATTGAGACAATTCACATGACGTCGTGTGCTCTTTCCGAACAACGCTATGGTTTTCCTAATCGCAGCACACGCTAACAATTAGGAAGCACTCTTTAAACCTATAACATTAGTATATATCTATATATCTATATATATATATATATATATATATATATATATATATATATATATATATATATACACATATACTGTATGTTTAATTAAAAACATTTTGAAGACCATTCGCTATGAGTTTTAAAGTAGTGACTATGTCACTTACTTATTCTCGGCAAAAAACAAAGAAGAGTGATCGACAGTCTGTTTCTCGCTTCAAGACCACACACTCCCTTGCTTCTGCCGAGATATATAGAAGCTGGATTCTTATCGAATTCCAGTAATATTTAAGAGCTGATTAAACAGAACGATTGTCGGTTCAGCAAACATTAGGTTTTAGTATTGGCGCTCTGAAATAACGATGTATACATGAATGTATGTATAGTATATTTGGCAAAATACTGTATGTTTAATTAAAAACATTTTGAAGAGCATTCGCCATGAGTCTCAAAGCAGCGACTATGTCCCTTACTTATTCTCGGCAAAAAACAACGGAGAGTGGTCGACAGTCTGTTTCTCGATTTTTAGTGTTTATCAAGACCACACACTCCCTTGCCACTGCCGAGAATTATAGAAGCTGGATATATATATATATATATATATATATATATATATATATATGTATACACACACACACACACACACACACGCATATATATATATATATATATATATATACACATATATACACATTCATGCATATATACATACACATTAATACATACATACACGATTTTCTCAATGTTTCCACCTTTGTACTATACAGTTTTATTCCTATATTTCTACAAGGGTATTACCAGTCAGATGATTGAAGGTGTATGTCTCGTGTTTTTCGCAGCCACTGTGGCTCCTATACTTCCGATCTACATTTTAATTCCACTTTTAAACGGAGTTCTTACCATTCCAATTCTCCTGGAAGAAATTTCTAAACTGAAGGTAATATTTTTTGCAAAGAATTTGTTGGATCGACAAAATTAGAGTGACAGAAAAAATGCACCTCCTTTCTAAGTTTAAATTCCTCCGAAGTAACATTTGTCTTTCATCCTTCCACGATCGATAAAACAACATATTAGTCCAATACTAGTTGGATTAAAAATATACACTGCTTTCTTATCAAACCTAAAGCCTGTCGGTCACTACTTCTGTTAGAATTTTTTTTATTATATTCAAGATGCCGGACTAAATGCCTGTTTTTTTTTGCAAGCTTACTTTTATGTTCTGGGTTTAAATCCCACTGATGTTGACTTTGTATTTCGACCATTCGAGAAGCATAAAATAAAGTTCCAGTATAATATTTGTGTCTCGATTCATGCGGATTAGTCTCCACCAAAAATATGTGACTCCATGTATCTGTTCTAAATTATTATACACATTACATTCATGTCTCTTGTCTTTTCTTTGTCAATTTATCACAGGAAATGAATAATTTAAGAAAACATAACTTAATTCTGGAGAACACTAATATATTTCTCTGCAATACTACAATATTCTTTTACTGTTTCAGTCATTAGAATAGCGCTATGCTGTGGGCCTTGGAGAGATTTAGCCTCACATATCAACCACAGTAATTATTTTTTATAAGGTACCATGCCTATGTAATTGAATATGTATTGAGTATTGCTTTCTTTTAATAGTATCCTACAAACTACCATTATGTAAAACAATTTCTTACCGTAGATGGACAAATAAGCTCTGAAATGTGGATACCACCGCATGAAAGCTTTGCCTTTCATCCTTACGGGGTCGATAAAATAAAGTACCAGTCACATACTGGAGTCGATTTAATCGACTTTCCCTGTCCCCCAAATTTGCTGGCCTCGTGCCTAATTCAGAAAACATTATTTTTGCATATATTATAAGCAGTAGAATTTGGTCTGAAATTGCATGTTGAAATTTAAATACACAGTATTGGATTTGAAAAAGTCATATTTACTACTTATTAAACAAATGGGCCACAGATACCTGATGCTAAGTGTCTTCATTAACCGATAATATTGGTTTCTGATTTAGGCATAAGGCCAACATTTGGGGAGGAGGGGAAAAGTTGATTAAATCAACCCCAGGTATTTTATTTTATCGACCCCGTAAGGATGAAAGGCAAAGCTAACCTCGGCTTTATGACGTAACTGTGCCATAAAGCATGTTTTCCGACGCTCTACCGATACTGCCAATCCATCGTCCTTCACTAACCAATAATATTAACTAACATCTTTCACTATATATTTACAACATAGGTACTTATTTAATACTTCTCACATATTTGTGCTGTCTGTGGCTGTAATTTATCTTTTTAGAAAAACTCACACCCAAAATTCCAGATATTTCCCAACAATGAACAAATATCTCGACACCGGATCTTGTGGAAAATTATTTCCACTTTGGTTATATCCTTGCTACCAACGGTGATAGGTTGTCTTCTCTACATCCGGGGCGTAATAACACGTGACCAAGCTTTCTGCATTTCGGCAACGGTGTTTGGTCTTTCTATTGGTAAGTTTGGGCTTTCTATTGTTACCTGGAGTTGTCTCCCGTAATTGCTGAAATAATTAAACCATCATTAGACAACAACTAATATTGTATAATTATTTCCAGTTATGTTAAGTTAAGTTAGCCTTTTATTGTTCCCTGCTAACTCTAACTTACCTATTCCTAAATATAATGAGCTGGATTTACATAAATGACGGAACAGACTAACTACCTTACAGTATTTAGTTTCGTCCCTTTGGAGTAATTGTGTCTGATCTAAATAGCATTTTTAATGTACCTTCTGTGTTTTGAATCTAAATCTGTATAATATCAACATTGCCTTCATTGAGGAAGCGAAAGTCGATTGTACTTGATTGTATTTGATTTCATCGACCCCAGAAAGGTGAAAGGCAAAGTTGATCTCAATGGGATTTGAACTCAGAGCGAAAAGAGCCGAGACAAATAGTGCAAATCATTTTATGCGCCGCTCTAACGATTTTGCTAATTTATCGCTCTGGAAAAAGAAATAATAATCTTTATATTATCAAATTATAATCCGTTCTAATTTCATAAAATATATTATGGTCTTTTCAGTGTGGTGGCCGGAATTACGAACATATACTTTAAAGACGAAATTTTCTCCAGTTGAAAAACCCAAGAAAATTAGTATACTTTATGCTACTATCAAAGTAGCATCCATAATAATCAGTATTGGTATCCACTTTTATATAACTGTCGAAGGCTCGCCGAATTTCAGCGAAATATTTTCTCAGTTAATACGAGGAATTGATCAGTTGCTAAAATGGACGATAGGTCTCCCACTAATTTTGAATTTTACCTCAGCCCTCTTCTCACATGCACTGGCATATTTGACACTAGCTCTATCTATTAATACGTTTGGAATTGTTATTCCTTCCATCACGTCTAGTGCTGCAGCTATAGCTTTGTGCCGCACATTTCTCGGAGCCAAATTCTACGCCATTAGCGAAGAAGTAGATTCTAGGACGTTTCTCCCAATCGCAGTTGCTACTCTAGTAGCATTAGTAATTTGGTGCTACCCTTATTTGATAAAAACCTCTGACCTGATACCTAAACCACCTTTCTTGTTTATACCGTTTGAAGCGGTTTTTCATTCTTATGGATGGGACTGTATATTCTTCGACCAGTATCTCATTCTTGGCATTAAAGACTTGAGGAAATACGAAAATGAAGCTGAAAAGAAAACGTCTGAGATAAGTAAAGCTAAATTAAGTCAGATATTTGTTTGTACTACAATGTACAGAGAAGCTGATTATGAAATGGAACGTTTCCTAATGAGCCTGCGTGGTCTATCAACCTCTTCAATATTGAATGATGTTATAATGGAAGCACACATATTCATGGACAACGGTTGTACGTCTACATCACTGAAAGAATTCGCTCAGCAACTTGTAGAACTTTCTCAGCAGAAACTGAATCTAAGCATTTCTGATGGTAGTTGTGCAGAGACTCCTTACGGGATTCAGATATCTTGGAAACTACCTGGGGGCATGCCATTATATATGCATTTCAAAGATCCATTAAAGATTAAACCGAAAAAGCGTTGGAGTCAAGCCATGTATTTCCAATACATATTACGGTTTAGGTTAATACAGAATGTGGACAGATATCAACTAAAAACGGGAGCCTGTTATTTCGTTTCTGATCATATTGCTGAAAAGAAAATGGGGAAACATATCTCTCCGCAAAATCTCACCGCACTTATTGGAACTAGATTTTTCAATAAATCCAAAAGTTCAATAAATCCAAAAGTTAAAAATTCCAAGAATCATGCAAAAACAGACAACAATTCTTCTATTTTACAGAGGTCTAGTATATTCGAACACAATATTGAAAAAGTTGGATATCCAACATTGTTTACAAATCAGAGCTCTGTTGAAATTTCTTCTGAAAATGTCGTACTTAATGAAACAGAGAAGGCAGAACATTCAATAGAAACTCATGTATCTGACATGAAGACATCATCAACAGTATCTTCAATTGTCAGTGACGACCAAGTTAACAGTATGGCAGCTTTATATATGCCAGGTTCATCACAAACGGCATTTCAATCCGCATATGTCATCGATACAGCAACTGCAACGGATACAATGTTCAAGGAAACGGACAAAGAAGAGTCTACTTCACCAAATAAAATATACCAAATGGAATCAAATGTATTGGATAATTCTTTTGATTCTGACACGTTTTCGGATGTTTCTTCCATTTCGTCACATGGAAACACAAAGGATTCAAAGATATTAGACATTGAAGTGAAAACTGAAATATCACACTCGACGAAGACTAAGAATCAATGGAACGCTTCGTCACTGCCCGTAGTACAGAGCATCCCAGCATCTACCAATATGAGACACAATAGTCACATTTCCCCAATTCCCAAAAGTAAGGCAAATCAGATGACCTTCGATGAAGTACTACCTGTAGAAAATGCCAACGATTCTATTCACCCGCCCCTATGTTCTGAAGATGTCTTGAAGGATAGACCACACGCGGTATCATATTTGGAGAAAATATCTGGAGAATCGTACTGGGAGAAGACGTCAGATGCAAGGTAAATGTAAATATAAAACTATTTTCACCTCTTTTAATCTAAAAAGATATATATGAAAGATAAAAAAATGACACACATATCAACCATAATAATACGACACATCTGTTTGTATATTTATATATATCTCCGTCTGTAACTTTTCAAAATTTACACACACAAACATAGACACAATACATTCCCTATGTTAGCCATGTTGCTACAAGTTCGCTTTCCAGTCACAAGGTTATAAGTTTTAACCCTACATTTGTCTCTACAAATAGTTGTTTCTCCAATGTTACTCATATATTTAATCCTGTATGTCATTTGTATATACGTGCTGAAAATTTATATAATTATATCTTAGAAATTAAATTTTGAAACATTTTAATCTTTAATCACATCTACGTGCCTGTAATCAACATACATCATATGCAAACCATAATACTCTGATAATATGATTGCTTATATAATCTGTAATCCCATTATATATGGCTTTCCCATCCTGAACTCCAAAAATGAAATATATTCATCGCTCTTACAGTCATTATTGAATGCAGTGGTCCACCAGTAATTTAATAAATATTCATATTCTTGTTCAGGGCAGTCACAACATTTAGATAAGGCTTGTCTTGTTGCTTAATTGAACTTATTAAGTAAGACATTTACTTTTTGGATGAGTATGGTAGTCTATTCCAGTTTTTACTTGCATCATAGTATTTTAATATTGGATCCAAGAAAAGGGTGGTGGATTGGCAGTATCAGTAGAGCGTCGGGCACCCAGCTTCGCGGTATAGAGTTACGACCCTTTGCGTTCAGAGTTCAAATCCCAAAGGTTAGTTTTGCCTTTCATCCTTACAGGGCCGATGAATAAAAGCACCAGTAATGCACTGACGTCTATTTAATAGACTTTTCCATCTCCTTCAAATTGATGGCCTTGTGCCTAAAGTAGACACAATATTGGATAGAAGAAAAACGCGTCATTTATAAAGTTATCTCCCCCTGAATACTGGGCATATGTGAACATATGAGGTTTCAGTTTCAGATTTATTTGTTCGTTAATATATGCTCGTTTGTGTATGCTATGTTGTGTATTTTAATCTAATCTAATCTGGCCGAGATTACACTCGCAAATAAAAAGAACCAGGGCCGCCCCTAGGAGCATTGGATTTGGTGTACTTCATATTTGTTTCGGTTGCTAAATACAATCAGGGGTCGTTGCTTCTCCTGAAGGTCAAGATTTTTGATGTCTTAAAAATACGGTCATCTCGCTGGCTTTGTTTCTTTTCACAAATAGCTAAAAGCAACAACGAAGGCGTAGCCATGTGAGTTTTCATTTCACCTCCACATACATCGACACACACATATACACCCACACAAACACACATATATATACCACATATACAGAGACCTCCCTCCACACACACATAACATACCTATGCTTATGCAAACATTATCTGTATTACCTAGTAATGTTTTCCCTATTTTCGTCTTTATGTTATGACAAGAATATTTGTACAAAGGTAGCGCCAGACTGCTAAATTATAAAGATGTATTTAATGTATTTGATCTATGGTCCCATCATTATATAAGAAAGCTTGTGATTGTTTATATAAATATCAAATGCTCATTCTAGAAACAGAAGAATGTTTAACTTTAACGGTGTATTTCGTGAGTAAATTGCGGGAAACTAGTTATTATGCAATTTCTGTAACTTATTTATCTAATACACGCAGAAGTAGAGGACACAAAGATGCACGCCCGCACACACACACACACACACACACACACACACACACACACACACACACACACACACACACACACACACACACACACACACACACATTCACACACACACATTTGTGAAGATATATATATATGTGTGTATATGTGTATGAATGTGTGAATACATGGTCACCACACACACACACACATATATATATATATATATATTTATATATATATAAGAAACGTGCGTTGATTGAAATATAAACAGTCTTTGGTCTTCCTTTCAACGTTATATATATATATATATAATTGAATGTGTATTTAATACACACTCACATACAAATACATACACACATATAATACAAAGGTAGAAAAAGTCATGTTAACAACATTTCACCCTCGTCGTAGTTTCAAGGTAGGTAAGAAAAGTCGAATCTTTTCATCACAAGTAGAATCTGTAAAAGTATTGGGAAACAAACTTTGAAGGTCGTATGAATGCTGGGGCACAGAACACAGAACATAATTGTTTCTACTTTTGGCACAAGGCTAGCATTTACCCCAGTGCATTACTGGTACTTTATTTTATCGACTCCATAGGGATGAAAGGCTAAGCTAATCTTGGCGGGATTTTAACTCAGAACATAAAGGGCCATAACTCTATGCCGCAAACATGGTGTCTGACGCTCTACCGATACTGCCAATCCACAGAAAATAATGGGCGAATAACCAAGATGAAAAAGTTAATAATGGTTTCTACTTTAGACACGAAACCAGAAATTTGAAAGGGAGGGGAAAGTCGATTAAATCGACCCCAGTGCATTACTGGTGCTTTATTTTATCGACCCCATAAGGATGGAAGGCTAAGCTAATCTCGACGGATTTGAACTCAGAACGTAAAGAGCCATATGGAGCTTGAGTAGGGATTTTTACCATTTTTATTTCACCCTTATATAGTTTTCAGTTCATCCTGTAGAAACATGTGTTAGAAGAATATAATTGTTTCTATTTTTGGCACAAGGCCAGCAGTTATCCCAGTGCATTACTGGTACTTAATATTATGTCTTAACGTTTTCATCTTGGCCATTCATCCCTTATATACAATATATATCCAACTGACTTGTTTCACTATTTGTAATTGCTTCCTCAGGGATCGGTTCTAAAATTCGCACCCTCTTTAAGTGTCAAGGAAGTTTCTATGTGTGTATGTATATAGGCCTTGTGAATACACCGGTCGACGTAACGATAGTCGGCTGAAAAGTTCACAGGCTGACCAAGATACTCTCATGGAATGACGATATGAGGTTTATTTTTCAATATAGTCCCTGGAAAGACAATGTAGCTATCGATAAGAAGAGTTGAAATAATTAATGCATGCAAGATTTCCATTACTCCTTCATAGTTAGCCAATAACATTTTCAGCCAACCCTTGAATGCCTGGACAATGTGGGAGAAAGCTCTCTGACGTACAGAACTCCAAGCGCATGTCACTTCATTGTTCCAGTGGATAGAGAAGAGAAAGCGTTACCACGGAAGATAGCGTGGGAAACACGTTGAAATAGCTATTCCAACTCCCGGGGCTTTCTCCTGCGGGTGACTAATTCCGTCCCGATAGCAGCGAGTAGGGAGGTAGTTAGGGGAGCAAGAATGCCAGGAGTCTCCACAGCTATTAGGTCCAACGAGAAACCTATCGCAAAGTTTTCCGATACTTGAACACAATGCGATCTTCTACTGGTCGGGTAACGAAGCCTGGGTCTGTCAACCGTTCTCTCTATTTCACCACCCTCTCTCTGTTTATGTCCTTCTATTTCCGTTCTTTGGGTTTAAGTGCTCTGTTATTAGACTATTTCATTTAGCCAAAGTTACAACGAAATCTAATTAAAATTCCAAATTCCGCTCGTCGTTTTCTAACATACGTTCTGGAATATATATATATATATATATATATATATATATATATATATACATACATTAGAAAGTGAGGTTTTTTTTACAAAATGAAAAATAACCGAGGTGTCCTACACGAGTGAAAGTATAAAGAAAAAGAGATGAAATCGAAAATGCAACTATTTAAAAAAATATATATATATTTATTTGGTTCCTTTACCGGTTTCGCAGTTCTTCTGCTTTTCAAAAGTAGAGTTGAGATGGAGGGTCTGTGGTTTTTCTCACATCTGTTATATATATATATATATATATATATATATATATATATATATATATATATATAATTGTTATAATAAGTTTATGTGACTAGCATGGGTTTCACTGCTAGTACCGGTTGTATCTCTGCGTATTTAATAAGTAATGTAATGTAAAATCCCAGAGTAGACACATAGTTATTCGCTTCAATATAACACCCGTAAATGGGCACCTTTAACTATACCCGTACTCGAGAGTCGGCCACACTTAATTCAGTAACAGTGTGCAGAGCATATACTGTCTGCATTTATTATGCAATAATGCACAATCAGCGCACGTCGCTTCAGCAGTTGGTTTCGCCGAATCAATAATCAATCGATCAACAGATTTCGATTTCAGTCTTTGACTGAATGTCACGGTCAACACAGTCAAACAATAGCAACTGAAATCCTCACGCGTCATCACAATGCCGTCAACCGATTGGCTACAGTTTCAGAAATTTACGTGACGGGAGAAGTCGAAATTCAAATACTTCCGCTCCAGCCAGAGGCTGTCGCCAAGATATCTCAAACAAATTAACAAGCGAGTGAAAAATTGGTTATTGGAGAAAACCAGTCTCCAATAGCTGTACACAAGAATGGTAGCATTCAGCTCCAGTCTCCTAGTACTATGGAAAAATAGTTTGACAGTATCAATGGTAGTGACTAAAGCCTTTCCGGACTTTAAATACCAACAGGCGATTCGACAGTGATATAGAGTTAGCGTTGCTTAGAATTCGAAATCTATATATTTAGATCAACCATGTGCATAAACCAGTCAATTTCACAACTTGCACGATTCAATAGGTGAG